>CM077157.1:7405587-7786662 GCA_039583875.1 Platanthera guangdongensis | reverse complement strand
TTGGGTCAAGTAGTGACTTGATGTGAGAACCTATGATTTCAGAAGCTTCATTCTTAAAAGTCCACGGTTGTTGTATCATCTTAGAAGTTAAGGGCGATGATGATACCTTTAAGACTAACATGTGCGTTGACTGATGACCTGTCCTCACAGGTCATGATATTGTGATATCAAGTCATCACATGGGTACTTGTTATGAACAAGTTGTACTGGACAGAACCACCGTGAGAATACTTTGTGTATTGTTATATGAACGCGTCACAAGTATGTCTCAAGTGGCAATGGTGTTTCGACCATTGATGGGTTAACCCTTGAAGCTTTGAAGACTATAATTATCTTGTCGGATTTCGATCTTGTTTTGGGAATGTCATGTCTCTCCTGGAAACACGCTCGGATTGATTGCCCGATGAAGGTCATACTCAGATATCAAAACACTTATGTGACCTTTGAAGGTATTATTTCAGTCTCCTGCCATCCACTTTCTTTTGTTCAGGCTATCAAGGCCCACCTAGAAGGGGATGAGGTCTATCAGGTGCTGTTCGAGATGACTGAGAACCAGGACCCTTTGGTTAGCTTTTTTATGGTACGAGATTTTGTATATGTCTTTCCGGAGATGTTGTCAGAGCTACCACCGCATCGGGAGAAATATTTCTAGATACATCTTGTGTCAGGGGCTAAGCCGATATCCAGAGCTTCGTATTGTATGGCCCCGAAGGAGTTGGTAGAGTTTCGAAGCTAGCTACAGGAGTTAGTGGAAGCTGGGTTTGTCAGGCTGAGCTCCTCACCATCGAGAGATCTAGTATTATTTGTGAAGAAGGACATGACGCTCAGATTATGCATTGATTACAGAACACTAAACAGTATGACAGTCCAGAATAGGTATCCTCTGACCTGAAGTCACAACTTTCATTGAGTGAGGAAGAGCGTGTTTTGATGTCATCAAAAATCCAGTCTTGAGAAAGTTAGATGATAAAGATGGTTATTGGGTACGTTACAAATCATTTGGGTGTTTGTGTGTGAGTAGAGATGAGATTTGTCCTCCTATATAACAAGAGTTGCATCCATGGGGCCCCTTGATGGAATGAGACTGAAAAGTGCATAGTCATTCTTGGATGAGTCAATATATGATATTGGACTCACCAATTTTTTGCAAGTTCATTCTAGATCAAGAAACTGAGATTGAACATTTATGAGGGTGACATGGTCTATGTCACTAGTTCTATCCGAATGTAAGCGACGAAGGGACATGACAACACTGTAACATTGGTCACAATAGCTTTTGAGTTTTATACACTCTTACTGTTTGGGGAGCAATGATGTATTACTAGATGCCGCTCATTGTTTGTGAAGCTTTGTTTGATACTTTCTAGATCAAGTGAGAGACTGTTGGTGCAACCATAGTGATCTGGAAGTGATCAAACATGTAGTCTCACTGCCAACTCAGTATGAGCGTATCAAGGTCGCATACTAAGATTGTGGAGAAATTGGGAGATTGGATCTGTATTTTTTAGCTCATATGATGAGTTGAAGGGATAAGACGTTGAGTGTGTTTAGCTCACTCAACGCCATCGGGCGGTTGGCGTTGAGTGTATTTAGCACACTCAATGTCATGGTGCTGAAGGCGTTGAGTGTGCTTACCTCACTCAACACCATGGGGTGTTGAGTGTGTTTACCTCACTCAACGTCATCGGGTTGAATGCGTTGAGAGCGTTGAGACATGTCAACGCTTTCGCAGGTTAAATGTTAACTCGGCGTTGAGTGCGTTGACTGTCTCACTTAAGCGTTGAGTGCGTCGAGTCCACTCAACGTCTTCGACATTCTGGCTTTTGGCGCAGATTTTGTCGAGCTAGGTTCGACGAATGAAGTTCGACGTTCTGGCCATTGGCGCAGATTTCGTCGTGCTGAGTTCGACGTTCTGTCCATTGGCGCAGATTTCGTCGAGCTGAGTTCGACGAATTGTTCGTCGAGCTGGCCTTTGGCGCAGAGTTCGTCGAGCTGAGTTCGACGAATTGTTCGTCGAGCTGAGTTCGACGAATTGTTCGTCGAGCTGAGTTCGACGAATTGTTCGTCGAGCTGAGTTCGACGAATTGTTCGTCGAGCTGAGTTCGACGAATTGTTCGTCGAGCTGAGTTCGACGATTGCCCGTGCTGAGTCAAATGTTGACTTGCTTGATTTATCTTCTAGTATATAAATAGGATGTTTTAGGGTTATCTGGGACGGATCTTATCTTTCTGGCACACGAGCTGATACTGTGCGATAAGAGATAAATCTAGAAAGCCGACAGAAGTGGTTTGCCGATAAGGGATTGATACTTTCCATCAATCTCTGTCGCCGATTCCGATCCCGATCTTGGCGTGGTTTGTCGCCGCCTCTCCTACAACAGATCTAACAGTCTGTGGAGACGTTGTGTGCCCTCTCCCGACATAGTGCTTGTGTGACAAGTTGTTGTGGTTCTCCCGATCGTGTGGATTACTGTAGAGGCGCGGATAAACTTTTTGCGCTCAAGACTCTAGCCGCTGTGTGGCCGGCCTGATTTTCTGGAGCATCTAGATTGAATTTTGACTCAATTCCTCAGATAATATTTATTACAATATGTTTTACTTCTTGAATCATGAATATTGCTAGATCCAAACTCATTTGAGTTTTTCTTATTCTTTTTCCGCTGCGTGCACAAGTATTGTGTCATCCCCAAAAACCCAACAGTCGGGATGTCGTGCGACGAAACCTGACGTCACGTAGTTGGCGACCGCGAAAAGATACTCCTCCTCGGATATCCTACAAGGGGGAATCGTGGTCGATGAGGCCTTGCGCCCACCGAGTACGGTCGTCGGACTCACCCGGTATCTTGCAGGTGTGTGGGGGAAATTAGGACTGCGCAGGCGCGAGGCTTTGAAAGTCGTGAATGTGTAAGGAAGTGAATGTGTAAGGAAGCGGGACGAACACTAGAGTTAAAATAATAGTAAATGTGGTGGGTGAGCAAGCCTATTTATATAAAAATTTGGCAATCATGATGATTCCCAAGCGGAGGGGGTGCGAATAACATTTTTTAATATTTTGACGCCTTGTATTCTACAGGCCCCGCCGCCGCTTCCCTTACCTGCGAGTGGTGAAAGCCTCCAGGAAGGACACTGGGTAAATATAAAATGTGGCAAAACATGTATAAAAAGAATAAACACAACGCGGGAGCTCAGCATTCGGCGAGTCATCAAACAATTGTACAAAGCAAAAACACTGCTTAAAACGTGAGAAGGTCACTCGCCAAGCAAGAGCAAATTTAATGTTCATTTACTATAAACTACAGAGTAAAGCAGAAAGGGTATATTTTGAAGAAAAGCAGGCGAGACACTGGGGTGAGAGGAGGCGGGAGCCGACGGACTCAGAAATGGACCCATTGCCAATGGCCCCGGCCTCACCTCCCCGACCTTGGGGGCACTCGCGGATAGTAGTAGGCGCTCACGGCAGTTAGCTCTTTGTGGGCCAAGCGCATCTGGTCCCGGGCTCGCTCAATATGCCTTCCAGGAGAGGTCTCCTCGCGCCCGCCTCCATGCCGCTCCATCTCCCCGATGAGGTGCGAGTAGACCCTCTCGAGGATGCCCAGCCGGCGCTCAGACAATTCCCGGAGCGAGTTCACATAGTGGGAGTCTTCCCGCTTTATCCAGATAAGTTTCGCCAGGACCTCCACCATCCACTCCTCTAGTGTCTCGGCATCTCTGGGGTCACCGAGGAAGCTTGCGAGCTCGCAAGGAAAAGGTGGGGGCGAGAACTACTCCTCGTCGTTGTCAGGTACAGCCTTCAAAGTCTCCTGATAAGCTGGCAGGGAATCTTAGTTGTTAGGTGGATCGATTTGGAGCGAGAAAAGAAATTAAGCCCCTATTTACCTGGCGTGGGTATGGAGCTTTCGCATGGTCATTGGCGGGAAGGGTCAGGTCCCCCTCGAAGGGTTTCCCGAAGACTGAATGTCGTGATTTTCCCCGTCCCAGACGGATCGGCGTTTGCCCCAGTGCACGGATCTCGGCTGGTTGCGGGGTGTCGGCGGCTTTCTCGATCGAAGACCAAGAACCTGACGCTAGCTCATTTGGTTTCTCGGCGGCTTTCTCCGTCGAGGGCCAAGAACTTGACGCTAGGTGATTTGGTTTCTCGACGGCTTCGTGGTCAGTTTAGCATACATTGTCGAAGCGGCGAGAGCTCGGGAATTGAGACAGTGGACGAGCAGAGATACCATATTAGGGCCAAGTCCTGGGATATATATAGAGTCGTGGAGGGCCCCACGAAAGATCTCTGCTAGGTCAGCAAATACTCACCGAATATTTTGAGTTGTGCTTTTCTTTTCGAGCGCAGGACTCGCTCGTAAAGAGCGGGGATTGTGTACAACCCGGTATTCGCTGAGTGTCTCCCCCCCCCCTCGAAAGAAGTCGAGGACCTGGGGTACAAATTTGTCGAAGTAGGCGAGTGGGGCAGACAGATCCGCACTCGCCCAGAAGGAGCAAAGGGCTCCCGCCAGGGTAGACCGGAAGGTTCTCGCCAAAGCAGGCGAGTGCGATCTTCATCACGCATTCGCAAAGGACTTGCGCCCTATTGCGCGTAAGAGCAGGTTCTCGCCTAGGAGGCGAATGCATGGCTCACCCGGCATTCGCCCCTTCAGGCGAGTGGTGCCTTCATGTACCACTCGCCAAGTGGGATCCAGAGGCAGAATTACCTGGATGCCCTTGAAGGTCTGCAAGTAGCCTTCCAGAATAGCGAATTTACGTTCTTGGCAACCGAATTGGGTTGCGTATAGTAATTTTGAACGGCGAAGTTACGTTGTTGGCAGATCAAGGTTGGAAATCTATAAATAGAACCGATGGGGCATCTTTGGAGGGACAATTTCGCAGTTTCTCTCGCTGTCATCTTTTTCAGGCTTTCTCATTAAGGTACCCAAGCTCAACATTGGCTTGGGAGGGGAAGCGCTCTTAAAACTTCCAGGTGTGAGGTGGGACCTCCTCGCTGAGATCTCGGTTCCGTTCCTAGTTTTACAAGTCTTTGGTCTGGTGTGCTAGCCCGAGAGAAGTAAGTGTGAGGTCATACCCTTTTCGGACCCCAGAACTCCACAGAGACCGAATTTTAGTTTCAACAAGTATATTTATGATCACATTCAGAACGGTCCTCCTTTAAAATGCTCCAACCAGGTTGAATTTGATTTTTAAGTAAAATAATTTCAGAATTGATTATTGGGTAATTACTGCTCTACCCATGTTCTTGCATGATTTTTTTAATTTTTGTTGTTATGTGTTATATGAGATGTGTTCCATGTGATCTTTGCTTTATATGTGTTAATAATGGAATTTAATGCGAAAATGCTTAATCAATTAGTGTTTCTAAAATACCAAACCCAAAATGTTTAATCCGTTGCTCAATATTCATATAGCGCAAATTTCTACTTTATTACTTCCCGTTCATGCAACCAAACTAATTCTTGAAGGCCATGGTACAGGTTCTGAAATCTTATTACTCATTTGCAAATTTAGCCAAACCTGGAGTTTCAAAAACAGCCTTTGGTGAATATCTGATTTTGGCATGAACTCACTACTCTTCCTTCCGGTTTACACTTGCTTCCACAGCCTAGAGTTTATTCTCCCGCCCCCAAAAAATTATGTTTTGGAACTAAGATGCATTCATACTTTTTGTTGAGAGAGCTCAAACCTTGTATGTATTACTCAAGTATGTAATTACAAGGAGAGAATACAAATATATAGGAGAGAGGAGAGAAGAATAAATCTTATACATGATGTGAGACTAAAGAAGGAGGAGAAAGAAAACAAAGAAAGAGGGTCATTAAATGAGCCATTTACATGGGCTTTTTCAATACTCCCCCGCAAGCTGGAGCGTACAAGTCGTATGCGTCAAGCTTGGATAGGCACTGATAGAAGAGGGTACTAGGTAGAGCTTTGGTGAGGATGTCAGCAACCTGTTCAGTACCTGGAACATGCTTGAGCTCGATCTTCTTCATGTGGACTTTCTCTCGGATGAAATGACAATCTACCTCAATATGCTTCGTTCTTCCATGAAAAACCGGGTTCTTAGCAATATGTATGGCAGCTTGACTGTCACATAGGAGGAGAGCTGGTGAAGATAGTTTAACTCCAAGGTCGGTAAGGAGACTGTCAATCCATGTGAGTTCAGAAACCACAGCAGTCATTGCCCGATATTCTGCTTCGCTGAGAGGATCGAGCAACCACTGCTTGTTTCTTGCTTCGCCAAGTAATCAGATGTCCTCCAAAATAGGTGCAAAACCCGCTAGTAGATCGTCGATCGTCGAGGGAGCCAGCGTAGTCGGCATCAGAGTATGCCAGTAGTGTAGGAATGGAAGATGAGGTTTTGTATACAAGTCCTTGGCAGGAGCTGTTTTAAGATATCTGAGAATGCGTTCCACAGCCTGGAGGAGAGCTTCGAGGAGAGTGCATATAGCGACTAACGAGTCCCACAGCGAAAGATATATCAGGTCTTGTAACTGTTAGGTAGATAAGTTTCCCAACTAGACGACGGTAATATTCTGGATTTGTAGAAGAAAATCAGAATCTGAGCCCTGAGCACATAGTGTGGATTTGCATCCATGGGAGTGTTAATAGGTTTGCAGCCAGAGTAGCCGCATCATGAAGAAGATCCAGACAGTATTTTCGCTGAGAGAGAACCAGACCATCTGACCGTCTGGCCACTTCCAGACCGAGGAAGTACCGAAGATGTCCCAGATCTTTAGTTTGGAAGACGGAGCTCAGATGTAGCTTAACGGCATGTATGCTGTCCAAGTCATTTCCAGTAATAATGATGTCGTCGACATATACCAATAGGAGAACCGTACTCGTGGCCCGGTGACGAGTAAACAATGAGAAGTCAGCCGAGCTTCGAGTGAAGCCAATTGCTCGGAGAGCTTTGCTGAACTTGCCGAACCATGCCCGAGAGGATTGTTTGAGACAATATAGTGATTTGAGAAGGTGACAAGCTCGTGACTCCCCCGTGGTCTCAAACCCGGGAGGTTGTTGCATGTAAACAGTTTCCTGAAGGTCGCCATTCAGGAAAGCGTTCTTGACGTCGAGTTGAAATAAGGGCCATTGACGATGGACAGCAACAGAAATGAGAATGCGGACCGTGTTGAGCTTAGCGACCGGAGAGAAGGTCTCGTCATAGTCGAGCCTCTGCTGCTGGGTGAAGCCACGAGCAACCAAACGGGCTTTGAGTCTATCAATGATCCCATCAGGGGCATGTTTGATGACGAAGACCAATTTGCACCCAACAGGTTTCTGGCCGGGAGGAAGGGGCACCAAGGTCCAAGTCTGGTTCGCCCACAGAGCAGCCATCTCTTCTTCCATGGCAGCCCGCCACCCAGGATGTTGAAGAGCGTCCTGTACAGAAGTAGGAATAGAGACCGAGGATAGTGAAGTAGCCAAGGTCTCAAGAGGGGGAGAGAGGCGATGGAGAGAAACATAGTTCGCCATCGGATGAGCTGTAGAGGCCGGTACCGGAGCAGCAGAACACGGAGAAGCCGAGGTCGAAGCCGACTGCATAGGAGCAACGGGAGGAAGAGGGCGACGAGTATAGACCCGAATTACGGGAGGTCGAGGAGGGTCAAGGGTGGGAGGAGGCGGAGGAATGGTGGTAGGGGAGTGGACGGGGATCACGGCCGTGGGATGGAGGGTGGTGGAGAAGGTGGTGGTAGAAGAGGTGGCAAAGGAGGAGGGAAGAAGGGTTGATCCTCCCGGAAAGTAACATCAGTAGAGACAGAGACCTTCCGGGTGACCGGGGAGTAGCAAACATAACCCTTTTGGGTGCGGGAGTAGCCGACGAAAATATGTTTGGCCGCCGGGGAACCAGTTTGTCAAGAGTGGGGCCCAGGTTATGAACAAAGCAAGTACAACCAAAAACCCGGGGTGTGAGAGAGAAGGCGGGTGCGGAGGGAAAAAGAAGGCTGAAGGGGGTAGCGTTCTGGAGAACCGGTGATGGGAGACGGTTGATAAGAAAACATGCGGTGGAAACCTCAAAGTTCCAGAATACTTTTGGAACGTGCATGTGAAGCATGAGGGAGCGAGCAACATCAAGCAAGTGGCGGTTCTTGCGTTCGGCGACCCCGTTTTGCTGCGGGGTGTAGGGACAAGAGGTCTGATGAACAATACCGAAGTTTGCGCAGAGAGTGGCAAACTCATGGCTAGTGAATTCCCGAGCATTATCAGAGCGGAAAGTTTTAATGGCGGTAGAGAATTGCGTACGAGTTTCTAACACAAAAGCCTGAAAAACACGAGGAAACTCAGAGCGATCATGTAGGAGATACAACCAGGTGGTGCGAGAGTAATCGTCAATAAAGGTTATAAAATAACGATAACCAGAGATGCTATAAACTTTGTATGGTCCCCAAATATCAGAATGTATTAGATCAAAAGGAGCAGAGCTCCGAGTACAATGTGCGGGATAAGAAGCACGAGGCTGTTTGCCAAGAATACAGGAATCACATTTAAAAATAGGAAGAGAGATGTCAGGAAGCGCCTTCTGGAGGATAGGTAGAGGGCATGCCCAAGCCGACAATGTCAATCAGTAGAGGAAACAGAGGAAAGTGATGTGGGAGAGACATCGAGGAGGTAGAGCCCGTTCTGCAGTCGACCCCTACCAATGGTAATCTGCGTCTGCCGATCCTGTATCAAAAAACCAGAAGAGGTGAAGGTGATATAACAATTCATATCAGTAGTAATACGACCAACAGAGAGTAAATTAAATGGTGAGGCCGGCACATAAAGAACGGAACGAAGAGAGAGAGAGGGATGGAGGAAGAGATCAGCACATCCGGAGACCGGAACAAGCGCACCATTGTCCACAGTAATAGACGGGGGATGAGGAGCATCAGAGAACCGGGGCGGTTGCATGGAAGTGATGTGGTGGGTGGCTCCCGAGTCCAGGATCCAGCGAGAGCCGGAGGAAAGACAGGCAGTACCTGCAGTGGAGGTGGAGACAATAGAAGCAGATGGAGGGTTGAGGAGCCCCTGGAGTTGTTGCAGCTGAAGGCGAAGAGCCTCAAGATCCGTACCAGTCGGAGGAGAGCTATCGGTAACAGCAGCAGTAGGCGGGCGAGGAGGGTAGCCATGTTTCTTGTGACAGACCGCTTCAGTATGGCCATCCCGGCCACAGTAGGTGCACTTGGGCCGTCCGCGGCCACCACGGCCCCGCCCACGGGAGCCCGTACGTCCACCCCGAGTAAAAGATGGTGGGGGAAGTAAAGGAGGAAGGGCCTGCTGAAGAAGGGCCGGCGAGGGTGGTGCAGGTGCCTCCAGTGGAGGTGGTACGCGAAGTAAAATCGAGCAGACATCAGAGAAGGTAGGGGTAGTGGGTGAAGCCAGAACCTGGGCCCGGATACTATGAAGATGTGGCGGGACGTGAGACATAATCATAGCAATACAAACAGCCTCCTTCTGGGCGTGTTGAGCAGCGAGATCAGTAGTCGCGGGCTGGTGCTGAATCCAGGCCTCCGTTAGAGTTTTAGCACGGGCCACGAAGGAGGTCATGTCCAGAGCTGTGTCAACATCCAAAGCTTGAAGATCAGTGATGATGTCAAAAAGGTGCTGAAGGCTGTCCTTGCCCGAGTACAACGAATGAAGTTCATCCCACATGACTTTGGCGGTCTCATGATACATGATCATCTGGTACGGCTCACCCTCCACTGAGTTCAGGATCCAGGTCTGGACGCGACCGTCATTTCGGAGACAATCATCAGTAGGAGGAGTCGGTGAGCCCTGGGTAAGGTGACGCGCAAGACCCTTGGCTTGTAAGACCCAGCGGACGGAGTGGACCCAGGGGATGAAGTTGGACTTGCCAGAGAGGGAAATAGTAGTAATCTGAAGCTCATCGCGGAGTTCGAGAGGAGGAGCCACGTGGTCGGCCGGGGGGTGAGCGGTAGTGGAGTCGCTGGAGGACATGGCGACTTGAGGACCAGCGGACTGAGGCACAGCAGACAGCAGGGCGCGGCGAACTGGATGAGGTCGCGGCGAACTGGATGAGGTCGCGGCGAACTGGAGGAAGGCGCGGCGAACTGGAGGAGGGCGCGGCTGTCAGGAGCAGACCGTGGCAGAGGTCGCAGCGGTTTGGAGCAGGTCGCAGCGGACTGGGGCAGGCCGCTGCAAACCCGTGGCGGACTGAAGAGGAGACTGCGAGGATGAAGAAGCCATGCAGCAAGAGAGAAGAGGAGCGCGCAACGGACAAGAGCAGTCCGCAAGAGACCGCGGATAGGGAGTAGAGTGGAGCAGTCCGCGAGAAAAGAGGCTCGAGCGGACAGAAGCAGAGCGTGCAGCGGACAGGAAGGAACGCCCGCAACAGATAGAAAAAGTGGGCCCCACGAGTCAGAGCAGAAGATGGCTATAAGAAGCCTGAGGAGGGTGGAACCACGGAGAGAGAGAGAAGAGAGGCGGATGCAGAGGGGCAGTCCGCAGGAGACCGGAGCGGACAGAAAGGCAGTCCGCAGGAGAGCCGAGCGGACAGAAAAAGGCAGTCCGCGGGGAAGGCGGACAAAAAGGCAGTCCGCAGAGAAGCGGATGCAGAGGGGCAGTCCGCAGGAGACCGGAGCGGACAGAGAGGCAGTCCGCGGGAGAGCGGAGCGGACAGAAAAAGGCAGTCCGCGGGGAAGACCGCAGCTAGAGGGAACCTCGTTTTGATACCATGTTGAGAGAGCCCAAAGCTTGTATGTATTACTCAAGTATGTAATTACAAGGAGAGAATACAAATATATAGGAGAGAGGAGAGAAGAATAAAGCATATACATGATGTGGGACTAAAGAAGGAGGAGAAAGAAAACAAAGAAAGAGGGTCATTAAATGGGCCTTTTACATGGGCTTTTCCAATACTTTTAAATACCCTCCTTCGTTACATTTGGTGTTTGTTGTGCTGAATTATTTTATAGATTTAGTATACATTCTAACACCATGGAGTCCATGGAAAATAAGCTACCTCCCCACTCGTGCGTACTGTAATTTCTCTTCTCCACTCAAATCTTTTTTGAATCATTTAATCCTGATTCATGGTGTTAATATATTCATGGCACTTAACATTAAAAAAAGATGCTTGCTAACATTTAACACCAGAAAAAAGCTGAAGAGGATTGCTGAGAGATTGCATTACATTTGGTGTTTGTTGTCGATTGCATACATATTTCTTCACGATATCATTGTCCAAAGGACATTCGAGCAGGCCAAACAAAATATTTACCGAAGAGAAGATTTTTTTTTTAATAATGAAAACTCAAGCATCACATTTTTTGGTTAGTGTTGGAGTTGTCGCACTTGAGTTAATTTTGTACTTCAGTCAATGCATTAGTGTCTTCAGGTTTGTGTGTATATGTTTAATCCCACAGGGACTAATCGAGTTTTGTGAGTGCTGTAATCTTTTAAATATCTCTTTAAGGGAAGAATAAATCACACCTTCTATTTTCCTCTCAATATTTCAACATGGCATCAAAACAAGAATATTTTCCTCCCTGAAATTTCTCTCGGTAACGTATGGACTGCCGTTTCTTCGCATCAAAGAAGGCTTCGACTTCCGCTCCTGCTCCCCAACCTTCTGCCATAGCCGCTTAGATCCCTTTTTGCGTCACAGATCCACGGTATCAACGCCGATCTCCTAGCTTCTCCTGATCAACGGTACGTTACACCATCTCACGACATCTCAGGTCGTTCTCGTCGACTATGGTCCAACGACTATCTCTCGCTTCCAGATCGAGCACTCATCTTCAACACACTCCCTTGTCGTAGATCTACGGCTCCAATGGCAGGAGGTCGATCCCTCTTACCTCAACAATCTCTACATCCCATGCCATCTTTGAAACATGGGCTTCATGTTAATCCAAATCCCGTGACGGGGAACAACATTGGACGGCACCGGAACCAAAGCAGTTCTCAGTCACTGTGGTCGCTTGTGGATGCTCTCCGCACTAAAGCACGCGCGCAGTAGTGTTCAGAGCGAGGTCGGGTGATCTCTCAAGAAGCAGTTCGACGGTCTACCCGAGAATTCACGACGGTTATCGTTCCTAGGCCCGCGCGGACTCGTCTTCGGCATCAGCATAAACGACATTGCACGGCTACGTGAAGTCTCTTCTCAACCCCCATCGCCACAATCTTTGCGTACCTCGTGCGGCGGCACTATTAATTCCATGTTTAATGCAACATTTAATAAGACATTAATTGTCTGGCTCTTCGTGTAACCGTTCGGCAGCCTATCCTCACGTATAAATAGGGATTATGGGTACTTGAACAGGGCCAACAAAGTTAGACAAGAACCTACCTCATTGTAGGTGCGGACACTAAGTCTCTCTCTTTTTCTTCTTAGCCTCTCTTGTATTTGAGCATACCCATCAGGTGCTCGCGCCTTCTCTTATAATCATTTTTGTTATAATTCAAAAGCCCGCCGCAAGAGAGGCATTCACCGCGACAGGTCAGCTTGTTGTTCGCCGCTGCCAGCGACACTAACTTTTTTTTTTCGCGTCCTCTTCTGTTCGCCAAGTTTGCAAGGCAGAGTAACTGGTCGGTTGTAGTTGGCTGAGTGTGGAAGAACTAGGTGACAATTTTTGCACCAACAGTTTGAACATGCGGCCTTCAAATACAGCCAACCGGTGAAATCGTCTGATGACAGGCGGACAGTCGCCAGACCGCAAGCAAGTTGCTTTTCCACCACCTTTGATGGAAAAGCGAGAGAGTGGTTCCACAGCCTCTCCATCGGCTCAATCACTTCTTTTAGGGAATTAAGAAGAGACTTTCTGCAAAGGTTAGCCACGTCAAAGCGGCGAAGGGCGGACGTCGACACCCTATTTCAAATTTGATAAGGACCAAAAAAAACTTCGGGCCAATACATCGACCGCTTCCAAAGCCTGATTATGGAAGTTCCGGATGTAGACCCCCAGGTCTACCGAGTTGCCTTCACCAATGGCAGGTTTCTCTCCTGGGCCGGAGAAAAGTCTTCCCCCTTCAAAACATTGAGGGGGGTCAGAAGTTTGAGTGGACCAAGGAGTGCGAGGAGGAATTTCAAGCCTTAAAAGGCAGTTGACTCAGGCCCCGCTGCTCCAAGGGTCGAAGGAGGGGGAGGACCTGTCGTTGTATCTTGGGGTTGGAGCAGAGGCCTTGAGTTCTGTCCCGGTTCGGGAGGAGGGAAGAAGCAACTCCACGTATACTAGGTAAGCCGGGTGCTGAGGAAGGCAGAGCTTCGTTATCTCATCTTAGAGAAGTTGGCCTTCGCTCAAGTCATCTCGGCTCGTAAGCGGCGACCTTACTTCCAGGCACACTCAATTGAGTGATGACTGACCACCCCCTCCGCAACATCTTCGAGGGGGTGGAGCATTCGGGCAGGTTGGCTAAGTGGTCGATGGAACTGAGAGAGTTTGATATCTCATTTGTCTCCCGCCTCTCGATCAAGGCCAAGCAATGACCGACTTTTTGGCAGACTATGTGGTCGAGGTGGCGGAGGAAAAACTCACTCACCCAGTTCCATGGAGGGTGATGGTAGATGGCGCTTCGGGAAGGCATTCCCTGAGAGTGGGGGTGATCCTGGAGAGCCCCCAAGGAACGAGGATTGAACAAACGATGGTGGTGCACTTTTCCATCATTAACAATCAGGCCGAGTATGAGGTCCGTGATCGCAGGGCTGCGCCTGGCCAGGGAGCTGGGGGTGCAAGATGTGGAGGTCCTCACTGACTCCATGGTGGTGGCTTCCCAGATCAACGGGGACTTCGAGGCAAGGGAGTCCACCCTCCAGCTATATTTAACGAAGGTAAAGGGGTTCATCGGCATGTTCCAGACCTTCTCCATCCGACATGTGCCCAGGGAGGAGAACGAGCAGGTAAATCAACTGGCAAAGCATGGTCCCCGGGTGGGGGTACCATCACTGACCTATTCCGCCCTTCCATTGAAGAGGGAGAGTTGATGGAGGTGGATCAACACCCCTGGGGAGGGACCCGTTCACAACCTTCCTTTCCACAGGGAGTACCCGGAGGGGGATGGACAAAAATAAGTTCAAATATAAGTCAGTGTATTATCTCCTCCGAGACGGGCAATTGTATCGGAAGACTCTCTCGGGAATGTTGGCTCGGTGTGTAGCTGAAAGGGAGGTGCAGAGGATCTTGGAAGAAGTCCACTCCGGGGAGTGTGTGATTCACTCCGGGATTCGGACCCTGCAAGGAAGGATCGTCAGACAGGGGTACTTCTGGCCCACCTTGGGCCACGACGCTGCAGAGTTTACAAGAAGGTGCCACAAATGCCAGTAATTCGCCCCCCCCCCCCCCCCCCCCCCCCTCTCCAGCTGCAACCTGCCCAACGCCTCAGAAGCATCACGTCCCCCTGGCCCTTCGCCATCTGGGGGATGGATTTGGTTGGACCCTTCCCCCAGGCCAGCGGGCAGAGGAGGTTCCTGCTGGTAATGATAGATTATTTCTCAAAGTGGTTGTAGGTGAAGGCGTTGGCCAAGGTGACCTCCCAGGTCGTCAGGAATTTTGTTTTGAGGGGAGATCATCTGTCGGCATGGGTTGTCGCAGGTCATCGTCACGGACAACGGGCCTCAGTTTGTCAGCGTCGAGCTCATCAGCTTCTGTGGACACCTCGGGGTGGCAGAGGCCCGGGAAGAGGCCCGGGAAGGCAGGGAGGAATGTAGAGCTGAGAACGAGGAGCTGCGACTCTCCCTGGACATGGTGGAGGAGCTGTGCGACCTCTCCGTCATCCGACAGGAAAAGTGAAAAGAAGAATGACCAAGTACTTTAACAAACACGTCGGAGTCAAACAATTCGTGGAAGGGGGCTTGGTCCTGAAGAAGGTAGATGTAACAGGAAGATCGGTAGATGTACAGATATTCGTGGAGGGTTTGTACATTTTAAAAGAAACATTGAAATCAGGAGGGTACCGCCTCCGGAATGTGGAGGGCGAGACCCTAAGTCTCACCTGGAATGCTATTTAAGGCCGAGCTAACTGGACAGTGCAGCTCGTTGGCCCCGCTCGCCAGCCCCAGCTCGCTAGCCCCAGCACGCCAATCCGGCGACCTGACCTATCCTAATGCGAGCAGAGGTTTGATTTACATACCATCTTATTTCTAAATAACATACAGAATCCTGAAATATTGTTTTAAGTTATTACAGACAGGGGACGTGCCGCCCCGAAAATAGAAAAAGTTCATAGCGAGCAGAAGAAGTTTGGTCAACCCGCGCAACCTGGGGAGCTGGGGGGAGGGTCGTTAGGTTCAGCTGGGGAGCCATTTCCATCTACCCTGGCTTCGCGTCCCCATCCCCGGAGGACGGCGCGGGGTGAGAAACTCATGAACCAGGTCAAGGTCGCGGCTGAAAGTCTGCACATTCTCCCGAATCCTCGCCATCACTGGGGTAGGCGACATCATCTCGCCCGCCGAGTCATGCTCCGTCTTGTCCATGAACAACACAAAATCCTACTCCGGCGTCTGCAGACTCCGCTCGCCATAGGCATAGTTCGCTCGAAGCTGGCGCAGGGAGGCGTCCTGTTTCTTCAACACCTCTATCATTCGCCGCCTCAACTCGGCAGGATCAAGCGACTCGTCCAAGAAGCTCACCATCTCGGGATCAGGGTGTGGCGAGCGACGAGCCTGTTCAAAGGACTCCTCGATCTCAGATGGAGCAGCGAGGCCTGCAAAAAAGTGACCAATTCTTATAGAGAAGGGGTGCGAGCACAGCAAAATGCCAAGGAGAGATGCTCTAAGTGGGGCTTACGAGATGAGCTCGGCAGTTCCTGGGAGGTATGCGGAGGTGGCATGACCAAGTTCTTACCACGCCCGTGGTTATGGGCCCCCGGCGAGATGAGGTTGAAGCGAGGGACCGGGATGATTCCGGCCAATACTCCCACGAGCTCAGGAGCAAGTGCAGACTGCTGGGAAGGAGCGCGAGCTGGCGACTGGGATTTCAGCGAGTCCAGCCATGTGGCCCCGAAAGGAGGTGATTTGTTCTGAAGGCGAGCGTCGGGGGGAGTCTGAGGCCGCGAGTCGTCGTGTGGGGTGTGGACTCGCGGCATGGAGCTCTCGACGTCGGTCTGGCGGCGTTCAGGATCGGCGGGAATGTCGATGACCAACTTCCTCTTGGGGTCATCAGCCGGTTTGGAGGAGGCGAGCCTGGGAGTCAGGGTAGACTCCAGGTCGCGGCAGATGGACTCGGCATCTTTGGGGACGGATTTCGCCTTTTTGGCAGGATTTGACTTGGATTGGTCGCGCAGTGCAGCACTGGGGGGCATGCTCGGGCAAGCCACTCTTGGATCTCTTTGGGGATAGGCATCTCGGCAAGGCTCAAGTAAGAAGGAATGACAAAGGTTGCCTAGGTAGGCGGACCTATATTTATAACAGCTGGTGGAGCCCACCAAAAGATTCTTTGGTCCCCGTCGCACTCGCCGCATATTGTGGGGTTGGATGATTTTTTCCGAGCTTGGATCAACCTCGCAAAGAGCGGGGATTGTGTACAATCTCATATCCGGCGATTAGTGGACGATAGGAACCAGATCGGCCAAGTGGTGCAGGTCGGCTCGTCCATGTGGGTTGAATGGTTGGAGGGGCGAGTGGAGCAGGCCGGCTCACATTCGCCCCAAGGGCTCGGCGAGCAGCGAGCGAGTGGAGCCGACCGGCTCGCCCTCGCCCCAGGAGGCTCGGCAGGCAGGGCAAGTGGGGGCAGGTCGGGCCCGCACACGCCCAGGGGGGGAAATAGAGGCGGCGAGCGCCCGCTCCACCAAGCGCTCACCGATCCCGGCGAGTGGAGGCTACAGAGGGCCACTCGCCCAGGATCTCGTGATGTGCTTTTACCATTTTATCCCCGTTGGTCTGCCCATAGCATTTTAGAACAGAAGGGTTGCGTTGTTGGAAGACCAACCTGGACTGCACATGGCCGTTTGGAGCAGCGAGGGTTGGCTATTTGTAGGCCATTTTCAGAAATCTATAAATAGGACTCAATGGTTACCTCAGAAGGCATGCTCACTTGTTCCACAGTCTTTTAGCGCTTTCTGAGGTTTCCTTAGCTCGGCACTTGGCTAAGGAGGGGAAGCGCTCTAAAATCTTCCGGGTGTGTGGTGGGACCTCCACGTCGAGCACTTGAGTTTGTCTCTTGTTCTTTTCCTTTGTTGTTTAGCTCGCGGGAGGGAAGTAAGTGCGCGATCACCCCTTCCCCAAGGTGAACTCCACTAGATACCGAATTTTTGGTTTCAACACTGTCATCACATTAAAGATTTGAAATATTTTTGGCGAGGACGAAACGAGTGACGCTCATTTCCCAGCACGGCGATGGAATCTTCGAGTCGTCTGAATTTGAAAAAAATTGTGTCTCAAACTGACAATAAGAGCTTCGTGCACCGATTCGAACACTGGAGATTATTTTGGTATGTGTCACATCACGTCGTATGTATTCGCGCTGTATATTCCTGGAAGAACGAATTTTGGAATAGTGAGGTTTAGGGTTCGGTTTATTTAGGTTTGGGGTTATTGTTCTTTTCTGGCCAGGTTGCATCAAGCTGTCGCCTCGCGGCTCCCCACTCCGCGCTCGCGGCAGGTGCCCGCTCCCCGCTCGCGGCAGGTGCCCGCTCCCCGCACGCGGCAGGTGCCCGCTCCCCGCACGCGGCAGGTGCCCGCTCCCCGCTCCACGCAGGTGCCATTTCCCCTCTCCCCACTCGATTGAATCAAGGTGCCCTCTCCCCACTCCCCCCGCCCCCCCCCCCCCCACTCCGCCGCTCTTCATGTCGAGGGTTTTTGTGTTACTGTCGATCTGCATGATCTTCATGATATTTTCTCCCTTTTTTTTGGTTGTGCATCTCCTATTGGCTTTGGCTAGACGCCACTACCGTCCTCTCCGCCCCTAATAAATTCATGGTAAACTTCTACGGCATCTTTGGATTTATAATTTTTGATGTCCTACTATTCATAGGATCGGTAGCTGTTCCTTGTGAAATTATCGCATTCATGATAATCAAATGTATTGTCACGTACATTTTCACAAAGTCAATGAGTGAAGAAATGTACAGCTGGTTCTTTAGCAGAATCATCCCGCTGGGAGTAATTGTGGTGATGTTTTTGATGCTGATTGGATCCATATATCTGAGCATGCATAAGTAGAGCAAGCCTCTCTCACCTTCATCGCCTCGGAAAAACATGTAAGAATTTTTCTCCCTATTATTTCATCTGTGTTAAGAAGTTGTATAGATTCTTGTTAATTTGGGGTGTGTGTGTATATATATAGATCATGCGGTTTGAAATTAGTTGAGATGACATTTGAAACAAAAACTCAAGAAGATAGATAATTCAGCGAGATGGATGTTATTCATTGCTCCAGGACAGAACTAAATGTGACAGATGTATATATATTATGTCAAACAAACAATCGATCAAAGAAAGATCATCAGATATGCACAAATTCATTAAAAACAATATTTCCTGTTGACAATAAACATATAATGATATAAATTGCAAAAGATTAAAAAGATACTATAGGTGTATGAACATATAAATTTCCTATACTTTCCAAAAAAATTTGTTTTCTCAATCAACACTAATCATGTAATAAAATAGTTGTTGACATAAAAAAACATGTTAAAAACTAAAAACATTAAATCCAATGAGGACTCTTAAGAAGGCCCGAAGAGATAAAAAAGAAACAATATTGATTCTTCATTTTTAGATAATATTGTTTCTAATCAGCATGGAGATACAGCTGCAGTTTCATTTAAATGCGTGCTTGCAGTTTCATTAAAACCGCATGCTTGCAGTTTCATTAAAATCATGTAATAATATTGCACAATAATCACACTCAAATCGATCTTGGAGCAAGGTAACAGATATTGTAATACACTTGAAATGATAACCACAATCTTGATCCGATCCCGAAGCAGCGACTGATGGCTGGATCTTGACTGCTGGAGGAAAATTGGAGGGCTGAACAGAGAACACCTGGTGCACGGATGCGATTTCAGTGAGCTGTTGTGGAGCTGCAGGGCTTGGAGGGGGAATGCCGGTAATGGAGAGAGAGTTCTCGAGGTAGTGAGTAGCTGGAAGAAGTTTATGGAAATATCAAGGCTAGGAACGAACTGCGGGATGGCCTGGAATTGCTACAGTTGTGAATTTCAGATGCTGGAATTGTTGGTTGTCCAGGACCAGTAGGCTGAAAGAGGAAGTAGTTTGATGTTTGGGTTTCTAAAATTGAAGGAGTGTATGAGGTTAAGTGATGTCATGGTCTCATAGATGGCTGAAAATTGGGTTGATAGAGTGGGGAGGGTCTAGGGACAATGAAAACGGTGGAAGTGATGTGGAGTTTGGATTTGTTGGGATTTAATTAGAATAACGAAAAATTATAGGATAGTGGCCTGAAATTGTGGAAAGAATTATAACTGAGATGAGTAACGTATTTAAATTCTTCACTAGCTTACTCTTTATCTCTTACGCTTTTACCATTTTATCCCCGTTGGCCTGCCCATAGCCTTTTAGAACAGAGGGGTTACACTGTTGGCAGACCAACCTGAACTGCACATAGCTGTTTGGAACAGCGGGGGTTGGCTATTTGCAGGCCCTTTTCAGAAATCTGTAAATAGGACCCAAGGGGTACCTCAGAAGGCATGCTCACTTGTTCTCCAGTCTTCTAGCGCTTTCTGAGGTTGCCTTAGCTCGACACTTAGCTAAGGAGTGGAATCGCTCTAAGATCTTCCGAGTGTGTGGTGGGACCTCCACGCCGAGCTCTTGGGTCGGTCTCTTGTTCTTTTCCTTTGTTGTTTAGCTCGCGGGAGGGAAGTAAGTGCGCGATCACCCCTTCCCCAAGGGTGAACTCCACTAGAGACCGAATTTTTGATTTCAACACTGTCATCATATTAAAGATTTGAAATATTTTTGGCGAGGACGAAACGAGTGGCGCTCATTTCCCGGCACGGCGATGGAATCTTCGAGTCGTCTGAATTTGAAAAAATTGTGTCTCAAACTGACAATAAGAGCTTCGTGCACCGATTCGAACACTGGAGATTATTTTGGTATGTGTCACATCACGTCGTATGTATTCGCACTGTATATTCCTGGAAGAACGAATTTTGGAATAGCGAGGTTTAGGGTTTTTGTGTTACTGTCGATCTGCATGATCTTCATGATATTTTCTCCCTTTTTGGTTGTGCGTCTTCTATTGGCTTTGGCTAGACGCCACTACCGTCCTCTCTGCCCCTAATAATTTCATGGTAAACTTCTACGACATCTTTGGGTTTATAATTTTTGATGTCCTACTATTCATAGGATCGGTAGCTGTTCCTTGTGAAATTATCGCATTCATGATAATCAAATGTATTGTCACGTACATTTTCACTAAGTCAATGAGTGAAGAAATGTCCAGCTGGTTCTTTAGCAGAATCATCCCGCTGGGAGTAGTTGTGGTGATGTTTTCGATGCTGATTGGATCCATATATCTGAGCATGCATAAGTAGAACAAGCCTCTCTCACCTTCATCGCCTCGGAAAATATGTAAGAATTTTTCTCCCTATTATTTCATCCGTGTTAAGAAGTTGTATAGATTCTTGTTAATTTGTGTGTGTATATATAGATCATGCAGTTGAAATTTAGTTGAGATGACATTTGAAACAAAAGCTCAAGAAGATAGATAATTCAGCGAGATGGATGCTATTCATGCTCCAGGGCAGAACTAAATGTGACAGATGTATATATATTATGTCAAACAAACAATCGATCAAAGAAAGATCATCAGATATGCACAAATTCATTAAAAAACAATATTTCCTGTTGACAATAGACATATAATGATATAAATTTGCAAAAGATTTAAAAGATACTATAGGTGTATGAACATATAAATTTCCTATACTTTCCAAAAAAAATTGTTTTCTCAATCAACACTAATCATGTAATAAAATAGTTGTTGACATAAAAAAACATGTTAAAAACTAAAAACATTAAATCCAATGAGGACTCTTAAGAAGGCCCGAAGAGATAAAAAAGAAAGAATATTGATTCTTCATTTTTAGATAATATTGTTTCTAATCAGCATGGGGATACAGCTGCAGTTTCATTTAAATCGCGTGCTTGCAGTTTCATTAAAACCGCATGCTTGCAGTTTCATTAAAATCATGTAATAATATTGCACAATAATCACACTCAAATCGATCTTAGAGCAAGGAACAGATATTGTAATACACTTGAAATGATAACCACAATCTTGATCCGGTCCCCGAAGCAGCGACTGATGGCTGGATCTTGACTGCTGGAGGAAAATTGGAGGGCTGAACAGAGAACACCTGGTGCACGGATGCGATTTCAGTGAGCTGTTGTGGAGCTGCAGGGCTTGGAGGGGGAATGCCGGTAATGGAGAGGGAGTTCTCGAGGTAGTGAGTAGCTGGAAGAAGTTTATGGAAATATCAAGGCTAGGAACGAACTGCGGGATGGCCTGGAATTGCTACAGTTGTGAATTTCAGATGCTGGAATTGCTGGTTGTTCAGGACCAGTAGGCTGAAAGAGGAAGGAGGTTGTTATTTGGGTTTCTAAAATTGAAGGAGTGTATGGGGTTAGGTGATGTCATGGTCTCATAGATGGCTGGAAATGGGGTTGATAGAGTGGGGAGGGGTCTAGTGGGCAATGAAAACGGTGGAAGTGATGTGGAGTTTGGATTTGTTGGGATTTAATTAGAATAACGAAAAATTTTAGGATAGTGGCCTGAAATTGTGGAAAGAATTATAACTTAGATGAGTAACGTATTTAAATTCTTCACTAGATTACTATTTATCTCTTATGTTTTTATCTTGAAGTTTTAAAATAAGATCCTTTCGGGGATCTTATTTTCTCTTCATATTGATCAATATTTTGTCTAGTCACCTCCTTTCTTGACTTCTATTGCAGGATTTACACCACTTTGAGGTGCACACCTTTATCTTGATAAAGAGGGGACTGATTTTGTCTGTAGTTTTTGTATAAATTTGTCCATTATATCATTTTGATTAGATAAAAGTTGTTGTCAAAGTTATTTTACTGAGGTATTTACCTAGTTCTCTTTACCAAGGTTTTCATTTCAAGTGCAATGATGAGTATTCGAACATGATGGTTATTGGACATGGGGTGGCACTTCTTGCCTTCTTGGGCATAGTCACCAAGTGAGTCACAAAGCTAGAAGAACAATGTTTCATAACATGTGGCCAACCTCGTTAATGTACACGAATTCTTCCCCTTACTAATATTGTTGCTCAAGATACACACTCCAGCAACCAGGAATTAAATCCAGCAACCAGGAATTAATTCCAGCAACCTGGAAATAATTCCAGCAACCTGGAAAGTCCATCCAGTCCACTCTGCTTGTTGCTAGCATATAGAATTAATTCCAGCAATATTTACCCATCTCCTACAACTAATGCAGCATAACATAGAATTGTAGCTAGCTAGAATTACTAGTTGTTCACATCATCCCGTCCTTAAATATAAATCGTAGTAGATATAGAAAGATAAGGAACATTTGATAGTATCATATGCATATAAGCTAAGTTTTGTTTTATGTAAACATAAACTCACGAGCTTAATTATGCCATGTTTGAATTTTGACATTCTTGGAGAGCTCGCAAAATATTCCAAAAACATCAACTACCACACGGACCACCTGAGATACAATACTTTATTAATAATATTAAGAAGTCAAATTTTATTGCATGATAGACTAAAGTCCTAATTAAGTTATCATCATCTGGTTCAACTCCTGTAGTATGATCACTTGAATGTTCATTGTTAGAAGTGGAATCATTATTAGAATCTTTTTGCGACATAGCCTCCATAAGATAATATATCGTTTTTTTGCATATTTGACATTTGCAAATTCATTTCATGCATCTTGTGTGTTTGCCCAGCAGAAGTATCGCTAGAGTAAGCATATTGATTATTTGCATCTAGATTATTTACATTTATATGTATGAGATCTTCGGGATGATCAAATATTTCATCTTCATTAATATCATTATGAGGCAAACCGTGTTCATTCAAGTTTTCACAATATTGTAGATTTGGAATAGCTGCATGCAAAAGTTCGTCCATTGGATCATTGGAGTTGTAATTAGGGTAAAATAGATTTGCATTAAAAGGGCATTTATCTTTGTACAAGACCCTATTGTTAAACAATCTTCCATGATGATAAATCCAATCCACGTAATTATCCATTATACCATTCCAAACAAAATGTTCCTCTACCACATTTCGATTCCACATCTTCATATTTAGGCATTTTTTACAGGGACATGGGCACTTCTCCCCAATTGGTATGATTGTGTAACATAAATCTAGCAAATATTTCATTCCATCTAAATAAACCTGAGTGACGTGGCTCTAGCATCCATTTTTTATCCATTGTTGCTATATATGGAATATTTAGTTAGCTAGGTACCAATATAAAGACAAAAAAATATTATAAAATAAGAGCATATTTTATAGAAAAAATCAATTAAATCGCAACATGATTATTAGGTGATATATATTTAAGGATGACAAGTTCAATGAAAATAACAGTATGTCACGTCGTTGGCGATCATGAACACAACGGTTATGAACCACCGTTCATGAACACCCGGCCTCACCTAAGGAGCTTCATCGACTTTTATGTTGAAAACTAGTTTTCTTTTCTTGATGACAGACTGGCAAGAACATTTTATGATGGTAGAGTTCGTCCAAACTCATCGTAGCAAAAATGTTAGAGCCACAATATTGAATTATAGGTTACAAATATGCAATCAATAACATATTTGCATATGAATCAATCTATTTCTGAACACAACCGGAACAAAAAATGACGGTAATATTTGTAACCTACAACATTTGATGTCCAGAAATATTTGTAACCTACAAGGAAAGTCTAGTTTTCTTTTCTTGATGATAGTAATATGGGTAGAACTAATTAGAAAATTGGAAAAAAGAGTTGTAGATATAACATATATCTATAAGGTCATAATTACACAACTACAACAGAAGATCAAGTTGATTGTCATGCAATTGTAAACATTTCAAACTGGTAAAACCTTGTGATGCAGGACAGGTGTCACACCTGCCTGCCACCCTAGATTCCCACTAGGGGGCCCACATTGGCATTGCACCAAGGAGGCTTTATCATGGCCACGACCTGTACACCCCAACCCATCTCCGGTCCCACAACAGGGCCGATAGATTGTTGAGGTCGGGGCTCGATCCCCCGTCCTCCTTGATAAAGAGCACTCATCAACAACTGATCCACATATCAGTTGGTGATGAGAGCTCGTCTGAGAGTTCTTTTATCAAAGAGGTACCCGCGGCGCGGTTGATTTTCGAGGAAATTCCGCGGCGGGGCGGAGCCCCACCGCCCCACCGTGCCCATTCCAGCTCTCGAGCGGAGGCGGCAGGGCGGTGAGGTACGCGCAACTAGCGCGTATCCGCCCCGCCAAACGAAGCCTAAATGTCGGCAACCTTCCGCACGCAAAGCTCAAATTAGGGTTGCGGATTAGCGCCAAAAATGAGCCTCTATTTTAATTTCAATATATTTTGGGCCTATGGCAATTAGAGGTCTTTGGGGTGGTGGGAAAAGCGTTTGTACTGAAGTCTATGTGGTTTGGAAAGGAGATGGGCAGATGGGTGTTCAATGAGTTCTGGATGGTGGTCGGGTGGGGTAGTGGGCTGTAGGGGAGGAATGATGGGGTTGGGAGGATTTACAGTGGCTAACAAAAATGTTACAATTATTTTTTTTCGCACAGGGAATAGGTTTTGCGGCGTATTGGGCACAAGACTGTAGTATTTTGTGGGTCTTGATGAGTTGATGGTGGTTGGCAGGAAATGGAATTTTGAACAATGGGAATTAGGATTGGTTACGGGTGGTTGCAGTGGTTACAAGTACGTTATGGTGGTTAAGTGGTTGTTATGTGGTAGTTATTGAGTGGTCGAATCGTGGAAGGGAGTCTGATGGTTTAATGGAGTGCGAAGGACAGTTATGGTCAACACCAATGGTCCACAAAATCGACACTGTGGGATGACCGCGTGTGCTTGAAATCTGTCCAAAATTCTGTGATTCCAAATTCAGTCCCCCTAGGGTCCTATGTATAGGCAAAGTTGTTCGTGACAACCACTATGGACTGTTTAGATTGTTTGGACCTAAATGTTGCTATTTTACGAGATAAAATCACAAAAAACGACAACAATACATAAAATTACCCCGGCATTATTCTGAATGTGGCTACGAGCTAGAATCGTCTATATGTCGATCGTGTCTTCACCTCTCGCATACGTAGGCTCGTGCGGCCTCTGATAACTGTGGGCCCACCCTCTACTCTTGATTCCCATGTTGATGTAATGTGTGATTTGAACCACTAGAAATGCTAGAATGGTCATTTGTATGTTTCATTTATCAAATTTGATTGGACATATCTTCACTTAAAAAATAATAATTCAACCTATACCGATAACCAACACCTTACACATTTTTTGTCATTGGTTTGGAACCCGAGTTTTGGCATTAAAGAGAGCATAGTTTCAGAAGTTCAATGTTGTTCAACTTGTGTTAACCGTGAAAATTATACTATTACTGCTTTCAATATTTTACTAAGTTTTTATTTCATTAATGACTTGTATTTTATGGATATTATTCATTGTGTATGTTTCTGTTTTTACTTATTTTTTTCTATTTTTTTTAAATCTATTTTAATATTCTGATTTTCAAGCACTTGATGGAGGTTCATGGTGATCGAGATCCTTGGTAGCATCCTGGGGCATATCTTAATGACCCTCTTCTTTCTCATTTGTGCTTTGTTTGTTTTACTCTGTGCGTGTTTTTTTTTACTGTCAACATGTTTTGACTTTCTGGATGTTTGGTTTGATATTTTGATGCAAGAATGAATTTTATGGCTTAATGATCTGCTTTATTTTCTTATTTCATGGGATTATAATAGCAAGTGTAATTTATGTAGTCCCTTATTAATATAACTTGGTGGTCTCAAGTACTCACTTTTGATAGAACTGAGTGGGACTTTGAGAGTTGCCAAGTTTTGTGAACATAGGCTCTGCTTGGCGCAACAGTAACGGTGATGAATGCGGTGGTTTATGAATCGAAACGAAGCAATAGTTTGATAGTTTGGGCAATGAGTCATTTTGTACTAATTTTTATCCTTCAGGAGTTAGAGCGAAAATGGTCATCATGGAGTGATGGTCTTATCGGTAGTTTCATAGACGAGGTCGGGCTGATGGTCATCTCTCTAGTTGATGGTTAAGAGCATATTAAAGGGATGAACATTGTCTTGTCAAACATGCATTCTATGATGGTAGCGTTTTTGTCCAAACTCATAGCAGCAAAAAAGACCCGCCAAACAGAGCCTTGGACTACAAGAATTCACTCGTAATATTTTTGCATCTCGCATCGGAGAAAATTGTCTCTTGAATTTGCAGTAACTAGAGTGCTGCTGCTGCCAATTTGATATTATAAAAGAGATCAACACTTTCATTAACATGCAGACACGAGAGGACTATACACATGATTGTTATCTCCATACTATAAAATTAACTTTGAACATAAGTGGCAAGCATGAGATCCAGGAGTGGTTCCAAATGGAGACAAACAAAAAAATATATACGTTTTCTAAAAAAAAATCCAGCTGAGAAAAAAACTCTCAAACAAACGTAGTTTTAAGAGGTGCTTCAAAAATATTAAACAATACAACCCAATAATTGAATTAAATCATAATTCTTTGATTTCTACATCGTGAAGGAAAAACGATGACATTGAAATGAAGGTTATTTCAACGAGCAAAAAGTAATATTTACATTTTCTGACAGACAAATCGAAAAAATAATTGTAAAACAAACTCTTTCGTATCTCATTTTCATGATTGTAATAAGATACCTCATCAACATTGATCTTATATATCTATTATAAATCAAACCTAACCATGCAGAAATTATATTTCATTTCATTAATGTATTAGATTAGATTAGGTCTGCAAGTAGCATTCCAAAACAGCGGAGTTACGCTGTTGGCAGACCCAATTGGGCTGTGTAGAGTAATTCTGAACGGCGGAGTTACGTTGTTGGCAGACCAATGTTGGAAACCTATAAATAGAACCGAGGGGGCACCTTTGGAGGGACAGATTCACAGTTTCTCTTGCTTTCATATTCTTTAGGCTTTCTCTCTAGGGTGCCCAAACTCAGCATTGGCTTGGGAGGGGAAGCGCTCTTAGAACTTCCGAGTGTGAGGTGGGACCTCCTCGCTGAGATCTCGGTTCCGTTCCAATTTTCCAAAGTCTTTGGTCTGGTGTGCTAGCCCGAGATAAGTAATTGTGATGTCGTACCCTTTTGGGACCGCCGAACTCCACAAATACCGAATTTTGGTTTCAACACTTTGGTGCGGTGAGCGTGGAGAGTGGCCAGCACAGAAAGACCTCAGCTAGTTCCATGGCTGGAGACGAAGGACAAGGATCTGGCCGGGAGCTGTCGCCACCCCCACCGGGTTTAGCGACAGTAGGCATGTTCGAGGATTTCAGAAAGGAGGTCATGGAGACCTTGCATCACTGGCTCAGCGCCACTCACGGCGAGTGATCAACACCGGCCGTCCCAGTGGTCGCGCAGCTCGATTTGGGTGAGAACACTCCGGTCAGGAAGACCGAGAAGAAGGAAGGAGAGGGCAGTGGGCAGGATCCCGCCAGGCGAGAGCTGTTCCCGGACTTGCCGAGTGCGGGCCGGGTCAGTGAGATGGCCTTGCGAGAGCCACCCATTCGCGTGGTAGGCGGAGCCCCTTTAGTGAGTTGGTTGTGTCAGACTCTATCCAAAGGGGTTCAGGGAGCCGGAGATATCTTACTATACCGGCGGGGATGACCCGGTTCAACGCCTCCAGTGGTTTGAAGACGCGGTCTCCATTAGGCAGACGACTAACGCTTTCAAGTGCCGGCTTTTTGCCATCTCCTTCAAGGACATGGCGAGGGACTGGTTTCACCAGCTTCCCAAGATTTCAATCTACTGCTACGCAGATTTGCGTCGGGCATTTCTGTTGAGGTTCTCAACTTCGAAAAAGAGGAAGAAGTGTGTGAATTTCTTTTCACGATCAAGCGGGGTCCTGAGGAAACCCTGGCAAGCTATGTTGACCGGTTCCAGGAGGAAGTCCTCGTTGTAGAGGACGTGTCAGGGTTTACCCTGATGATGGCTTTTACCTTGCGGCTGCAGGAAGGGTTCTTCAGGATGGCGTTGAAGCGGAGGCCACCGCCGTCCTTAGAGGAAGTGATGGAAAAGGAGGCACAAGAGATAGAGGTCGAGGCAGCAAACCGTAACTTCCCCAGGAAGCTGGCCATGTTCGGAGGAAGTGAGGAGAAGGAGCAGGTGACGAACAGACGTCGGGAGAAAAGGAGAAGGGATGAGCCCAGGAGGCAGGGTTTCCCAAGGCAGCAGCAAGGGTGGGGTTATCAAGAACCCACCAACCAGCTGTGCTGGAGGCAGCAGGAGGGACCTGTTCAAGGTCAGGGAAGAAGGTTCCAAGGAGGAGGAAACTAGTAAGGGGACAGGGGAGGTTCATTCCCCCTGGATGGAGACAGGGTATGAGCACCCCCCCACACACACACACAAAGCCATGATAATAGCGCGGGGAAGGAATGGGAGAAGGAACGTCCGAGGAGGACGGATAGAAGTGGAGGTGGAGTTCAGGAGGAAGGTCACGCAACTGCCACCTTCCCCGAGTTCCTGGAGCTGAGGAGGGAGAGAGGACAAGGGCAGCAGCAGCCAGAGGTGCAGATCGAGGAGGTGGCCCAGGGGCCGGCGAGGATATGTGTGAAGAGAGGGCCGATATAGGAGGCTCTGGGAGGATTAGTGTAATCCATGGGGGCGGGGATCGAGGCCACCCATAAGGGGAGCCTCCAAACAGTGTTCAGGCGTAGCGTCGCCTCGACATCTCATACACCACCTCCCGTGGAGAGGATCACCTTTACCTCACGTGACGTGGCAGATCATGCGGATCTGTTCTGCGACGCGCTGGTGGTGCAGGCAGCGGTCGAGAACTTCACAGTCTCCCGGATCTAGGGGGCAACAGGAGCTCGGTCAACGTCATCTTCAAAAAAGCGTTTGACAGGATGAAGGTGGAGGCAAAGAGGGTACTAGCCTCGGATGGGCCGCTCTTCGGGTTCTCCGGAGAGAGGAAGGAGATTGAAGGAGGAGTAGGGCTTAATGTGACTCTGGGGGGTCAGTCCCGCAATTGTCGATTCGTGATCGTGGACGCCCCCAGCAGTTACGATATCATCTTTGGCTAGCCCCTTATTAGCGCGTTCTGGTGCATCCCCTCATCCTTCCATCGGTGCCTCAAATTCAACAATGGGGGGATGCAGGTCTGGGTCCGAGGAGATCCCAAGATGACGAGGCAGTGCTATATCACCGCGGTTAACACCATCTCAAGGATGGAGGAGGACGAAGTGATGGGAAAGGTGATGAAGGAAGAGACGGCAGATTCAGGGGAGAAGCAGGCCCCCGTTCCGGAGGGGGGAGCAGAAGAAGAGCAAAGAGGAGGGGAGGAGATATGGAGGTAGAGGAAGCAGTGGAAGAGGATGTCCTCGCCCAAGGAGAGCGGGCAACTGAAGAATGGGAGGAGCAGTCCTGGCTGTAGCCAGTGGAAGCAGTGGTGGAGTTGAAGGTTCTGACCCAAGCCGGTAAGGCGGAGAAGGTGCGAGTCAGCGGTGGCTTAGGCAAAGAGGACCAAGAGAGGATGTTAGTGCACATTCAAAAGCATGTGGACATCTTCGCATGGAGAGCGGTGGATATGCCCGACATTGATGCAGACGTGGCTTGCCACCGGGTGAACCTCGACCCGAAGGTCCGCACTATCTGCCAAAAGAAAAGAAATGTGGCGGACAAGCTTGAGGGACCAATGAAGGAGGAGGTGGAGAAACTTCTCAAGGCCGGATTTGTGTCAGAGATCCAATTTCTGGGCTGGGTCTCAAACGTTGTAATGGTGAAGAAGGGGGATGGGAGATGGAGAATGTGTGTTGATTTTTCTTTATTGAATAAAGCATGCTCCAAGAATTGTTACCCCTTTCCTCGGAACGACGCGTTGGTTGACTCAGTCGTCGGTTTCCCTGTAATGAGTTTTTATATACTTTTTCAGGTTATCACCAAATCAAGATGCACCCTTAGGATGTAAAGGATGTGTCTTTCATCACGAGCATCGAATGCTATAGATATAACATGATGCCTTTTGGGCTAAAGAATGCACGGGCGACATATCAAAGGATGATGGATAAGCTTTTTCGGGAGCAGGGGGAGAGGAACCTAGAGGTGTATATGGATGACTTACTGGTGAAGAGCAAGGATGTGAGCTCTCACCTTCAAGACCTGGAAGAAACTTTGTCCACTTTACGAGGGTTCAAAATGAGGTTGAATTCCCTGAAATGTGTTTCCATAGCAAGTCAGGGAAATTTCCTATGCCCCCCCCCCCCCCCCCCCCCCGCAGAACCAAGGCCCCAGAGAGGGGGAAGATTTGACCTTATACCTCGGACTGGGGGCATAAGCGGAAAGCTCTGTTTTAGTTCGGGAAGAGGGTAAGAAGCAACTGCCAATTTATTATGTAAGTCGGGTCTTGAAGAAGGCGGAGCTCAGGTATCCAATCTTGGAGAGGTTGGCATTTGCTTTGGTCATCTCGGCTCTGAAGCTCCGAACTTACTTTCAAGCTCACTCAATTTGGGTGGTGACAGATCATCCACTGTGTGGCATCTTCGAAGGGGTGGAGCTTTCAGGAAGGTTGGCGAAGTGGTCGGTGGAGCCGAGTGAGTTCGACATCTCTTTTATCTCACGCATATCGGTTAAAACACAAGCGGTGGCGGATTTCATGGCAGACTGTGTGGTGGAGTCAAAAGAGGTCGGACCTGACCATTTAATTACTTGGAAGTTGCTTGTGGATGGAGCTTCAAGAACACATTCCTTGGGAGTCGGGGTGGTATTGGAAAACCCCAAAGGGACAAAGATTGAGCAGGCCGCGATGATGCACTTCCCCGTAACCAATAACCAGGCGTAATATGAGGCAATCATCGCGGTGATGAGACTCGCTAAGGAGCTGGGGGAGCAGGACGTGGAGGTGCTGACAGGACTCGATGGTGGTAGCCTCGCAGGTCAAGGGAGAGTTCGAGGCAAGGGAGATGACCCTGCAACAATATTTTCTCAGGGTAAAAGGCCTTATTTGCTCCAAGAATCTTAGAAGAGGTCCATTCAGGATAGTTTGGAAGCCACTCGAGGAGCAGGACCCTAGAATGTCGGATCGTTCGGCAGGGGTATTTTGGCCAATCTTGAGCAAGGATGCAAAAGAATTCACAAAGAAATGTCTTAAGTGTCATCTATTCGCACCATTGCAGCTCCTACCCGCCAAGAGGCTCAGATGTATCACGACACCCTGACCATTTGCAATTTGGGGGATGGACTTGGTGGGGCCTTTTCCTCAGGCCAGCGGACAACAAAGATTCCTTCTGGTCATGATCGACTATTTCTCGAAGTAGCTGGAAGTCAAGGACCTGGCCAAGGTAACCTCCCAGGTGATCCGTAACTTCGTGTTGGGGGAAATCATCTGCCGGCATGGGTTGCCTCATGTCATAGTCACTAACAACGGGCCACAGTTTGCTAGTGAGGAGTTCATCATCTTCTATGGCTAGCTCGGGATTGATCTCAGGTTCACACCGGTTCACTACCCTCGGAGTAACGACCAGGTGAAGGCGGCAAATAAGATCATTGTAACCCTGCTAAAAAAGAATGTGGAGAATTTGAAGGGGAACTGGGTGAAGCAGCTCTCAACGGTTCTTTGGGCCCTGAGAACCACGCCAAACATGATCACAAGGGAAACCCCGTTCAGGCTTTCACATGGCTGCGAAGCTGTGCTTCCTGTGGAGTTTGAGGTCATATCACTGTGGGTGTTCATCGCAGGTGAAGGGGAGGAAGACTGGAGAATGGAGAGTGAGAGCGAGATGCGACTCTCACTGGACCTGGTGGAGGAACTTCGCGATCTATCCATCATTAGGCAAGAGGAAGTTAAGCGTCGGATGGCCAAGTATTTTGACAAACATGTACGTATTAAAGAGTTTGTAAAAGGAGACCTTGTCATAAAAAAGGTGGATGCGTCCAGGAGTTCTGCGTCGGAGGGAAAGCTCAATCCCAATTAGGAGGACCCCCTATGTAATCGAGGAAGCACTCAAGTCGGGAGGTTACCACCTCCAAAATATAGAGGGGGTAACCATCAGCCATACCTAGAGTGGTGATGATTTGAAGCGTTTCTGAAATCCTCGAACATGCCTACTGTCGATAAACCCGGTGGGGGTGGCGACAGCTCCCGGCCAGATCCTTGTCTGTCTCCAGCCATGGAACTAGCTGAGGTCTTTCTGTGATAGCCACTCTCCACGCACACCGCACCAAAGTGTTGAAACAGAAATTCGGTCTTTGTGGAGTTCGGGGGTGCCAAAAGGGTACAGCATCACAATTACTTCTCTCGGGCTAGCACACCAGACCAAAGACTTGGGAATCTAGGAATGGAACCGAGATCTCGGTGAGGAAGTCCCACCTCACAACCGGAAGTTCTAACAGCGTTTCCCCTCCCAAGCCAATGCTGAGTTTGGGCACCCTAAGAGAGAAAGCCTAAAGAAGATGAAAGCAAGAGAAACTGTGAATTTGTCCCTCCAAAGGTGTCCCCTTGGTTTTATTTATAGATTTCCAACATTAGTCTGCAAACAACGTAACTCTGCCGTTCAGAATTACTCTACACAGCCCAATTGGGTCTGCCAACAGCGTAACTCCGCTGTTTTGAAAGTCTACTTGCAGACCTAATCTAATCTAATACATTAATGAAATGAAATATAATTTCTGCATGGTTAGGTTTGATTCATAATAGATATATAAGATCAATGTTGATGAGGTATCTTATTACAATCATGAAAATGAGATACGAAAGAGTTTGTTTTACAGTTATTTTTTTGATGTCTTTCAAAAAAATGTAAATATTAATTTTTGCTCGTTGAAATAGCCTTCATTTCAATGTCATCGTTCTTTCTTCACAATGTAGAAATCAAAGAAATATGATTTAATTCAATTATTGGGTTGCATTGTTTAATATTTTTGAAGCACCTCTTAAAACTCTGTTTGTTTGAGAGTTTTTTTCTCAACTAGATTTTTTTTTTAGAAAACGTATACATTTTTTTGTTTGCCTCCATTAGGAACTACTCTTGGAGCTCATGCTTGCCACTTATGTTCAAAGTTTATTTTATAGTATGGAGATAACCACCATGTGTATAGTCCTCTCGTGTCTGCACGTTAATGAAAGTTTTGATCTCTTTTATAATATCAAATTGGCAGCAGCAGTACTCTAGTTACTGCTATGCAAATTCAAGAGACAATTTTCTCTGATGCGAGATGCAAAAATATTACGAGTGAATTCTTGTAGTCCAAGGCTCTGTTTGGCGTGTTTTTTTTGTTCCTATGAGTTTGGACAAAAACTCTACCATCATAGAATGCATGTTTGACAAGACAATGTTCATCCCTTTAATTTGCTCTTAACCATCAACTAGCGAGATGACCATCAGCCCGACCTCGTCTATGAAATTACCGATAAGACCACTTCATGATGACCATTTTCACTCTAACTTCTGAAGGATCAAAATTAGTACAAAATGACTCATTGCCCAAACTATCAAACTATTGCTTCGTTTCGATTCATAAACCCCGTATTCATGATCGTTACTGTTGCGCCAAACAGAGCCTATGTTCACAAAATTTGGCAACTCTCAAAGTCCCACTCAGTTCTATCAAAAGTGTGTACTTGGGACCACCAAGTTGTATTAATAAGGGACTACATAAATTACACTTGCTATTATAATCCCATGAAATAAGAAAATAAAGCAGATCATTAAGCCATAAAATTCATTCTTGCATCAAAATATCAAACCAAACATCCAAAAAGTCAAAACATGTTGACAGTAAAAAAAAACACGCACAGAGTAAAACAAACAAAGCACAAATGAGAAAGAAGAGGGTCATTAAGATATGCCCCAGGATGCTACCAAGGATCTCGATCACCATGAACCTCCATCAAATGCTTGAAAATCAGAATATTAAATTAGATTTTAAAAAAATAGAAAAAAATAAATAAAAACAGAAACCTACACAAAGAATAATATCCATAAAATACAAGTCATTAAGGAAATAAAAACTTAGTAAAATATTGAAAGCAGTAATAATATAATTTTCACGGTTAACACAAGTTGAACAACATTGAACTTCTGAAACTATGCTCTCTTTAATGCCAAAACTCGGGTTCAAAACCGATGACAGAAAATGTGTAAGGAGTTGGTTATGTGTATAGGTAGAACTATTATTTTTTAAGTGAAGCTAAGTCCAATCAAATTTGATAAATGAAACATACAAATGACCATCCTAGCATTTATAGTGGTTCAAATCACATATTACATCAGCATGGGAATCAAGGTTAGGGGGTGGGCTGACAGTTATCAGAGGTTGCACGAGCCTACGTATGCGAGAGGTGAAGACACGATCGGCATATAGACGATTCTAGCTCGTAGCCACATTCAGAATAATGTCGGGGTAATTTTATGTATTGTTATCGTTTTTGTGATTTTATCTCGTAAAATAGCAACATTTAGGTCCAAACAATCTAAACAGTCCATAGTGGTTGCCCCGGGCAACTTTGCCTATACATAGGACCCTAGGGGGACTGAATTTGGAATCACAGAATTTTGGACAGATTTCAAGCACACACGGTCATCCCACAGTATCGATTTTGTGGATCATTGGTGTTGACCATAACTGTCCTTCGCACTCCATTAAACCATCATACTCCCTCCCACGATTCCACCACTCAATAACTAACACATAACAACCACTTGACCACCATAACCTACTTATAACCGTTGCAACCACCCGTAACCAATCCTAATTCCCATTGTTCAAACTTCCATTTCCTGCCAACCACCATCAACTCATCAGGACCCACAAAATACTACAGTCTTGTGCCCAATACGCCGCAAAACCTATTCCCTGCACCACAAAAAAAATAATTGTAATGTTTTTGTTAATCACTGTAAATCCTCCCAACCCCATCATTCCTCCCCTACAGCCCACTACCCCACCCACCACCATACAGAACTCATTGAACACCCATCTGCCCATGTCCTTTCCAGGCCACTGAGACTTCAGTTCAAACCCTTTCCCCACCACCCCGAAGACCTCTAATTGCCATAGACCCAAAATATATTGAAATAAAAATAGAGGTTCATTTTTGGCGCTAATCCGCAGTCCTAATTTGAGCTTTGCGTGCGGAAGGTTGCCGACATTGAGGCTTCGTTTGGCGGGGCGGATACGCGCCAGTCGCGCGTACCTCACCGCCCTGTCACCTCCGCTCGAGAGCTGGAATGGGCACCGTGGGGCAGTGGGGCTCCGCCCCGCCGCGGAATTTCATCGAAAATCAACCGCGCCGCGGGTACCTCCTTGATAAAAGAACTCTCAGGCGAGCTCTCATCACCAACTGATATGTGGATCAGTTGTTGATGAGATCTCTTTATCAAGGAGGTCGGGGGATCGAGCCCCGACCTCAACAACCTATCGGCCCTGTTGTGGGACCGGGGATGGGTTGAGGTGTACAGGTCGTGGCCCTGATAAAGCCTCTTTGGTGCGATACCAAGGTGGGCCCCCTGGTGGGAATCTAGGGTGGCAGGCAGGTGTGACACCTGTCCTACATCACAAGGTTTTACCAGTTTGAAATATTTACAATTGCATGACAACCAACATGATCTTCTGTTGTAGTTGAGTAATTATGACCTTATAGATATATGTTATATCTACAACTCTTTTTTCCACCTTTTTAATTAGTTCTACCCATATTATTGTCATCAAGAAAAGAAAACTAGATTTTCCATGTAGGTTACAAATATTTCTGGATATAAAATGTTGGAGGTTACAAATATTACTGTCATTTTTTGTTCCGGTCGTGTTCAGAAATAGATTGATTCATATGCAAATATGTTATTGATTGCATATTTGTAACCTATAATACAACATTGTGGCTCTAACATTTTTGCTACGATGAGTTTGGACAAACTTTACCATCATAAAATGTACTTGTCAGTCTATCATCAAGAAAAGAAAACTAGTTTTCAACATAAAAGTCGATGAAGCTCCTTAGGTGAGGTCGGGTGTTCATGAACGGTGGTTCATAACCATTGTGTTCATGATCGCCACCGACGGGCCATACTGTTATTTTCATTGAACTTGTCATTCTTAAATTTATATCACCTAATAATCATGTTGCAATTTAATTGATTTTTTCTATAAAATATGCTCTTATTTTATAATATTTTTTCTCTCTATATAGGTACCTAGCTAACTGAATATTTCATATATAGCAACAATGGATAAAAAATGGATGCTAGAGCCACGTCACTCAGGTTTATTTAGATGGAATGAAATATTTGCTAGATTTATATTACACAATCATACCAATTGAGGTATAATGGAAAATTACGTGGATTGGATTTATCATCATTGAAGATTGTTTAACAATAGGGTCTTGTACAAAGATAAATGCCTTTTTAATGCAAATCTATTTTACCCTAATTACAAACCCAATGATCCAATGGACGAACTTTTGCATGCAGCTATTCCAAATCTACAACAGTGTGAAAACTTAAATGAACACGGTTTACCTCATAATGATATTGATGAAGATGAGATATTTGATCATCCCGAAGATCACATACATATAAATGCAAATACTCTAGATACAAATAATCAATATGCTTACTCTAGCAATACTTCTACTGGGCAAACACACAAGATGGATGAAATGAAATTGCAAATGTCAAATATGCAAAAAAATGATATATTATCTTATGGAGGCTATGTCGCAAAAAGATTCTAATAATGATTCTACTTCTAACAATGAACCTTCAAGTGATCATACTATAGGAGTTGAGACAGATGATGGTAACTTAATTAGGACTTTAGACTATCATGCAATAACATTTGACTTCTTAATATTATTAATAAAGTATTGTATCTCAGGTGGTCCGTGTGGTAGCTGATGTTTTTGGAATATTTTGCGATCTCTCCAAGAATGTCAAAATTCAAACGTGGCATAATTAAGCTGGTGAGTTTATGTTTACATAAAACAAAACTTAGCTTATATGCATATGATACTACCAAATGTTCCTTATCTTTTTATATCTACTACGATTTATATTTAAGGATGGGATGATGTGAACAACTATTAATTCTAGCTAGCTACAATTCTATGTTATGTTGCATTAGTTCTAGGAGATGGGTAAATATTGTTGTAATTAATTCTATATGCTAGCAACAAGCAGAGTGGACTGCATGGACTTTCCAGGTTGATGTTATGTTGCATTAGTTCTAGGAGATGGGTAAATATTGTTGTAATTAATTCTATATGCTAGCAACAAGCAGAGTGGACTGCATGGACTTTCCAGGTTGCTGGAATTATTTCCAGGTTGCTGGAATTATTTCCAGGTTTCTGGAATTATTTCCAGGTTGCTGGAATTATTTCCAGGTTGCTGGAATTATTTCCAGGTTGCTGAATTATTTCCAGGTTGCTGGAATTATTTCCAGGTTGCTGGAATTATTTCCAGGTTGCTGGAATTATTTCCAGGTTGCTGGAATTATTTCCAGGTTGCTGGAATTATTTCCAGGTTGCTGGAATTATTTCCAGGTTGCTGGAATTATTTCCAGGTTGCTGGAATTATTTCCTGGTTGCTGGAATTATTTCCAGGTTGCTGGAATTATTTCCAGGTTGCTGGAATTATTTCCAGGTTGCTGGAATTAATTCCTGGTTGCTGGAATTAATTCCTGGTTGCTGGAATTAATTCCTGGTTGTTGGAATTAATTCCTGGTTGCTGGAGTGTGTATCTTCAGCAGCAATATTAGTAGGGGGAAGAATTCGTGGACATTAACGGGGTTGGCCACGTATTATGAAACATTGTTCTTCTAGCTTTGTGACTCACTTGGTGACTATGCCCAAGAAGTAGGGGTGTGCACAGTGCGATTTGGTGCGGTTTTGGCCCAAACCGCAACCGCAGCGTAAGGGCTCGGTTTTTGCCTGAGCAAAACCGCTCCGCACCGAAATTATGTGGTGCGGTTTTGGTTCGGTGAGGTTTTTTGCGGTGCGGTTGCGGTTTCAGTGCGGTTTTTAATATTATTTTACATAGACTACAAGTAAACATCAGAACTATGAATGTTGTTTGATAATTTATGAGTTCTTTTATGTTTTGCTATTTTTCTCTTTTTATTGTATTAAATTAGATCATTTTCGTACAACAGGTGATTTCATTTTCATAAAATTTAATGCAGTTATTTGTCTTTCTTCTTGAAGATGTCATACCAACTTATGAACTATATATTATTTTGTGAATACCATGTTTAATATACAAATATTTTCACACTAAACTTTGTTGCATGAGATTCATTAATTCTTATATATCAACACTTATTATGCAATATTTTGTTTTAATTTGGATTATTAAAACTAAGAGATTGTTCTAATTGATATTCAAGTTGTCTGTGTGTGAAAGAGATACAACAACACTCAAACCTTTATCCTAATATAGTGTGGTCGGCTATATGGATCATTTGTCTTCATTGTGCAATATCTTGGCATATTCCCACTAATGTGTACAACATGTTTTTTTTATAGTTTTAAACTCTTATTCCATTATAGTGTGTGTGGAAGAGATGATTCGTCAAAATATCTCACCTAATTATAATAACTCTGACAGTAATATATCGTATAAACATATCAACTCTTACTTAATATACTTAAATGTGAAATCACATAATTATAAAAATTTAAATACACAAAATATTCGGTGCAGTGCGGTTTTTGCGGTTTCCAAAATCCAAAAAACGCACTGCACTGAACCATGCTCGATTTGTAAAAGTTCAAAACCGCACCGCACCTAAAATACGCGGTGCGGTTTAAAAATCGGTGCAGTTTCTGCGGTGCGGGCGGTTTTTGGGGTTTGCAGTTTTTCATGCTCACCCTTACAAAGAAGTGTCACCCCATGTCCAATAACCATCATGTTCGAATACTCATCATTCCACTTGGAATGAAAACCTTGGTAAAGAGAAGTAGGTAAAAACCTCAGTAAAATAACTTTGGCAACAACTTTTATCAAGTCAAAATGATATAATGGACAAATTTATACAAAAACTGCAGACAAAATCAGTCCCCTCTTTATCAAGATAAAGTTGTCCACCTCAAAGTGGTGTAAATCCTCCAATAGAAGTCAACAAAGGAGGTGACTAGACAAAATATTGATCAATATGAAGAGAAAATAAGATACCCAAAAGGATCTTATTTTAAGACTTCAAGATAAAAACGTAAGAGATAAATAGTAATCTAGTGAAGAATTTAAATACGTTACTCATCTCAGTTACAATTCTTTCCACAATTTCAGGCCACTATCCTAAAATTTTTCGTTATTCTAATTAAATCCCAACAAATCCAAACTCCACATCACTTCCACCATTTTCATTACCCACTAGACCCCTCCCCACTCTATCAACATCATTTCCAGCCATCTATGAGACCATGACATCACCTAACCCCATACACTCCTTCAATTTTAGAAACCCAAATAACAACCTACTTCCTCTTTCAGCCTACTGGTCCTGGACAACCAGCAATTCCAGCATCTGAAATTCACAACTGTAGCAATTCTAGGCCATCCCGCAGTTCGTTCCTAGCCTTGATATTTCCATAAACTTCTTCCAGCTACTAACTACCTCGAGAACTCCCTCTCCATTACCGGCATTCCCCCTCCAAGCCCTGCAGCTCCACAACAGCTCACTGAAATCGCATCCGTGCACCAGGTGTTCTCTGTTCAGCCCTCCAATTTTCCTCCAGCAGTCAAGATCCAGCCATCAGTCGCTGCTTCGGGGACCGGATCAAGATTGTGGTTATCATTTCAAGTGTATTACAATATCTGTTACCTTGCTCCAAGATCGATTTGAGTGTGATTATTGTGCAATATTATTACATGATTTTAATGAAACTGCAAGCATGCGGTTTTAATGAAACTGCAATCACGCAATTTAAATGAAACTGCAATCACGCAATTTAAATGAAACTGCAGCTGTATCCCCATGCTGATTAGAAACAATATTATCTAAAAATGAAGAATCAATATTCTTTCTTTTTTATCTCTTCGGGCCTTCTTAAGAGTCCTCATTGGATTTAATGTTTTTAGTTTTTAACATGTTTTTTTATGTCAACAACAATTTTATTACATGATTAGTGTTGATTGAGAAAACAATTTTTTTTGGAAAGTATAGGAAATTTATATGTTCATACATCTATAGTATCTTTTTAATCTTTTGCAAATTTATATCATTATATGTCTATTGTCAACAGGAAATATTGTTTTTTAATGAATTTGTGCATGTCTGATGATCTTTCTTTGATCGATTGTTTGTTTGACATAATATATATACATCTGTCACATTTAGTTCTGTCCTGGAGCAATGAATAGCATCCATCTCGCTGAATTATCTATCTTCTTGAGCTTTTGTTTCAAATGCCATCTCAACTAAATTTCAACCGCATGATCTATATATATACACACACAAATTAACAAGAATCTATACAACTTCTTAACACAGATGAAATAATAAGGAGAAAAATTCTTACATGTTTTCCGAGGCGATGAAGGTGAGAGAGGCTTGCTCTACTTATGCATGCTCAGATATATGGATCCAATCAGCATCGAAAACATCACCACAACTACTCCCAGCGGGATGATTCTGCTAAAGAACCTGCTGGACATTTCTTCACTCATTGACTTAGTGAAAATGTACGTGACAATACATTTGATTATCATGAATGCGATAATTTCACAAGGAACAGCTACCGATCCTATGAATAGTAGGACATCAAAAATTATAAACCGAAAGATGTCGTAGAAGTTTACCATGAAATTATTATGGGCGGAGAGGACGGTAGTGGCGTCTAGCCAAAGCCAATAGAAGACGCACAACCAAAAAAGGGAGAAAATATCATGAAGATCATGCAGATCGACAGTAACACAAAAACCCTCGACATGGAGAGCGGCGGAGTGGGGGCGGGGGAGTGGGGAGAGGGCACCTTGATTCAATCGAGTGGGGAGAGGAGAAAGGGCACCTGCGGGGAGCGGGGAGCGGGCACCTGCCGCGTGCGGGGAGCGGGCACCTGCCGCGAGCGGGGAGCGGGCACCTGCCGCGAGCGGGGAGTGGGGAGCCGCGAGGTGACAGCTTGATGCAACCTGGCCAGAAAAGAACGATAACCCCAACCCTAAATAAACCGAACCCTAAACCTCATTATTCCAAAATTCGTTCTTCGAGGAATATACAGCACGAATACATACGACGTGATGTGATACATACCAAAATAATCTCCAGTGTTCGAATCGGTGCACGAAGCTCTTATTGTCAGTTTGAGACACAATTTTTTCAAATTCAGACGACTTGAAGATTTCATCGCCGTGCTGGGAAATGAGCGTCACTCGTTTCGTCCTCGCCAAAACTATTTCAAATCTTTAATGTGATGACAGTGTTGAAACCAAAAATTCGGTCTCTAGTGGAGTTCACCCTTGGGGAAGGGGTGATTGCGCACTTACTTCCCTCCCGCGAGCTAAACAACAAAGGAAAAGAACAAGAGACAGACCCAAGGGCTCGACGTGGAGGTCCCACCACACACCCGGAAGATCTTAGAGCGCTTCCCCTCCTTAGCCAATTGCCGAGCTAAGGCAACCTCAGAAAGCGCTAGAAGACTGGGGAACAAGTGAGCATGCCTTCTGAGGTAACCATTGGGTCCTATTTATAGATTTCTGAAAATGACCTACAAATAGCCAACCCTCGCTGCTCCAAACGGTCATGTGCAGTCCAGGTTGGTCTTCCAACAACGCAACTCTTTTGTTCTAAAATGCTATGGGCAGACCAACGGGGATAAAATGGTAAAAGCACATCACGAGATCCTGGGCGAGTGGCCCTCTGGAGCCTCCACTCGCCGAGGTCGGTGAGCGCTTGGTGGAGCGGGCGCTCGCCGCCTCTATTTTCCCCCCTGGGCGTGTGCGGGCCCGACCTGCCCCCACTTGCCCTGCCTGCCGAGCCTCCTGGGGCGAGGGCGAGCCGGTCTGCTCCACTCGCTCGCTGCTCGCCGAGCCCTTGGGGCGAGTGTGAGCCGGCCTGCTCCACTCGCCCCTCCAACCATTCAACCCACCTGGACGAGCCGACCTGCACCACTTGGCCGATCTGGTTCCTATAGTCCACTAATCGGCGGATATGAGATTGTACACAATCCCCTCTCTTTGCGAGGTTGATCCAAGCTCGGAAAAAATCATCCAACCCCACAATATGCGGCGAGTGCGACGGGGACCAAAGAATCTTTTGGTGGGCTCCACCAGCTGTTATATATATAGGTCCGCCTACCTAGGCAACCTTTGCCATTCCTTCTTACTTGAGCCTTGCCGAGATGCCTATCCCCAAAGAGATCCAAGAGTGGCTTGCCCGAGCATGCCACCCAGTGCTGCACTGCGCGACCAATCCAAGTCAAATCCTGCCAAAAAGGCGAAATCCGTCCCCAAGGATGCCGAGTCCATCTACCGCGACCTGGAGTCTACCCTAACTCCCAGGCTCGCCTCCTCCAAACCGGCTGATGACCCCAAGAGGAAGTTGGTCATCGACATTGCCGCCGATCCTGAACGCCGCCAGACCGACGTCGAGAGCTCCATGCCGCGAGTCCACACCCCACACGACGCCTCGCGAGGTTGTTCAAAGTTAATTTTATAGTATGGAGATAACAACGATGTGTATAATCCTCTCGTGTCTGCACGTTAATGAAAGTTTTGATCTCTTTTATAATATCAAATTGGCAGCAGCAATACTCTAGTTACTGCTATGCAAATTCAAGAGATAATTTTCTCCGATGCGAGATGCAAAAATATTACGAGTGAATTCTTGTAGTCCAAGGCTCTGTTTGGCGGGTTTTTTTTGTTCCTATGAGTTTGGACAAAAACGCTACCATCATAAAATGCATGTTTGACAAGACAATGTTCATCCCTTTAATGTGCTCTTAACCATCAACTACCGAGATGACCATCGGCCCGACCTCGTCTATGAAATTACCGATAAGACCACCACTCCATGATGACCATTTTCGCTCTAACTCCTGAAGGATCAAAATTAGAACAAAATGACTCATTGCCCAAACTATCAAACTATTGCTTCGTTTCGATTCATAAACCACCGTATTCATGACCGTTACTGATGCGTCAAACAGAGCCTATGTTCACAAAACTTGGCAACTCTCAAAGTCCCACTCAGTTCTATCAAAAGTGTGTACTTGGGACCACCAAGTTGTATTAATAAGGGACTACATAAATTACACTTGCTATTATAATCCCATGAAATAAGAAAATAAAGAAGATCATTAAGCCATAAAATTCATTCTTGCATCAAAATATCAAACCAAACATCCAAAAAGTCAAAACATGTTGACAGTAAAAAAAAACACGCACAGAGTAAAACAAACAAAGCACAAATGAGAAAGAAGATATGACTGTTTTCGCTCAATCCGGATGCATCCCTCCGATTGCTGCGACGTCTCCTTCATAACCAGCGATGACTGTTATAGCTACAGGATGATGCCCTTCGGGCTCAAGAATGCATGCGCAACTTATCAGAAGATGATGGATCAAATCTTCAAGGAGCAGAAGGGGCGGAACTTGGAGGTTTATGTGGATAACCTCCTTATCAAAAGTGAGAGTGTCGCAAAGCACATAACGGATCTGGCGGAGACCTTCGCTACTCTGAGGAAGTACAAGATGCGACTCAACCCGACCAAGTGCGTCTTCGGTGCAGGAAGAGGGAAGTTTCTAGGTCACCTCCTCACTTCCAGGGGGTGGAGCCTAATCCAAACAAGGTGAAGGCCATTTTGAAGATGGCGTCACCAAGGGATCCCAAGGAAGTTCAGAGGCTGACTGGAAGGCTGGCAGGCCTCAGCCGTTTCTTATCCAAGGCAGGGGAGAAATGCTCTCTGTTCTTCAAGACCCTTCGGGGAAATCAGAAGTTTGAGTGGACGACAGAGTGTGAGGAGGCCTTCGGAAAGCTCAAACAACAGCTAACTCAAGCTCCTCTCCTCCAAGGCCCGCGGGGTAACGAAGATCTCTTTCTCTATCTGGGAGTCGGGGCGGAAGCGGTTAGCTCGGTGCTGGTCCGAGAGGAAGGCAAAAAGCAGCTCCTTGTCTACTATGTTAGTAGGGTTCTGCGGCAGGCGGAGGCGAGATACCCTATCTTGGAGAAGTTGGTGTTTGCCTTGGTGGTTTCGGCTCGGAGGCTCCGTCCGTATTTTCAGGCTCACTCCATCAGGGTCGTCTCCAATCATCCTCTACGAAGTATCCTGGATGGAGTGGAGCATTCTGGTAGACTGGCAAAGTGGGCGGTGGAGCTTAGCGAGTTTGACATTTCTTACTCTCCAAGGGTAGCAATCAAGGCGCAGAAGGTGACAGATTTCCTTGTCGACTTCTCGGCCGAGGGGGAAGGAGAGGAAGGCTCTTCTAGCACAGTGTCCTGAAAGATGTTTGTGGATGGGGCTTCGGGCAGATATTTCGTGGGAGCCGGAGTCGTGCTTGTAAGCCCTCAGGGAAGCAGGATCGAGCAAGCAGTCGAGATCCTTTTCCCAGTTACCAACAATCAGGCGGAGTACGAAGACATGGTGGCCGGCTTGCGTCTCACCAAGGAGTTAGCAATCCGAGATATCAGAGCATTCACCGACTCGATGGTAGTCGCGTCCCAGATCAATAGATCAGAGGCGAGTTCGAGGTGAACGATCCGATTCTGCAGCGGTACTTGATCAAAGTGAAAGGTCTGATCGGGGGTTTCAATCTTTCTTCGTCGAGCACGTACCCCGAGAGGAGAATTCAGAAGCTGACTACCTCGCCAAGTACGGACCCTGGGCTGGGGGGACCGTGACTGAACTTTTTTGACCGTCCATCGAGGAAGGGGAGATGATGGAGATCGAGCAGAGGACGTCCTGGAGGGACCCGTTTGTTTCTTTCATGACAACAGGACGGATTCCTGCCAGTGAAGGAGACCAGAGGAAGTTTCGTTATAAAGTCGCATATTACCTACTTCAGGAAGGAGAGCTCTATCGCAAAATCATCTCAGGCCCTCTGGCTCGGTGTCTGTCAGAGGTGGAAGTCCCTCGAGTTCTGGAGGAGATTCACTCAGGAGAGTGTGGCAGCCACTCAGGGACTCGCACTCTTGAGCAAAGAATTCTAAGGCAAGGATATTTCTGGCCCACCATTCGAAAAGATGCAGAAGCCTTCTCCAAGAAGTGTCTGCAATGTCCGCTCTTCGCGGCTCTTCAACTGCAACCAGCTCAACATCTGCGCTCGATCACTGCTCCATGGCCCTTCGCCATCTGGGGAATGGACTTGATCTGCCCTTTTCCTCAGGCCAGCGGACAGAGGAAGTTCATCCTCGTCATGATCGATTACTTCTCCAAATGGATCGAGGTAAAGGCTCTGGCCCAGACCACTTCGCAGATTGTAAAAAACTTCATTTGGGGAGAAATTGCATGCAGGTTCGGGATTCTTCTCACCATCGTCACCGACAACGGTCCGCAATTCGTCACCTTGGAGCTAGAGGACTTCTGCAAGCAGCTAGGGATGGATCTTCGATTCGCCTCTGTGCATCATCGTCGCAGCAACGGACAGGTGGAGGCCGCCAACAAGTTATCATCAACCTCCTGAAGAAGAAAGTCACCAACTTGAAAGACAATTGGGCGGAGTAGCTCCCCTCGGTCATCTGGGCCCTGAGAACAACTCCAAACTCGGCCACAGGGGAACTCCCTTTAAGTTATCCCACGGGTCCGAAGCACTCATCCCAGTGGAGTTCGAGGTTCGAAGCCCGAGAGTCATAGCAGCTGGAGATGACAGTGAAGAATGGCACTTGGAGAATGAAGAGGCTCAAAAACTCTTGTTGGATTTCGTTGAAGAACTCCGAGACTTGGCCTCCATCTGTCAAGAGGAGATCAAGCGGCGCATGACAAAGCACTTCGACAAGAATGTCTGCCAAAAAGCATTTCCACCCAGGAGATCTGGTCATGAAAAAGGTGGACGCCGTGGGAAGAGGAGCAACAGTTGGCAAGCTGCATCCTAATTGGGAAGGTCCCTTCATCGTCCAAGAAGCCTTGGCCAACGGAGGCTATTATCTTCAGGATCAGGTCGGAGAGCAGTTGGGAGGTACTTGGATCGGGGATGACCTGAAAATGTTCTATCCTTAGCGGTCAATGATGTATTTTACTTATACATGCTTTTACATATATACAATGGCAACTGTTTGGCTTCTGTTCATTCTTCTTTCATCTCAAGTTTTCTGAGAGCTCAAGGTTCTGCTCCAAGATCGATCCGAGGAACCGGCCGTCAACTTGTTCCCTCTGGATAGCCCAGTGCGGACGATGAGACGATGCCTCGGGATATACGCGTCCTTATAAGACCGGACCTCTGCATTGACGGCCGAGATCAGCTCCCCCCTTGCATGTCGGCCTAGCTACCCCCGATTGCATCTCTCCTCCGACTGGAGGAACTAGCGGGAACAGGTTTGGACTCCAACTTCTTGGATTTGAGGAAGGATCGACCTTGCCAAGCTCTCCTTCAGGCAACGGCCCTTCAGTTATTTTCAAAGGCGGGATAACCAGCCAGAGGGCAGGGATAGGCCCAAGGGAATATGTTAGTCGCGAGTGCGTCCTGGAGGACCCTCGGAAGAACATAACCCCTCGCTCTTGCATTTACGCTTGTAGCCAGTTGGCAGAGCTGAGAGCAATCGCAGCGATTGGATTGGGGAACGTGCCTTCGGCCTGTTTCTCGTAGATAGCCCAGTTCGGACGATGAGACGATGCCTCAGGATATAAGCGTCCTTGTAAGACCGGACCCCTGCATTGACGGCCGAGATCAGCTCCCCCTTTGCATGTCGGCCTATCTACCCCCGATTGCATCTCTCCTCCGACTGGAGGAACTATCAGGAACAGGGTTGGACGTCAATCTTCCAAATCGACGACGGCGAGATCATCGCTCTCTTTATAGTTTCTTCATCCTCAAAGATATTGATGCATTTGATTAATTGGCAATCTCTTAAGCAGCAGGAAAAACGACTCCAACATTCGAAGTCCTCGAGTGGTAGTGTCGTCGTAAGTCCAAATCCCTGAACGAGCTCCTCTCCTGCATATTGGCCAAGGACCTCCTCGAGTGAGATCGAGATCCTCGTTGGAGTGATGTCGTAGTCCGAGATCTCTGTACGAGCTCCTCTCCTGCAGACCGACTACTTGTCTCCCCGAGTCGACATACACCACTCTAGTTGAGCAAGGCTCCTGAGAGCTGTCGACTCCAACATTCGAAGTCCTCGAGTGGTAGTGTCGTCGTAAGTCCAAATCTCTGCACGAGCTCCTCTCCTGCATATTGGCCAAGGAACTCCTCGAGTGAGATCGAGATCCTCGTTGGAGTGATGTCGTAATCCGAGAACTCTGTACGAGCTCCTCTCCTGCAGACCGACTAATTGCCTCCCCGAGTCGACATACACCACTCTAGTTGAGCAAGGCTCCTGAGAGCTGTCGACTCCAACATTTGAAGTCCTCGAGTGGTAGTGTCGTCGTAAGTCAGCTAGGTGAGAGCCTGACAGCGGGATGTTCTCGGGGTCCAAGGGTTGACACCATCGAGTGACATCCAGCATTGTCAGCTAGGTGAGAGCCTGACAGCGAGATCTGCTCGGGGTCCAAGGATGACACTGACTTCCAGCACTGCCAACTAGGTGAGAGCCTGACAGCGGGATCTTCTCGGGGTCCAAGGCTGACACAGAGTGACTTCCAGCCATGTCAGCTAGGTGAGAGCCTGACAGCGGGATCTGCTCGGGGTCCAAGGGTTGACACCATCGAGTGACATCGAGCCCTGTCAGCTAGGTGGGAGTCTGACAGCGGGATCTGGTCGGGGTCCAGTCAAATGAATACATTCTATTGTACGAATTACTACAGCAGAGTTGGCATATCAAGAGATTTCATTAAGAATAAAACACCATTTACATTTCTCAAGGATAAAAACGTTTCAAGTCATCACCGTTCCAGGTGAGACTTATGGTCTCGCCCTCCACAATTCGGAGTCGATACCCTCCGGACCTCAGTGCCTCCTTTACAATGAATGGGTCTTCCCAGCTGGGGTTGAGCTTCCCCACGGTTGTTGACCTTCCCGCTGCATCCACTTTCTTTAGCATCAAGTCCCCTTCCGCAAAATGTTTGACTCTGACGTGTTTGTCAAAGTACTTGGCCATCCTTCTCTTCACCTCTTCCTGTCGGATGGCAGAAAGGTCACGCAGCTCCTCCACCATATCTAGGGAGAATCGCAGCTCTTCCTCGTTCTCGGCTTGTCATTCTTCCCTGCCTTCCCCGGCTGCGGCGACTCTAGGCGTTTGAACTTCAAATTCCACGGGGAGTACTGCCTCGCATCCATGGGAGATCCTGAAAAGGGTCTCCCCTGAAGCTGTGTTGGGGGTGGTCCTCAGGGCCCAGAGAACCGCGGGAAGCTGCTCCACCCAGCTCCGCTTCAGATTTTTTACTTTCTTTTTTAAGAGGTTAACAATGATCTTATTGGCGGCCTCCACTTGCCTGTTGCTCCTGGGATGGTGGATCGAGGCGAACCTGAGATCGATCCCAAGTTGCTCGCAGAAACTGGTGAATTCCGCGCTGGCGAACTGGGGCCCGTTATCTGCGACAATGGCCTGGGGCAGCCCATGGCGGCAGATGATTTCTCCCCAAACAAAGTTTCTGATAACCTGGGAGGTCACCTTGGTCAGCGCTTTCACCTCTATCCACTTAGAAAAATTATCGATCATTACCAGCAGGAACCTCTTTTGCCCACTGGCCTGGGGGAACGGTCCAACCAAGTCCATCCCCCAAATGGCAAAGGGCCAGGGGGCTGTGATACTCTTGAGTCGCTGAGCCGGCTGTAACTGGAGGGGGGCAAACATCTGGCATTTGTGGCATCTTCTCGTGAACTCTGTCGCGTCGCGGCCCAGGGTGGGCAAGAAATACCCTTGTCTGACGATCCTTCCTTCCAGGGTCCGACTCCTGGAGTGACTCTCATACTCCCCGGAGTGGAGTTCGTCCAGGATTTTTTGTACCTCCCCCTCGGTCACGCAACGAGCCAACATCCCCGAGAGAGTCTTCTTGTACAACTGCCCGTCCCGGAGGAGGTAGTACGATGATTTATACCTGAGCTTCTTCTTGTCCACCCCCTCTGGATACTCTCCTGTGGAAAGGAAGGTTGTGATCGGGTCCATCCATGAGGGCCGCTGATCTATCTCCATGAGCTCTCCCTCTTCGATGGAAGGGCGGAATAGGTCGGTGATAGTCCCCCCCCACCCGGGGACCATGCTTCGCTAGTTGGTCGACCTGCTCGTTCTCCTCCCGGGGCACGTGTTGGATAGAAAAAGTTTGGAATGTGCCGATGACCCCCTTCACTTTGGCTAAGTACAACCGTAGGGTAGGCTCTCTTGCCTCAAACTCCCCGTTGATCTGGGAAGCTACCACCATGGAGTCGGTAAGGACCTCCACGTCCAGCATCCCCAGCTCCCTGGCCAGGCGCAGCCCTGCTATCACGGCCTCATACTCGGCCTGATTGTTTGTGATTGGGAAGTGCACCACCACTGTTTGCTCGATCCTAGTTCCTTGGGGACTCTCCAAGATCACCCCCACCCCCAGGGAATGCCAATCTACCTTTACCTTCCATTGGGGTCGATCGAATGAGCTCTTCCTCCACCACCTCAATCACATAATCAGCCAAAAAGTCGGCCATCGCTTGAGCCTTGATCGAGAGGCGGGGGACGAAGGAGATGTCGAACTCGCTCAACTCCACCGACCACTTGGCCAGCCTGCCAGAATGCTCCACCCCCTCAAAGAAGTTACGGAGGGGATGGTAAGTCACCACTCGGATGGAGTGTGCCTGGAAATAGGGCCGCAGTCTTCGGGCCGAGACGACCAGAGCGAAGGCCAGCTTCTCCAAGATTGGATATCGGAGCTCGGCCTTCCTCAAGACCCGGCTCACGTAGTATATGGGGAGTTGCTTCTTCCCCTCTTCGCGAACTAGGACGGAGCTCAGGGCATCCGCCTCGACCCTGAGATATAAAAACAGATTCTCCCACACCTTCGACCCTTGGAGCAACGGAGCCTGTGTCAACTGCATTTTGAGGGCCTGGAATGCCTCCTCGCACTTCTTGGTCCACTCGAATTTTTGGCTCCCCCTTAGTGTTTTGAAGAAGAGGGAGTACTTCTCCCCGGACCGGGAGACGAACCTACTTAACCCTTCCAGCTTCCCTGTCAGCCGTTGCACCTCTTTGGTATTCCGCGGCGACCCTAGCTCCACGATAGCCTTGACCTAGTCAGGATTCGGCTCGACCCCCGCGGGGGTGAGGAGATGCCCCAAGAACTTCCCTCTGCTGGCCCCGAAGACACACTTCAGGGGATTCAGCCGCATTTTGCATTTGCGCAGGGTGGCGAAGGTCTCCTCTGGGTCCTGGAGGAGAGAGTCTACATCCTGACTCTTGATCATGAGATCATCTACGTACACCTCCAGGTTCCTCCCCTTCTGTTCTTTGAAGACCCTGTCCATCATCTTTTGATAGGTTGCCCCTGCGTTCTTCAGCCCAAAGGGCATCATTTTATAGCAGTAGCACCCATCTCCCGTGATGAACGAGACGTCCTTGACGTCCGGGGGGTGCATTCTGATTTGATGATAACCTGAAAATGCATCTAAAAAACTCATTACAGAAAAACCAACGGCTGAGTCAACCAGCGCGTCGATCCGAGGCAAGGGATAACAGTTCTTAGGACAAGATTTATTAAGCAAAGAGAAATCGATACACATACGCCACCGGCCGTCTCCCTTTTTAACCATGACTACGTTAGAGACCCAGCCGGGGTATTGGATCTCGGATATGAAGCCGGCCTTGAGAAGCTTTGTCACTTCTTCCCTGATGGGCTCGGCCAGCTTGTCCGTCGTGGACCTCTTCTTTTGTTGAATGGGGCGTGTTCCCGGCTCCAAGTTGAGGCAGTGGCAAGCCACATCCGCGTCAACCCCCGGCATCTCTGCGGCGCTCCATGCGAAGATGTCCACATTCTTCTGGATGCATGCTAGCATCCTGCCTTGGTTCTCCAGGGTCAGCCCTCCGCTGACGCGGACCTTCTCCACCCTGCCTTCACGGGTGAGGACCTCCAGCTCCACAACCTCTTCCGCAGCCTCCAACCTGTATTCCTCCCCCCATTCTTCTACATCCTTTTCCTCTGGGACGAGGACCTCCGCATCCACCTCTTCCTCCACGACCATCGCCTCGGCCGACTCCTCCCGATCTTCTCCTGCTACCTCCACCTCGGCGCAGCTCTCCACCTCTAGCTCCTCCCTGCCAGCTTCCTGCTCCGCCTCCTCCATCCTTCGCTCCATCTCATCGGCCCCCTCTTGCCAAGAGATGGAGTTCACGGCGGTGACGTAGCATTCTCGCGCCACCTTGGGGTCCCCCTGACCCGGACCTGGATCCACTCGGCATTGAACTTCAAGCACTGATGGAACGATGAGGGGACGCAGCGGAAGGCACTGATAAGGTGCCTCCCGAAGATGGAGCTGTGGCTGCTGGGGGCATCCACGATGACGAACCTGCAGTTCCTGGATTGCCCCCCCTAGGGTGACATGGAGTCCCACTCCTCCTTCTACCTCCTTCTTCTCCCCTGAAAAGCCAAACAAGGGGCCATCCGAGGCCAACACCCTCTTCGCCTCCACCTTCATTGCGTCGAACGCCTTCTTAAAGACGACGTTGACGGAGCTTCCGTTGTCAACGAGGATCCTGGAGACGAAAAAATTTTCGATGTCTGTCTGGATGACCAGCGCATCGCAAAATGGATCCTCATGATCCGGCCTATCGCTCCTGGAGAAGGTGATCATCTCTTTTGGGGGAGGGGTTTGGGATGTGGAGCCAACGCTCCGGCGATACATGGTATGGAGGCTCGCCCTCCAGGAGGCTCTACCCCACCCCTCCGTGGATCACTCTGATCCCTCCTCGGGTCCCTACGTCCACCCGGTCTTCACAACGGTCCTCCGCCCGAGGCAGGACCTCCTCGATCCTCACTTCCTGACGCTCCTGTTGCTGCTGCTACTCCCTGTTTCCCCTTATTTCGAGGAACTCCGGACACGTGGCTGTGGCGTGCCCTTCCTCCTGATGGAAGTCGCAGTAGGGCAACTCCACCCTAACTTCTCTCCTCCTCTCCCCTATAGTTATGGTCATAGCCTGTTCTTGATCGAGGAGTCGAGGCCTCTGCTCCCGCCACCAACCCGGGGGGTGGATTTGATCTTGCCCCCCTTGGTGGCGGTCCCTTCCTTGGTACCCTCTCTGCGGCCCCTGCCCTTGCCATTCGGGCCTCCAGCCCAGCCGACGGTCGGGCTCCTGACGCCCCCACCTGGGCTGCTTCTGCCCCTGGAGCTGCCTCTGCTCCTTCTACCGGGGCTCGGCTCTCCTCTCCTTCTGCCCTCTTCCGCCTCTTGACTCCTTCTCTTCGTGACCCACCTGGCCAGCTTCCGGGCGAAATCCGGATTGGACGCCTCCCCGTCAACTTCTCTCGCCGCCCTCTCCATCAGCCCCTCGTAGGAGAGGGGGAGCACTATCTTCAGCTCCATCCTGAAGAATCTCTGCTGCAGCCCCAGGGTGAAGGCCATCATCAAGCTATGACCTGGCATCTCCTGGACCTAGGTGACCTCCTCCTGGAACCGGTCCACGTAGCTTCCCAGCGTCTCATTCACCCCCTGCTTGATGTGGAACAGAGACTCTGACTCCTTCTTCCTCCTCTTCGAGGTAGTGAACCTCAGCATGAACCCCCGGCGCAGGTCCTCGAATCAGTAGATGAAGCTGGCCGGCAGCTGGTGAAACCACCCCCTCGCCTTCTCTTTGAGGGTGATGGCGAAGAGTCGGCACTTGAACCCATCCGACATCTGCCGGATCGAGACCACGTCCTCAAACCACTGGACGTGTTGGACCGGGTCTCCCTTCTCGGTGTAGTAGGACATCTCGGGTTCCCTGAACCCCTCTGGAACTGGAGCAGAAGAGACCAACTCGCTGAAGGGGCTACTTCCCCCTACTAGGCAAGCTGGCACGTCTCGCGGGCTCAGCTCGCCGATCCGGCCTCCACCTGCCGAGCCGAGGAAGAACACGCGCCCGGGGAGCTCGCACCCCCGGCCCTCCTCGGCAACTTCCTTCCCAGCTCGCCTGCCGGGGGCGTCCTCGCCTAGAGAGGGGGCGGCTGCGATCTGGACAGCGGGAGTCGAGCACTCGGCCCGCGCGCCGAGTGCGAACTTGACGAGGCCCAGCACCTCGTTCCTGAAATCTTCAAACATCCCCACCGTTGCCAGAGGTGGGGGGCGGCGAGTCCGTCCTGTCAGATCTTTTCCCTCCTATCATCGAGCTCGCTGGAGGTTTTCTGTGTTGACCACGCTCCACGCTCACCGCACCAAAATGTTGAAACCGAAAAACGGTCTCCTGTGGAGTTCACCCTCGGGGAAGGGGTGATCGCGCACCTACTTCGCTCCTGCAAGCAAAACAAGGGAGACAAGAAAGAACTGACCCAAGGGCTCAGCGGGGAGGACTCACCACACACCCGGAAGATCTTAGAGCGCTTCCCCTCCTTAGCCAGAGGCCGAGCTAAGGTATCCTCAGAAAGCGCTGGAGAGACAGAGCAAGAAAACACAGGAAACCTGCTTTCTGAGATACCTCTTGGGTCCTATTTATAGATTTTTGAAAACGGCCTGCAAATAGCCAACTCTCACTGTTCTGAACGGCTATGTGCAGTCCAGATTGGCCTGCCAACATCGTAAGTCCGCTGTTCTGAAGGGCTATGGGCAGGCCAGCGGGGCAAAATAGTAAAAAGTACCTCATTGACATGGGCGAGCCTAGGAGCTCGACCACCCCTGAAGATCCTGCTCACTTACTGTCTGCCGAGCTCCATAGGGCGAGTGCGAGCTGGCTGCGGTGCTCGCCATTCGATCTTCCTTCATTTGTCGAGCTCAGCTCGACGAAGCCCGGGCTTAGCTCGGCGAGTGCCGAGCTCGGGGTCGACGAACGCTGAACTCGGCCTTCAGATTTCCCTGCCGAGCTCGCCTGTTGCCGAGCTCGCATGTTGCCTGGGTGATCTGAACCGGGCGGTCTGGTTCCTGGCAACCCCACTTGCCGGATACGGGGTTGTACAACAACATGACGCTATTTGATCTTTTGTTGTTAGTTTAGTTTTCCAGCTACTTGTTTTATTGTCATACACAACTTAATGATTGCTAAAAATGTTCGTGGCAAAAGTCTATGGTTTAGAAGTCTTATTTCCAAAGTATGTATGGATTTATAATGCTAATACACATTTGAAATTGATGTTATGTTCTTTGTGTTGCCATAAATTGAAATGCTACACTTAAAGGGAAAAATGCTAGGTTTTGTAATTGTTAAATAATATAATTTCTCGACTAGTCACCTATATCGTGTTATTGGATTCTCAACCAATTTCCCTTCATTCTTCAATCCTTTGTTAGGGTCCACTGGTTTCATCTCGTGGATTAAGCATATGACAGAAGACAATGAGCGATTTCGACGCCCAAGATATATTTGAGTTTACCTAGATCATTGTTTTGAAAAGGATAATATAAATGTCTTTAGTTTAGTGACCTCTTGCTGTCACTCTTTGTGATTATAAACATCATCATCATTCACCACCAGTATAATGCTCAACTTTCATATAAAAATATTAAGTGATGTGTTTTGCAGCTCTAAAGGAGAAATTGTTACATCATGTCCGAAGATTTCCTGAACAAAGTAACTGTGTAAAATCATATTATGATTTCTTTTGCTTACACATCATATGAGGATTCTTCCCACAAGTAACAAAACTTGAGATTTGATCAATATACATTTCTTCCTTCAGATCTTCGTATAGAAATGCATTAGAAGTATATTTGAGTGCTATGAGCTAACCTGTAGCTCATCAATATCTCGTAAGAGGTGGTGGTGGAGGCGAAGATACAAGGGAGCCGTGCTCAATCTACGGAGAATACGATGGGGAATCCAAGATCAACCCAAGGGAAGAGGAAGAAGGGAGAATTGCTCGACCCTATCAATAATTTGGAGAGGAAGAAGAGAGGAGGGAAATTAAGAGAGACTAAGGATTAGTTCATGCTTCCCTTCATCACGACACAAAGGGTCCTTAAATAGAGTATACATGACACAATTGTAAAATAATGACACAACATGCACAAACACAAATAAAATAAAGTCGTGACATTCCAAACAACTCCAAATAATGACTTGATAAAACACACATAATGGATAGTTAACCCATAATATCTCACCCTCCTTCACTTTGAGCTTAGACACAAGCTCATAGAAGGGCATATAAAGTGGTGAAGAGGTTTATCAGACTCCTTGATTTCTTACCAGAAAAGCTTCTTGTACCTTGTCGTTGGAGCTGATGCATCTTCGAGTGAAGAGGCTTTTGTATGTGCATCGTTGTCACTGATAGACGCACGCTATCTCCGCACTCAAAATTGCATGATTGACCGCAAAATATCCTTGATCCAAACTCTCTAGGGCATGTTCACTCTAAGAGCCTTCTCTCCAATGAGAGCCAAAGACTAAAAAAGATCTCCAACACGGCTAAATGACTCTCTCCCACTCCCTTATACATGCAAGAGTGGGCATTTATAAAACATGGTATTATCACTAGGGCTACATATACTATTAATGGGGTGTGTGGCATCCCATCTTTGTATCAACACGCCCCTCAAGAAAATCGTCCTTATTCTCAAGGTTGACGTCGTTAGGGGTCATCTGCGAGCATTGGGGTATCCAAGTCACTGAAGTCGGGGCCGTTGCCTTTAGTTCCGAATAACACACACATGTCTTTATGGGGGAAGATGTGGGTGGGCGCGTACGATTGATGGCACCAAAATCAAAGGCCCTTGCAGAGAAGTTTGAATTGATGCAGGTGAGATAAGCGCAACGGTGGTCGGGGTGTTGGTGGAACTGGCAGCAGTGCAGGTGAGCCTAGCAACGGGAGCCCAGATAGAGTCGGGTGGTCCAAGTAGGGGAAAGGCGATGAAAATTTCGGCAGGGGCAACGACTGGTGGAGTTGTCGGGCCGAAGAGGATGATTGGGTTGTGTAGAGTTTCTCATCGAAGCAACGAGCTTGCTCCATGGCGCAGGAGAGAGTAATCGGGTTGTGAACCCAAAGATGCACCCGTAGGTCATAGGTGGGGTTGCAGACTCCCAGGAAAGTATCTCTGGTAATGGTCTGGGGATAGATCAAGTACGCTCGTGATTACACGTCGATAAACTTATCAATATAGGTGGCTACAATGTCTGATTGGCGCATGGAGCCGAGGCGCTCCTAGCATTACCGGTCTGGCGGGTGTCATAGTGTTGGAGTTCCTCTTTCAATATGGACCAAGAGAGGTTAGTGACCTGCTGGCCCGTCCAACGCACTCAATGGAGCGCCGAAATATCCATATAGATAGTGGTCAGGGGAACCTTCTGGTGGGACGGGGTGGACTGAAGATTGAAGAACTAAATGTTGGAGGTAAGCCGTTGGACGTGTAAGTTTTAGGGCGCTCATGGTGTCAATTTGATGCAATGACTAAGAAGGCGCTAGCAAAGCCCCTGCTGGATTGCTAGACAATGATGAGGATGACGACCCTTTCTCTGGTCTGTTAAGGGTATCAATTGTGCGACTGTGCATCGCCTGAGAACTAGGTGATCGTGCTTCGATTGAGAGCTGGAGCTGGGAGTGTCTGTTAGGGGTAGAGGCTGGTTGGACGAACTTGAAGAGTCTGAGGCTTGCTGGATGGGGGATAGTGATTCATTGAGGATGAAGATGGTGCGAGAAAATGGTTGGGTATGCAAACGCAAGAAGGTAGAATCTCATGGCTTTGATACGAAGTTGTTACGAGTTAACCCGTAGGTCATCAACATCTCGTTGCAGGTAGTGGATGATACAAAGATACAATTGAGTCGTGGTAAACCTATGGATGGTGCAATGAGGGAGCCGAGTTCAGCCTAAGGGAGGAGGAAATGGAGAGCCTTGCTCAACCTAATGAAAAGTCGTGTGCACTTGTGCCCGCGAGTGTACTGCTCGTCGCAATTGAAACATAATCCCTGCGCGCGGCGTTGCAGCATCTCAACCCGAGATAAGCGGCGGACCTGTGGTGCTGGAGGACCCTTGAGACGACCCTGTTGAATAATGTTGGTGGCAGGTGGATAGGCCTCATGTGCTAGCTGGAGGCGACGATCACAAAGCCGGGTCAGGCTCATAGCTGTCACTAAGTCCGGAGGGTCCTCAAACTCTACATCTATACGCAGTCGCTCGCGAAGTCCTGCAGTGAAAATGTTGACTGCATATCCGGGGCAAGAGGGACATGCGCTAAGAGAAGCTGAAATTGGTCCATGTACTCGTCTATGGTACCCGTTTGTCGTAGAGTTGTGAGGGCACCGAGGGAGTTACTGCGAATAGGATATCTGAAACGCAAGTTGCAGAGCCGCTTGAAGTCGTCTCAAATTAGATTCGGCCGGTCGGTGAGAAGTCGAGAAACCCATAAAATAGCGGAGTCTAGCATATGAAAAGATGCGAGATGGATTTGATCTGCTGTCAGAGTTTGCTGGTGGCCGAAGAATTTTTCACACTTGGTAAGCTAGCTCAAGGGATCACTTTTCCCATCATAGGTTGGAAACTCTAATCTGGTATAGCGCGACACAATTGCAGCGTCGGGGCGCGCGAGGACTGATGGTTGTGGTTCGTGGACGGTTACGGGCGGCGGGGCATTGCGGAGAAGTGGATGTGCTTGACTGCTGCTGACATGATCATGTGGCGGGGCGGTTTACAGATCATCGATGCACTTGGCGAGCGCAGCAATGGCCTCCTGATGACGGTCCGCGAGAGCAGTGTGCGCAGCTTGTTGCGCCATGAGGTCATGTAGCATTGACATAATTTGATTGAGTTGGTCAGAGGAGTCGCCCATAGTGCGGGAATAGGAGAGAGAAGAGGAGCGGGTGACCGGGCGGTTGGATTGCGGTGAGTCAGCTTGCTGGGAATGACCACGAGAGCCCCGGTGGTGCCCAATATTGACGCCAAGAGAGAGGGGCCTGCTGGAAATTATTAGGAGGAGAACTTGGAGGTGGGAATTAAGAAATAACACAATAGATGAAGAGAAATAGGGACTGGGAGCAGGGCTCTTTAAATAAGTAAAGGAGGAAGGATGGTGGGGTCCACCGAAAGAAAGAGAATGAAATTAAAAGAGGGTGCACGGCTCGAGAAAGAGGGCATGGCGGAATCCGGGCCGAGAAAAGTTGATGGCGTGCGGCTCGATGAGGGCAGAGGGCGCATGTGTGCCGGGTCGGGCTCGAGGAGAACGGAGCAGAGCAGCAGCAGGGCCGATCGTCGATTCAAGCGGGGAAGCTGCCGATGACGACTCACGGGCTTGACCGGTAGCTGTTACCATGGGTGAGGGCAACCTTCTGTAGAAGAAGAGGTGAGGGCGGGATCGATTTCGACAAAGTTGGCAGCTTGAGTTGAGGAGGTTGGAGGTCAGCGGCTGGAGGATGTATGGACTCGACGACGAGGGAACAGCGAGGTCCCGGCGGCTAGGAGTGTTGTCGCGGCTTCGCTGTGTGCGCTCTTGTACGCGACGGGGATGCAGAAGCAGAAGCGGTTTGCTGTGGCAGACCCGTCCGGAAGAGCTGATCGAGAACAGGGAAGGGGAAAATGGCGTCGGTGTGAGGTTTGCGTGCGTCCGCGGAAGAGGATCGATGCCTCTGATACCAAATTGTTATGGGCCTTCCAATGTTGCCCAGAGGAGAGGTCGACGGGGATGATCGAAGGTGGCCGGTTGTAGAGATGAGGTGTGGTGGAGATGGTGGCGGGATACTACGGAGCCGTGACCGCAGCTGCCTAAGCGGGGTTGCTCGTCGGAGGAGAGAGTCACCAAGATCTCACAATGGAAGATGAGAATTAGAATAATTTTCTTGCTTATTTCATGCATACCCCCACATGCCTTTATATAGGCTACACATAATAATGACTACCCTTATAATCTCCTAACTCTCACCTAACTTGATATAATGATAAAGATACAACAACATAACTGACACCTAATATTTTACTCGACACATAACCGACACGACACAACAATTTCTCATATCTTTCGTCTGAAATGCTGAGTTCAAATGTTGCTTGATTTTTTGTATTTCTGTATAGTTGTCGCCAGTAATTATGATATCATCAACGTACACGGGAAGGATCACAGTGCATGTTGGCCGATGACAGGTAAAAAGGGAGAAGTCAGCCGAGCTTCGTGTGAAACCAACATCGCGAACCACCTTACTGAATTTCTCAAACCAAGCACGGAGGGACTGTTTGAGACCATATATAGATTTTCGGAGATGGCATACAAGAGACTCCCTCGTGGTCTCAATGGAAGATGAGACCGCAGTTGCCTAATCGGGATTGCTCGTCGGAGGAGAGAGTCACCAAGATCTCACAATGGAAGATGAGAATAAGAATACTTTTCTTGCTTACTTCATACATACCCACGCATGCCTTTATATAGGCTACACATAATAATGACTACCCTAATAATCTCTTAACTCTCACCTAACTTGATATAATGATAAAGATACAACAACATAATTGACACCTAATATCTTACTCGACACATAACCGACACGACACATAACAATTTCTCATATCTTTCGTCTGAAATGCCGAGTTCAAATGTTGCTTGATTTTCTCTATTCATGTATAGTCGTCGCCAGTAATTATGATATCATCAACGTACACGGGAAGGATCACAGTGCCTGTTAGCCGATGACAGGTAAAAAGGGAGAAGTCAGCCGAGCTTCGTGTGAAACCAACATCGCGAACCACCTTACTAAATTTCTCAAATCAAGCATGCAGAGACTGTTTGAGACCATATATAGATTTCCGGAGATGACATACAAGAGACTCCCTCGTGGTCTCAAACCCGAGAGGTCGGTGCATATAAATAGTTTTTTGCAGATCGCCATTGAGAAATGCGTTTTTGATATCCAACTGATGCAGGGGCCACTGACGATGGACAACTAAGGAGATCATGACCCGAACGGTATTCAACTTGACAATCGGGGAGAAAGTTTCATCATAATTAAGGCCTTGCTGCTGAGTGAAATCCCGGGCCACGAGGCGAGCTTTTAGGCGATCAACAGTCTCATCTGCAACATGTTTGATAACAAATACCCACTTGCAGCTGACACAGGACTGGCCAGGAGGAAGAGGAACCAGATTCCAGGTCTGGTTAGCCCAAAGAGCAGTCATTTCATCATCTGTGGCCGCCCGCCACCCCGGGTGTTGAGGCGCTTCCTACACAGAATTAAAGATAGAAATGGAGGAAAGAGAAATGAAAAATTGGTGGAGTGGCGGAGAGAGGCGATGTAGAGACATAATTCGTCAAGGGATGAGCCGTAGAGGTGTCTGCTGGATTAGCAGGCCGCGGGATACCACCGGTAGAAGGGAGGTGTTGTAGGGAAGCATTCTTGGACTTAACGACGAGTATAAACACAGAGAGGTGGTGGAGGTAAAGAAGGCACCGGTAGTGAGGAGGGAAGAGGTGAGAGATACGAAGTCGTGACCGGGATGACAGGACAAGTTGCAATGGAAGGCGGAGACATGGTGGAAGGAGAGGAGTGGAATGGTTGATCCTCCAAAAATGTTACATCAGCTGAAAAATTAGCTTGTCGTCGGGACGAGAGTAACAAACATAACCTTTCTGAGTGCGGGAGTAGGCAACGAACATACATTTAGTGGCGCGAGCAGCAAGCTTGTCAGTAGGCAAACCAAGAAAGTGAACACACACAGCAGAAGACACGCGATGGGAGAGAGAAAGGAGACTTGGATGGAAAGAGTAGACTAAATGGAGAGACGAAGTTGAGCAAAGATGAAGGCATGCGGTTGATAAGATGACATGTCGTAGAAACCGCAAAGTTCCAGTATTTGGTGGGCACCTGCATCTGAAACATGAGTGACCGAGCAACATCGAGGAGGTGATGATTTTTTCGCTCGGCCACACCATTTTGCTGAGAGGTATAAGCACACGAGGTTTAATGTATGATGCTGAACTCGGTGCAAAAATTTGAGAGGGTGCGCCAGGTATATTCGCGAGCATTGTCGGTGCAAATGATTTTTAACGTAGTAGAGAACTGCGTAGAAAAGTACGAAAAATGGATGTCAGTTCAGTACGATCACGAAGTAGATATAACCAAGTGAGACGTGAGTAGTCATCAATAAAGGTGACAAAATAACAATATCCAAAAATACTAGGGACTTTGTAGGGTCCCTAAACATCAGACTGAACCAAAGATAACGTAATATCACTCCGGGTACATGTAAGAGGAAAAGAAGAACGATGTTGTTTGTTGTAGATACATGATTCACAAAACAATCTCGCAATGAGACATCAGAAAGAGCGTTCATGAGAATCGGGAGGGAAGCATACCCAAGGCGGCGATGCCAATCATCAGTGGAGACAACAAAGAGAATGGTGGGTGGAACATCCAAGAGATACAGCCCATTCGACAATCGCCCTTTACCAATGGTACTCTGCGTGGGGCGATCCTGAACAACAAAAGAGGAAGGAGAAAATGTTATACAGCAGTCAAGTTCCTGAGTAAGACGACTAACTGATAGCAGATTGAAGGTGGATCCTGGCACATGAAGAACCGAGGATAGAGAGAGTGGGGGTTAGCCGAAGATCAGCCACGCCATAAACATGAGTTGTGTCGCCATTTGCGACAGTGATGAACTTGGGATAAGCAAACTGTATATACTACGGTGGTTTCTGGGATGTAATGTGGTGACTAGCACACGAGTCCACGATCCAGTGGGCGATACGAGAGAGACAAGATATACCTTCAGTGGAGAAAGACGCAACCAAGCGAAACGAGCGACTTATAACGCCTTGGTGATGTTGAAGCTGGGTGCGGAGAGCGTTGATATCTTGCCGGGTAGACGAATCAGAATCCCGTAGAGGAGCACCAGTGGGAGTAGGAGCAGTTGTAGTAGAGGCAACAAGGTGTGGAGACAGACCATACTTGCGGTAACATGTAACTTCAAGATGATCCTCTCGACCACAGTAAGTACATTTGAAGGCAGAGCGCCCAACACGTCCTCGTCCCCGAGGCATGTGGCGGCCTTCCCGAGCTGAAGAGGCACAAGCTGGAGCAGAAGTAGGTAGGAGGGACTGCTGAAGGCGAGCTGAAGAGAAATTTGCTGGAACCTCATGTTGGATCTTGTGGCCAACCTTGGAGGGTGGTGAATAAGGTTTGGAGCGTTAAGATGAATTTAAAATATTTATGTCTGGGAATTCGAGTTCTGGAAGCTACCGCGGGGCGTTAGATAACTAACGTGCGGCGGTAAGTCTATGAACTCTTTTCCCTATGCAGATCTGAGTCCAACCCTTACTAGCACACAAATTCTCTAGTTGGTCATCAGTGCTAATGAAACTCACACTCACGTTCTCCTTTTTTATATGGTCTCGAATAAAATGGTGGCGCACATCAATATGTTTTGATCTAGAATGGCACACTGGATTATATGTCAAGTTTATGACACTCTTGTTGTCGCACCTAAGTGTAACATTCCTACAAGAAAGCCCAAAGTCTTCTAGCGTTTGAGACATCCACAGTGCTTGTGCGCAACAACTTCCTAAGGCAATATATTCGGCCTCAACGGTAGAGAGTGCAACAGAGGTTTGTTTTCTACTTGACCAGGAAACTAATGCAGGCCCTAGAAAGTGACATGTACCGCTTGTGCTCTTGCGATCAAGTGAGCATCCGACATAATCTGAGTCTGAGTACCCGTGAAGTGTAAAATCAGTGGTATGTGGGTACCAAAGTGCAAGGTTTTGTGTGTCAATCAGATACCTAAAAATGTGTTTTACGGATTTAAAGTGTGACTCCTTAGGGTCGACTTGATATCTAGCGCAAAGACACCGCGAATGTGATATCGGGCCTAGAGGCACTGAAATATAGCAATGACCCTATCATACCTCTAAACACGGTCTAATCGACGGAAATGTCACTTTCATCTTTTCCCAATTTAAGAGAAACACTCATATGAGTTTTGACTTGTTTCAGATTCTCATACCGAAAACGCACCAGCATATTTTGACATATTTTGATTGACTTATGAAAATCCCGTCTTTGTGTTGAGAAATCTGAAATCCTAGGAAGTATGTTAGTTCTCCTACTAATGAGATCGGGATTCTTGGTCTTTACAAATAAGATTGTATCCGCCCTACCCATCCTAAAGCCATGATCTAAGAGAAAAGTAGTGAGCATATCATACCAGGCACGGGATGCCTGCTTTAATCCGTGCAGGGCCTTCACCAACTTGTATAAGTGGTTTGGGTAGGCGGCATTCATGAAACCGGGTGGTTGCTCGACATATACCTCTTCTTTAATATACCCGTTTAAAAAGCACTCTTGACGTCAATTTGATACAATCTAATTTGCTTGTAACTTGCAAACGCCAAAAACATACGAATGGACTCAAGACGAGCAACCGGGGCAAATGACTCCTCAAAATCCACACCCTCAATCTGAGAATACCCTTGAGCCACCAATCTAGCTTTATTTCTTGTTATCCTAGACTCACCAACAAGTTTATTTTTGAACACTCATTTTAAGCCTATGACTGGATGGTTATCCGGATGTTCCACTAACACTCACACCTTACTTCGCTCAAATTGGCTCAGCTCCTCATTCATCGGCAAGGGCCATGATTCATCTCTTAAGGCTTTTGAAACATTCTTGGGTTCAATATCAGATAGGAAACACAAGTTTGAGAATGAGTCATGGAGTGCGGACCGAGTTCTAACTCCATCTGATGGCTCTCCTATGACTAAATCACGAGGATGTTGCTTTGAAAAAGTCAAGTTACTAGGAGGCCTATATCCTTGTTCAAGAATTTGAGTTTCACTCTCAACGATTCTCTCCTCACCTTCATCTCCTATTGGCACACTCTCTTCAACCTCCTCTTCACTCGGCTTGGGCTCGTTAGATGGGGAATTTTCATCGAAATGCACATGATCCGATTCTTCAACTACTAAAGTCCTCTTGTTGTAGATCCTATAGGCCCGACTCTTGCTCGAGTATCCTAAGAAGACGCCTGGATCAGATTTTTCGTCAAATTTTCCAAGATGATCTTTAGTATTTAGAATGTAGCATGGGCAACCAAAGACTCTAAAATATGAAACGGAGGGTTTCTTTTCGAAATACAGCTCATATGAAGTTCGCTTTAAAAGTGGACGAAGCATAACTAACGACAAGTTCTATCCTAGCGAGGTCGCTTAAGGAGGAGAGCTCAAAGGCGAGTATGTCGCAGTAAGTAAGTTCAGAAAAAAGAAAATTGAAAAAATGATAGTGGAATCCATGTCAAAACCATTTTTCATTATGTAAAATGTTGTTACAAAAGGGGAGCTCGCTTCGGCGAGGTTACAAAGAGGGGGGGATTACAGAGGAAAAAGAAGAAGAAGGGGTGTGGGTCAGCTCTCGCCTCCCCCCCCCCAGACTGGCGGTCCTCGCCCTCTCCTCCGGATGGATGATCCTCCTTGTAGTCTTTGTCTTTCCCAAAAAGCAAGTCGAAGTTGTCCTCCTCGCTGGGCGAAGTAGACGAGAACAGACTCGGCATGAGGTCCCGAGCCGTGATCTTCTTGCAACCCTCCACCAGCACCCCCGTATCCTTTATGATCTGCAGGGTGCATTCGGCGGACTCGATTGAGTTGACCCGCAGCCGCTCGGCAACCTCAGCCTCACTGAAGATCCTCGGCCTCTTGAACGGGAAGGAGGGCTCGCTGCCGCCGGGGGGAGGAGGGCTTCCGCCTGACGGATCGTCATGGAGTCCTTCTCCTTCAATGCCTCGTTCTCCTCCTCCAGCCTGGCGATGCGAGCCTCCAGCTCGGCGGCGCTAGCACGCAGCTGGTTGTTTTCCTCTTCCAGCCCGATGGTGCGAGCCCGCAGCTCGCTAGCGGCCTCGACATCCTGTGAAAAAAAAGGGTAAGCAAATTTATTGCAGGGAATGCAGTAAAAGAAAGAGGAGCAGCCGGTACTTACCAACCCATCGGCAGCCTTGGCGAGTAGGTCCTCGGCAATACCGAGTTGTCTCGCCAGATCGACGGCCTTGTCCTTGGCGACGTCGCGCCCCTGCTCGGCTTTTAGCAGGAGGTGGCTGAGGTTGAAGCCGCGGCGAACCAACATGTGGTACAGCTCCAGGGCCCGCATGTGGGCTTGCAAGCCCTCATGGCTGAGCTGGCGCAGGGTCATGCCCTTGTAGGCCTCGACATCCTCACGCCCATAGAGGTCGAAGCCGAGCACATAGGCATGCCCGGTGGGGGGTTGTCGATCTGTACAGGAGGGCTGGGGGGAGGAGATGGAGGCCCGGTGGGCCTGCTCGTCCCATTGGACCATCGGCTTGCCGGCCGAGTCCTTCCACCTTTCCCCGAAGCCGAAGAGGGAATGGCTCTTTGGCGGGCCCGGCTCGCGGGCCACGGTCTTCTCTGCAGCAGGAGCGGAGGACTCGCCACCCCCCCGGTCTTTCTCCGACGCCTCCTTCAGCAAGCTCTCTGGCGATGCGTTCGGGATGGTCTCAGGCGAGCTCATGTATCTCCGCTTTTGTTGTTGTTGTTGCGGTCTCCCCCGAACTTGTTGTTGCCTCCCCCCCCCCCCCGGGAGACCACCGTCGCCTTCAACTTCTTTGGCGGTGGGGGCGGCGAGCCGAGCCGGACCCTTCGAGGCCAGGTCGTTTTCGGATGGAGGAGGGCCCTCCAGGCCCCAGGTCGCCTCGGCAGGCCGCCGTCGCAGCTTGCTCGCGCGCAAGCGGGTCCGGGTTGACTCCCGAGTCCGCATAGGACGGATGCTTGGGAAACACGCGCTCCCCTGCGCAAAAAAAACGTGTTATAAAATCATTTTGACCAGGCGAGTTCAGTAAAAGGAAAAAATGGGAAACATACCTTCGCCGGGAGGAACCGGGAGGAGCGAGTCGAGGTCCCTTCGAAGGAAGGCGACCTCGAAGTCCTTGTGGGGGAAGAACTCGTGGAGTTCGGCATCATTGTCGGATATCGATGGGGGTCGGTAGACCTCCTCGCCCTTTTGTAAGGGCGAGTAGGGTATGTTGCCAAAGTCGCCCTTGATGAAGACGATCTTGGATATCCAGTTGTGATTTTTGTTCGCGATCTCGCGAACCTGATGAACGAGCCCCCAAAGTAGTCGACCCCGTCAGGCGTCGCCTTGTAGGTAAAGAGCTTACTGAAAACGGATAGATTGAACTCTATTCGCTCTCGGCGAAGGAAGCTCGCGAACGCGACCATCATGGCGATGGCGTTCGAGTTCAGCTGCGCGAGCACCGCGCCAAGTACTTGAGAATCTGACGGATCTCCGGCCAGAGGGGAAGGCGTAACCCCACCTCAAAATGTGAGATGGGAAGGTGAGCTTGTTAGGGTAGAAGGTATTTATGGTTTCGTTGTTCACCTGGCGGCGCGCTTCGAAACTAGGGGGCACAAACTCGGCAACGAATTCGGCGAGCTCGTGCTCGGTAGTATTTCCCTCGAAAAAGCAGTACTCGGCAAAATGTCAAGCACACTTGGAACGGCCATAGGCGTCGGGATGAGTCTTGCCCATGCTCGCAGGAGTGTTGAAGTGCGAGTACAGGTAGTAGAAAAGGCAGCGAGAAGGGGTACGAAAGCAATAAAGGCGATGGATTGGGGTTGGTAAGGGGGCCTATTTATAGAAAAAGGAATCTGAGGCCGTGCAGACCGATCAGTCCGACTCGCCTGCTCCAGCTCGCCAACCCCAGCCCGCCGACCCCGCGACTTGCTCTATCGCGTGGCGAGCCGAGTCCAAAGAGCAGTTTATTATTCAAGTAACAAACATTGAAATCTAAAGAATGTTCTAAGTTATTACAAGCAGGGCATACAGTTCAGGAACAGGAAGTGCGGGAAGCGAATTCAGAAAAAAGAAGAGAGAAAGGGAAATATTCAATGTGCGCGAGCTGAGGAGGCCAGAAGCGAGCGCCGGTAGGCTCAGTAATAGAGCTGTTTCTACCTACCCCGGCCTCACGTCTCCTTCCTCGCAGGTCGGCGCGAGTTGTGGAGCTCGCGGATCCGCCCCAAGTTCCTATGGACAATCTGGAGATTCTCGTCGATCTCGTCCAAAAGCGGAGGAGACATCGCCTCGCCTGGCGGGCTGCCCCTCACTGCGTCCGCGAGCCGCACGTACTCACTCTACAACGCCTCATTGTCCTCCTGAACCTTGAGCAGCCCGCGCACCAGCTTCTTGAAGACCCTGATTCCCCGCCTCGTCAGCTCGTCGTTCTCCACCTCGGAACCCAGGAAGGAGTCTAGCGAGCTTGGAGAAGGAAGGGGCGAGTAGCAGGTTGGCTCTGACGATTCGTCAGCCTCAGACTGACTGGGAAGAGCTGCAAAGGCGTTCAGTCAAGTATCAGCACGAAAGGCGAGTACTCCAGGAGAATCACGCGAGACAAATCAGTGGAAGTCAAAATTTACCTTGCAAGCTCGGCGCCCCCAGGGAAGTGCGGAGAGGGGGCAGGCTCAGGTTTTTGCCACGACCTGGACGATGAGTTTTTGGTGGGAGGAGGCCGAAGCCCGGAACGGGGATGACTTCAGCGCCTCCCCCCGCAGTTCCAGGAGCAGGAAGTTTTTGCTGAGAGGGGGTACGAATCGGCGACTTCAGCTTCTGCGAGTCCAGCCCAGGGTCCCAAAGGGGGAGACGGGTCTCGCATGCGAGTCTCCGGAGTTTTAGGCCTCAAGTCGTCGAGGGGGGTTTTGACTCGCGACGTGGAGGCCTCATCGTCATCCCGTTGGTTGTCCGGGTCAACGGAAAGGTCGACGACGTCTTTACCCTTCTTCTCAATGGCGGGCAGAGTGGAGGAGTCGGCCCCGTTTTCCAGGGTGGGTTTCAAATCATTGAAGATGGGTTCATCCGCCTTGGAAAGTGGTTTTGCCTTCTTGGCGGGGTTGGATTCTGCCAGGCTGCTCAGCGGGATGCTGAGGGAAACGTCGGTCAAGCCGGCAATGCGGACAGAGGCAGCCTCGCGAGCTCGGGCAAGCCTCTCTTCGATCTCTTTGGGGATAGGCATCCCGGCAGGGATAGAGCAAAGGGAATGGCAAAGGTCACCCAGGTACGCTGGCGCATATATATAGTCGCAGGTGGACCCCACCCGAAGATCGCCTCTAGCTCCTGCCGCCCTCGCCGAATCCTGTGGGGTTGGATGATTCTTTTCGAGTTTGCATCAACCTCGCAAAGAGCGGGGATTGTGTACAACCCCGTATCTGGCGAATAGGGTCGGCAGGAGCCAGACCGGCTGGATCGAGCAGTCCAAGTCCCGTGCGGGCACCCAAGGGGGCAGGAGCTCAGCAGACCCCTAACTCGCCCAGGCGGGATGGAGTATTTGAGGTGCGAGCGGAGCAGGAGGGCTCGCACTCGCCCCAGGGGGGCTCGGCAGGGGGCACGCGAGTAGGGCCAGCCGGGCCCGTACTCGCCAAGGTCCAGGTAGAGGCGGCGAGTGCCAGCGTCATCGAGCACTCGCCGCCCCGGGCGAGTGGAGGTCTCAGGGACCACTCGCCCAGTGATCTATGATGTTTTTTTACCATTTTTCCCCGCTGGCCTGCCCATAGCCTTCCAGAACAGCGGAGTTGCGCTGTTGGCAGACCCAGTTGGGCTGCAAATAGCTGTTTGGAACAGCTCAGGTTGGCTATTTGCAGGTCGTTTTCAGAAATCTATAAATAGGACTTCAGGGGTACCTCGGAAGGCATGCTTACTGATCCCGATCTTCTTGCGCTTTCTGAGGTATCCTTATCTTCAACACTTGGCTAAGGAGGGGAAGCGCTTTGAGATCTTTCGGGAGTGTGGTGGGATCTCCGTGCTAGAGCCTTGGGTCTGTCCCCAGTTCTAAACCTTTGGTTGTTTGGTTTGCGAGAGAGAAGAAAGTGTGCGATCACCCCTCCCCCAAGGATGAACTCCACAGAGACCGAATTCTCGGTTTCAACAATATAATGTCGGCGCGGCGCGTTTTTCTCAATTCTATGGAGTTATAAACCGCACCGCACCAACTGGGGGCCGGTTTTGACACACAACCGAACCACACCGCAACCGCGCAGTTTGAAATGTGCATCAGTTTGGTGTGGTTTTCGGTTTTCCTGCACATGCCTAAAGACTTCACAAACCAGACCCTCTACACTCATTCTGTGTCACATCCTCTCCTCTCTCCCGTCACCATTATCAAATGTTTTCCCTTCCCTCCTCCCGTACATATATATTCTTAATATTCTCATTTAAGCCAAACAATTTTCAAGCTGCCTCTTTCATTTGGGATCTTTCAAGAGGTAAATAATCAAATTTATGAGGTAAAGAGAAGCTTCTTTAGATCCAGTAGTAACAGTTAAAAATATAAAAAAAACGTAAATAATAACAAGAATATTAACTTTCTTCAACATCAGTTAGATTATTTGAAAGTAAAAAACCAAATTAACAGTTAAGGAAGTAAAGGTAGTTTTGAATTTCAATGAGGCAGTATACTAAAGGAACATAAATAGGAAAAACAGCTGTAAATTCAAACATCTAACAACAGACGGCTAAATGTGACCACGAACATTTCCTACATAAAAAATAATAAGAAAAACAGGAAGGCGGCATGTTATAAAATCATAGGAAATATCCAACTGCATAAGCCTAGTAAGAAATCAACATTCAAACACTGAGATATATAGAAAGCATGTGAAGTCAATTGACAATAATCCATAAAAACAGTAAGCTATGTGTTATGGGCCCGCGAAAGGGGTAACATCGTGTGTCCACGAATGCTTGTATCTTTAACTCTCTCAGACTTTTTTATATTTTTGTGCTATTATAATTTCCTACGTATCTTCTAGCCCGGATGAGACACATGAATGTAATCTTTTAGGAATCTTTCCCTCTCACTAGCACTACAACATTTTAGCACTACGACGACATTTTTTAGCAGTGTTTTTAAAAAACGTCGTTGTAGATTTTTTATTATTGCAACATTTTATAAAAGCGTTGTTGTAGATTGTCTTATTTCCGGATATTTTCAGAAAAACATGGTCATAAGCACAAAATATATTGAAATAAAATAGAAGCTCATTTTTGGTGTTAATCTGCAGCCCTATTTTGAGCTTTGCGCGCGGAAGGTTGCCGACATTTAGTGTTCTCCGTTCCCGCCCTATCCTCCATTTGCCACATCCATCATATCATCTTTCTCCTCAATCACGTCGGTGAAGTTCTGCGGGAGGCCATTCTCTTCGATCTCGCTCGGAACAAGGCCGGCATTTTGATCTAGATCTAGGGTTTCCCCGCTTATTTCCTTTGCTCTTTCTCGCAGCCGCCAGGGACCTCTCGGAGCACTAACATCCTCGTGCACGAGAGCCCTGTCTCGGTCAAGGGAAAGTTTCTTTCGAACTGGATTATATGCCCTTCCATTTGTGATTTTCATGTTTGATTTTTCAGTCTTCTTCTCTGATTACGTCACACTTCCAACATCGCCGGCATTTTTTAGTCATCTTCGCTGATTCCGATTTTCCTGTTTGCATTTTGTGTCTTTTGTTGTTGACGATAGCGTGCACTAGGGTTTCAGAAAGCGGTATTTCCAGGCGGTGGCGGGATCCGATTGTTTTAGTAGGCGCGTCAAAGGTGAATCTCCTTGTTTTGTTCCTAGAGGTTGTTTTCTTATTTTGGTTGTTCAAAATTTTACAATTTTTTAGTAAATTGATGTAAAGATGTTTATTTTTGTTGTTTTGCAATTAGAAAAGTGTTGTTGATACTAAAATGTGGAGCTAATTATCAGCAGTAATGTTCTGAGACTTGAAAAGTGAAGGATTTTAATTTTCTGGTAGAACTGAACTTAGACTTTGATTTGCAGCATTTAATTTGATTAATTTTCTCATGAGTTATATTATTTCTGCTATTTTCCTTTGTTTCTATCTTTGTGGATAGCTTAGTAAGAGTAGAAAACTAGATTTTCCTTGTAGGCTGCAAATAATCTCCACAACGATATCTATGAATTCAATGTGATTGAGTTTAGGAAATAGATAAGTTTCTCATTCAAGGTATCACACTTGTAAAACAGAGGTTGGAAGTTTGACCAAACCACTTGCATTTTCTTACTCAATACACTAGTTATATGCTAAGAATTCACAAGGGAATTTCAAACTTTCAGCAAACTTTTTTTAAATTGAGTGAATAGTCATTTCAACTTTTCAAAATTATATATGTTGATGATCTATATGGCATTAAAGTTTTTTATTTAATCTGTTTTGCACACATTTAAATACTGTTGGGGTTCAAATCTTCTTTGTGTATAATATATTTTTATGAGGATGGTGCATCTTTGCTCCTTAAAACTTTATGCCCCCAATACAGCTGGCAGTATGTCATATAGGCTAGCATGCAAGGTTTTACCAGTTTAAAATGCTTACAATTGCATGACAACCAACATGATCTTTTGTTGTAATTGTGTAATTATGCCCTTATACATATATTGATGCAGCCTGCGTCGCTTCGTTTTTATTATTTTTATCGCACGTGCAATTATTATTGTAGCGCACTTTTTTGTGCATTTTTGGATTATTGTGTAGCGCACGTTTTAGGCTAGCTTGCAAGGTTTTACCAGTTTGTGTGCGCATATTGTTCGCGCAAATTTTGTTTGGCTCGTTGGTGTGACCGACCAACGAGACCCTAAATGCATAGGTCCGGAAATTTTATGAGATAGGTTAGTTTAGAGCAACCTCATGATATTTAACTATTTTAAAATGAAATTTTGATGTCCTTTTTTTAAATGGAGAATCACTACGGCCATTCCCTCATACACATTTATCAAATTCCTCTTTAGGTTGCTGCTAGCCTTAGACAAAGCCCATTTCCAAAACCCCTAAAAAATCTGCCTTTTTAAAATGTTTAAACATCTGCCAATATCAAAAGCCTTAGAAAACCAAACCCTAATCCCAGTTTATAAAAGGAAATCACCCCTCCCTGTGATAACCAGCTGGAAATGAAAAACTAAACAGGATATTTTTCCTCGTTCGGTTTTCTCTCTAGCGCCTCCTGAAGCCCACGACGAAAGCCCCGACGCCGACTTCCTCATCCCTTTCTAGCACCGGCGCCGCCTTTTGAGTCCTCCCCAAGGGTCAGCGAGCTCTCATTTGCCAATCCTGAAGCTGATCGTTCCTTCCACAGATGTTCCAAGCTCAAGCCGCCGCCGAACTTGCCGTCCATAACCGTCGGCGCCTGGGAGAGCTTCGTCTACTCCTATGTGGACGTCGGGGCTCCTCTAAGGCCCCGACGCCATCTCCAGCACGGCCATCCGGCAAATCCATCCATCCGGCGGCATCCTCCCTGATTCCAGTCAATAGCAGCCGCCTTCCCTGCCGCCAGTGTCACTCTCAGTCCACGACGACCCTTCCACTGCCTGTCTCCAGCATTTCCTGCAGCATCGAGGCAGTCCCGAGCCAGTCCTTCACCTCTGTGAAGTCCCGAGCACATCTGTTCCTACTTCGACTGTGGTATACCTCTTGACCTCTACTCTCAGCAAACCTTAGTTGTTTTATGCACCAATTTCAAATGAATAGTAAATTATTGGAGCTTGCCCTATCTAAATTTCCGTTTTTTAATTATCGTTATTTTTCATTGCCTCGTATGCCCACTACCGTATTACCGTGCATGTGGAATTATTACTTGTGATGTTCTTTCGTTCGTCCGTTAGCCTGGCGTTCGCGAGCGACGCTTAGGTCGTTTTATCTGTTTAAAAAAGCCTGTGAATTCTCTCGTGCCTCATTTATTTAAAAGATCGATCTTTTATATTTCAAAACTACGGCCCTAGGTTTAGATCACATCATATATGCTATATATACAACTCTTTTTTCTAACTTCCTAACTATTCTTCTCTTTTAAATTGTTCAGAATTGATCTTTTAAAAATTTCTAATTAGTTCTGCCCATATTAATGTCATCAAGAAAAGAAAACTAGATTTTCCTTGTAGGTTACAAATTTTTTTGGTCATCAAATGCAGTAGGTTACAAATATTACCGTCATATTTTTTATTCCGGTTGTCTTCACAAATAAATTGATTTGTATGCATATATGCTACAGATTGCATATTTGTAACCTATAATACAACATTTTGGCTCTAGCATTTTTTGTTATGATGGGTTTGGACGAACTCTACCACCATAAAATGTATTGTCATCAAGAAAAGAAAACAAGTTTTGAACATAAAAGTCGATGAAGCTCCTTAGGTGAGGTCGGGCGTACAACAATGATGGTTCATAACCATTGTGTTCATGATTGTCACCGCTGTGTCATATTATTATTTTCACTGAACTTGTCATTCTTAAATTTATACCATGCCATTTAACTGTTTTTCTATAAAATATGCTCTTATTTTATAATAATTTTTTGTCTTTATATAGGCACCTTGCTAACTAAATATTCCATATATAGCAACAATGGATAAAAAATGGATACTAGAGCAACTTCACTCAAAAGTTTATTTAGATGGAATCAAATATTTGCTAAATTTATATTACACAACCACACCAATTGGGGAGAAGTGTCCATGTCCATGTAAAAAATAATTGAATATAAAGATGTCGGATCGAAATGTGGTAGAGGAACATCTTGTTTGGAATGGTATAATGGAAAATTACATAGATTGGATTTATCATGATGGATGATTGCTCGGAGAAGCGGGAGAGAGGAGAAGAGCGATGAGGATTTGGGGGGAGCTAATGAAGTGTCGGGATATTGTTTTTTTTTATTAAATTCAGTCTACTTAAGTGAGGCCCGACCGGTGCGGGGGGGGGGGGGGGTGGTGGTGGTATTGGAGATTTTGGCAGCAAGCATAGTGGACTGGATGGTCTTTCCAGGTTGCTGGAATTAATTTCAGGTCTCAAGAATTAATTCCTCGTTGTTGGAGTGTGTATCTTCAACAACAAGATTAGTAAGGGGGAGAATTCGTGGACATTAATGGGTTTGGCCACGTGTTATGAAACATTATTCTTCTAGTTTTGTGACTCACTTGGTGGCTATGCCCAAGAAGTGCCACCCCATGTCCACATCATCATCGAGTAGTCTATAACCACCTTATTCATTAACTCATCATTCCACTTGGAATTAAAACCTTGATAAAGAGAACTACGTAAGAACCTCAGTAAAATAACTTTGGCAACAACTTTTATCTAGTCAAAATGATATAATCGACAAATTTATACAAAAACTACATACAAAATCAGTCCCCTCTTATCAAGAGAAAGATGTCCACCTCAAAGTGGTGTAAATCCTCCAATAGAAGTCAACAAAGGAGGTGACTAGACAAAATATTGATCAATATGAAGAGAAAAAGAGATCCCTGAAACGATCTTATTTTAAGACTTAAAGATAAAAACGTATGAGATAAAGAGTAAGCTAGTGAAGAATTTAAATAGGTTACTCATCTCAGTTACAATTTTTTCCACAATTTCAGGCCACTATCCTATATTTTTTTATTATTCTAATTAAATCCCAACAAATCCAAACTCCACATCACTTCCATCGTTTCCATTACCCACTAGACCCCTCCCCACTCCATCAACCCCATTTTCAGCCATACATGATACTATGACATCACCTAACCCCATACACTCCTTCAATTTTAAAAACCAAAACAGCAGCATACTTCCTCTTTCAACCTTTTGTTACTGGACAGCAATTTCAGCTTCTGAAATTCACAACTGTAGCAATTTCAGATCATCCTGCAGTTCGTTCCTAGCCTTGAGATTTCCATAAACTTCTTACAGCTGCTCACTACCTCGAGAACTCCCTCTCCATTACCGGCATTCCCCCTCCAAGCCCTGCAGCTCCACAACAGCCCACTGAAATCACATCACTGCACCAGGTGTTCTCTGCTCAGCCCTCCAATTCTCCTCCAGTAGTCCAGATCCAACCATCAGTCGCTACTTCGGGCACCGGATCAAGATTGTGGTTATAATTTCAAGTGTAGTACATTATCAGTTACCTTGTTTCAAGATCGATTTGATTGTGATTATTGTGCAATATTATTTACAAGCTTTTTATTGCAAGTGTATTTACCGATTACTTGTCTCATATTAATTTACATATTTTTCCCCATGTTTCATTTACGTGTTTTTGTATTTCACTAAATTTAGCAAACTGTTGGAATGTGAGTGGCATCATTTAGGCTCTATTTGTTTGGGCGTTTCGCAACTCCGTTTTGGGCAAACGCCGTCGGAAGGAGGGTAAACAAATGAACCTCCGGCGGCGTTTGCTCCGTTTCCACCCGCCCGCCTTGAGAAACGCCCCAAAAAGCTCCGTTTGGAGCAGCCACCCCCCCCCTCCGGTTCGAACTCTCCGTTTCCACCCGCCGGATTGACCCGCCACCGCTAAAACAAATGAAGCCTTATATTTGAGTTGTCATTTCCAGAACTTTGATTTTTAAATTTAACCTCATAATATCATGGTTTAGATTAACTTTATAAATATTCTAAGGGTGATGACGGAGACTGGGGAAAAATCAGCGAGGCAGTTTGAACCTACAAAACTTGAAGTTTAGAAAAACTACAGCTTGCAGTTTTAATGAAACTGCAGCTTGCAGTTTTAATGAAAATGTAGCTTGCAAAACTGCAAGCTTGCGGCTTTGAAAAATTACAAGCATGCGGTTTTAATGAAATTGTTGTTGTAACCTCATGCTGATTAGAAACAATATTATCTAAAAATGTAACTTAGCAAGATGATTGTTGTAAAAGCCTGATCTCGTCGTACAGAATTTAGCTTGTCTGTGGGCAACTTATCAAAGAGCTCGCCCAAAAGCAAGTGAATGGAGCGTTCATCCAAAGGCGAGTATCACGATCTCTTTCGCAAAGAATTTTCCTGAATTGAATCACTGTCTTGATTATCTACGTGGCTGGGGTGGGGCCCACTCTTGACGAATATAGATTGTACAATATCTCCGCTCTTTGAGAATTTGGAAAGAAACATACAGGCCATATTCGATGAGCTGCGAATTTAGAGACAGTCTCGCTCTGAAGCGTAACGCAAGTTGTTTGTTGCTTATAAATAGGGGAGGGGGTCCTCCCCTTAATGTGCACTTAACCATCAACTAGAGAGATGACCATCAGCTCAACTGAAGTTGTCGTGAAGGTTGCTCGCCTGATGAATATTATGAAAAAGCATCTTTTGGGTCTTAGTCGACGTCATGAGGACGGGGAAAATGGGAAAGAGGAGAACTTCTACTATGCCCTCAAAAAAGGAGGTTTCGGAGGAGGGTATACCCTAGGATGAGAGCGAGCCGAGTGTTCCTGATGTTGTTCAAGAGGCACTGGGTCTCTCCGATCTTGGATTTTTTGGGGAGCTCCCTTCTAACGGCCTCTTTGCACCTCCTACGTCAGAGCGAGAATCTGGGATGACTCTTCCGAGTGGCCCCCCCAGCTCAGGCTTGAGGTGAGATCGCCTCGGAAGGTCTTGCTTGATTTCTTCGAACCCGTGATATACGCTTGAATTCCTCGCTCTAGAATTTTTTTTATTCATGCAATCCCAAATCTTGGCGGAGCAGGAGCTTCTTCTGGAGCCACGGCTTGCGTCGAGCCGAGTGTAAGACTGCCTTTTGACGAGCCGCGAGTTGATGACGCCTCACGACAAATAGCTTTTGTGGTCATGGCGTTATCTTCAGTAGGTGGTGAAGGATCGCGTCTTGCATGAGTTTCTACAGTCGTCACACAAGATTCTCCTGAAGTGATTGTGTCTAAATCCAAAGAGACACTCCTTCATTTGTCCACAACAACCACTACTACGCCAATTTCACGAGCAAGTATTCCTCCATTGACGCCTTCTATACCTCTCACCAATCAATTTCAAGCTGATGTGACCCGGGTTGCTCCACTTGTTGTCTCCTTCGCAAGGATTGGTGGGCAATCTTGCGTGGTTACGACATTTGTGGGTGGGACCTCCAGGAAGTCGACTTCCCCAGGAAAGGCCATGTGATCTTGCTTGTTGACTCTGCTTCAATAGGACCTGAAAGCTCACAAGGGCAGTCTCGGTCGCGAGATCGGAATCTCCATTCCGACCGGCCGAGGAATCTTCGAGGTTTCTCTCGCCGAGACTCACCTCACTAAGATTCTCTACATAGTAATTCATTGCATTAATGTAACATATGGCTATGTAACGAATTGTATACTGTACATGTGGCAAGCCTGAAGATATACATGTCAAATACCCCTTGGTTCAGTGTTAATAATGATATTATCAATTAATTACTTCAAAAATCTGTCCAAGAAGAATTGAAAATATCTCTCAAATAAATGACACATTAAATTTCAAGCCTATGAAGTCAATTTTAATCACCTGAAGACATTGTTTGTCAAATTATATTTAATAGTGCCTACTCAAATGGAAAGCGTAGCAATTTCATTGTGCTAAGAATTGACCTCAAACCCAACTCAAATAAATAAATTATCACTGAGAAGCCAACAATGAACAACTGTCAACACTAATATTGTAAGTTCAAATGCAAAACTTAACCACAGCCATCATATTTCAAAGTTAAACTCCATAAAGCCAAACACATATACACCTATAAGAAGTACGGGCTTTGTCATATCTCTATTAGTTTTGCAAAACCAACAAGCGCATCCATATATTCTGCCCTCATGCATCTGCATAACTACATCTGCCACTGTGCTTCAAGCACAATTTATTGGCAAAACTCTATTGCAACATTCTATAGGGTTAATAAGTCAAACAAATAATCTTCCATCAAGAAGTCATGATACCAATGTAATGAAAAGAAACAACAAACGTGAACGAAAAACTGATGGCACTTAGAAACGTTTGAAAAAGATTCTTAAAGACTCATCCATTAGGGTATTCAACATTCTAAAAAATCACATCAACTAAAGTTGTACACAAATCAACAAGAATCTGCACGTCTTAACACAGTTGAAAAAATGAGGAGAAAAATTCTAACATGTTTACTTTTGAGGGGGTGAGGGTGAGAGAGGTTTGCTCTACTTATGTATCAACAAATATGTGGATCCAATCATCACTGAAAAGATCGCCACAACTACTCCCAGCGGGATGACCCTGCCCAAGAACCACCTGAGCATTTCTTCGCTTATTGGCTTAGAGAAAAAGACCTTCTAATAGATGTGATTATCATGATTACGATGATTCCAGAAGGAATAACTACTGATCTTATGAATAGCAGGACATCAAACGTTATAAGCCCAAGGATGTTGTAGAAGTTTATCATGGAATTATTAGAGGCGAAGAAGATGGTGTTGGCGTCTAGCCAAAGCAAATAAGAGACGAACAACCAAAAAAGGCGATAATATCATGACGAGCTTATAGACCCAGAGTAACACAAAAGCCCTCGACATGGAGAGTGGGGGAGTAGGGAGCAACGAGAGCGAGGGAGTGGGGAGAGGGCACCTTGATCCATCCGAGCGGGGAGAGGGGAGAGGGGAGTGAGCACCTGCGGGGAGTCGGGAGGCGGCACCTTGATCCAACCGAGCCAAAAAAGAACAGATAACCTCAAACCCTAAATAAATCGAACCACAAACCCTAAATAGAGTTATTGAAAAGTGACTATTCAAATATTCGTGCTGGCGAGAATATACGGCGTGATACGGTGATCTAAGGTGTTTTACATATACCAACAAATTTTCCACGACAAAAGTGATCGAACCGGTCCACAAACCTTGGATTTCAGCTTGAAACACAGTTTTTCTATTCGGTCGAGCCGAAGGTGGCATCGCCGTGTCGGGAACTGGGCGTCACTCGTTCCGACCTCGCTAAAAAAACTCGAAGTCTTTAATGTGATGACGGAACATGTTCAATATTTATTAGAGCAACGACACTGAGATAATCGGACATGTAGTAATTGCATAAATAGGTATAATCGTATAAGCAGGATTAAACATGAATGATGTTAATGTTATATTTGGGGGTCCGTTTGACTCGTTATTTTTGCTCCAGAGATTTTGGACAAAAACTCTGTTTTCATAAAATATGTATTTGACATGGCAGTGATCTGCTGCTAACAAAAAAATACCTTTGAACATATAAGTAGATGGAGTTCTTTAGGTGCGGCGAAACGTCCACAAACAACGATTCATAACAATTGTGTTTACGAACATCAGCATCATGACAAATGAACCCATGATCATGTTGTAGTCTGAAAGCACCAAAATTAATCGGTTTCACAAAAATCTACTAAGATTTCAAACATGTTCATTCATGTCATTGTGTTAACAGGTTAAGTTTGGTGGTAGCGGCACATCATCGCTTATACACGTTAAGTTCGATTATTGGCATGATGGTCTCCTGAATTTGACAAGCCGCTAACAACGCCCCCCCCCCCCCCCCCCCCCCCACACACACACACCAATGCGAAGACTTGAAGTTACCACAAACATAAGATGATTGCTAAAATATAAAAGCATTCATTTCGATATTTTTTTGCTCGTTTAAATGATCTTCATTTCGATAGTTGTGCTTTTATAATGTAGAAATCAAGGAAAATAGCCTTCATTTCGATAGTTTTGCATTCACAATGTAGAAATCAAGGAAAATAGCCTTCATTTCGACATTTTTGTCTTCATTACTACATCTTCGTTTATCACAGTGTCATTGTTCTAATAAATGTTGAATATGTTTCGATATCACATTAAAGACTTGAAAATTTTTTTGCGCGGACAGAACGAGTGACGTCCATTTCCCGACACGGCGATGCAACCTTCGGCTCGACTAAATTAGAAAAAACTGTGTCTCAAGCTGACAAACCGAGATTCGTGGACCGGTTCAATCACTTGTCATGGAAAATTTGTTGGTATGTGTAAAACACTTTATATCACTGTACCACGGCATATATTCTCGTCAGCACGAATTTTTGAATAGTCATTTTTCAACAATTCTATTTATGGTTTAGAGTTCGATTTATTTAGGGTTTGAGATAATCCATTCTTTTCTGACTCGGTTGGATCAAGGTGCCATCTCGCCACTCCCCGCAGGTGCTCGCTCCACTCTTCCCACACGATTGGATCAAGGTGTCTTCACCCCACTCCCCCGCTCCCCCAGCTCCCCACTCCCCCGCTCTCCATGTCGAGGATTTGTGTGTTACTGTTGGTCTACATGCTCGTCCTGATATTATCTCCCTTTTTTGGTTGTTTGTCTCCTATTGGTTTTGGCTAGACGTCAACACTGTCTTCTTCGCCTCTAATAATTTCATGATAAACTTCTACAGCATCCTTTGGCTTATAGTGTTTGATGTCCTGCTATTCATAAGATCAGTAGTTATTCCTTCTGAAATTATCGTCTTCATGATAATCACATCTATTAGAAGGTCTTTTTCTCTGAGCCAATAAGCGAAGAAATGCTCAGGTGGTTCTTGGACAGGGTCATCCCGCTGGGAGTAGTTGCAGCGATGTTTTTGGTGCTGATTGGATCCACATATTTGTCGATGCATAAGTAGAACAAGCATCTCTCACCCTCACCCCCTCGAAAGTAAACATGTAAGAATTTTTTCCCTATTATTTCAAATGTGTTGAGAAGTTGTGCAGACTCTTGTTGATTTGTGCATAACTTCAGCTGACGTGAATTTTTAGAATATTGAATACCCAAATGGATGAACCTTTATGAACATAATTCAAACGTTTTTAAGTGTCATCGGTATTTAATGCACGTTTGTTGTTTCTTTTCACTACAGCGGTGTCAAGACTTCTTGCTTGTCGCTTGTGTTCAAAATTAACTTTACAGTAGGGAGATAACAATCATGTGTGTAGTCCTTTTTTTTCTACACTGTGAAGGCAAAAATATCGAAATGAAGGCTATTTCCTTGATTTTTATATTGTAAAAGCAAAAAATATCAATATGAAGACTATTTCCTTGATTTTTGGATGGATCCGCCCCGCCGCGGGATTTCCTCAGAAATCAACCGCACCGCGGGAACCGCGATGGCGGTCGGGCGGTGCGGTGATTTCCGCGGAAGCCCCACCGCCCCGCCAAACTAAGCCTTATGCTTCGTTTGATTCGACGTTTCGCTGCCTCCGTTTGGAGCAAATGCCGTCGGACGGGTAAACAAACGGCCGCCGCCGGCATTTGCTCTGTTTGCACCCGCAACACGGAGGAAACGGCCACGATCCGCTCCGTTTCGACCCTCACCTCTCTCCCTCCGGTTTCAAAATGGCATTTCGACCAACCGGATGCACCCGCCACCGCCGAACCAAATATAGCCTTAGTCTTCTCCATTCCCGCCCCATACTTCATATCATTTTCCTCCTCAATCACGTAGGTGAAGCTCTGTGGGAGGCCATTCTCTTCGATCTCGCTCGAAATAAGGCAGGCACTTAGATCTAGATGTAGGGTTCCCCTGCTTATTTCCTCTGCTCTTTCTCGCAGCCGACAGGGACCTCTCGGAACCATAACATCCTCGCACGCGAGAGCGCCTGTGTCGGACAGGTGAAAGTTTCTTTCGAACTGGATTATATGCCCTTCCATTTGCGAATTTCATGTTTGATTTTTTAGTCTTCTTCTCTAATTACGTCATGCTTCCAACATCACTGACATTTTTTAGCTTTCTTCTCTAATTCTGATTTTCATGTTTGCATTTTTTGTGTCTTTTGTTGTTGACGACAGCGTGCACTAGGGTTTCAGAAAGCGGTATTTCCAGACGAGGGCGGGATTTGATGTTTTTAGTAGGCGCGCCAAAGGTGAATCTCCTGGTGTTGTTCCTGGAAGTTATTTTTTTATTTTGGCAGTTCAAAGTTTTACCTTTTTTAAAATTGATGTAAAGCTATTTCCTTTTGTTGTTTTCCAGTTAGAGCAGTGTTGTTGATACTAAAATTTGTAGCTAATTATCTACAGTAATGTTCTGAGGCTTGGACAGTAAAGGATTTTAGTTTTTTCTAGTAGAAATGTAGAATTGATCTTAGACTTTGATTTGCAGCATTTAATTTGATTTGTTTTCTCATGAGTTATTTTATTTTTGTTATTTTTCTTTGTTTCTATCTTTGTGCATAGCTTAGATAGAATAAAAAAACTAAATTTTCCTTGTACGCTGCAAATAATCTCGCCAGCGATATCTATGAATTCAATGTGATTGAGTTTAGGAACCAGATAAGTTTCTCATTCATGGAATCATACACTTGTAAAACAGAGGTTGGAAGTTTGACCAAACCACGTGCATTTTCTTATTCAATACACTAGTTATATGCTAAGAATTCACAATGCAATTTCAGACTTTCAGTAATTTTTTTTAATTCAGCGAATGGCCATTTCAACAATTCAGAATTATATCCGCTGATGATCTATATGGCATCGAAGTTTATTTATTTTGTTTTGCACATATTTAAATCCTATTTGGATTCATATCTTCTTGTTTGTGTATACTATATTTTTGTGAGGATGGTGCATCTTTGCTCCACGGAACTTTATGCCCCCAATCAATACAATTGGCAGTATGTCATATAGGCTAGCATTCAAGGTGATGCAGGACATGTGTCACACCTGTCTGCCACCCTAGACTCCCTCCAATGGGCCCACCTTGGCGTCGCACCAATGCAGCTTTATCCGGCCCCCGAGCCGTACACACCAACTCGACTTCGGTCCCACCACAGAAATCCGAAAGGTTGTTGACGAGAATTGATCTCGAGACCTCCTTGATAAAGAGCTCCGGCGAGTTTTCATCACCAACTGATCCGCGGATCAATTGGTGATGGGAGCTCGCATGAGAACTTTTTATCAAGGAGGTCGGGAAAACGAGCCCCGGCATCAACAACTTATCGGCTCTGTTGTGGGACCGGGGATGGGTTGTGGTGTACAGGTCGTGGCCCAAATAAAGTCGCCTTAGTGCGATGCTAAGGTGCACCCCCTTAACTATTTTGCACTTTTAAATTGTTCAGAACTGATCTATTAAAAATTTCTAATTAGTTCTGCCCATATTATTGTCATCAAGAAAAGAAAACTAGATTTTCCTTGTACGTTACAAATATTTTTGGCCATCAAATATTGTAGGTTACAAATATTACCGTCATTTTTTTTGTTTCGGTTGTGTTCACAAATAGATTGATCCGTATGCATATATGTTACTGATTGCATATTTGTAACCTATAACACAACATTGTGGCTCAAGCGTTTTTGCTCTCATGAGTTTGGACGAACTCTGCCACATAAAATGTACTGTCATCAAAAAAAGAAAACTAGTTTTCAACATAAAAGTCAATGAAGCTCTTTAGTTGAGGTCGGGCGTTCATGAACGGTGGTTCATAATCATTGTGTTCATGGTCGCCACCGCCATGCCATATTGTTATTTTCATTGAATTTGTCATCCTTAAATTTATATCACCCAACAATCATGTTGCTATTTAATTGATTTTTTCTATAAAATATGCTCTTACTTTATAATAATTTGTGGTCTTTATATAGGTACCTAGCTAACTGAATATTCCATATAGATCAACAATGGATAAAAAATGGATGCGAGAGCCACGTCACTCAAAAGTTTATTTAGATGGAATGAAATATTTGCTAGATTTATATTACACAATCATACCAATTGGGGAGAAGTGTCCATGTCCATGTAAAAAATGCTTTAATATGAAGATGTGGGGATCGAAATGTGATAGAGGAACAACTAGTTTGAAACGGTATAATGGAAAATTATGTAGATTGGATTTATCATGATGGGCGATTGTCTAACAATAGGATCTTGCACAAAGATAAATGTCCTTTTAATGTAAATCCATTTTACCCTAATTACAACTCCAGTGATCCAAAGGAAGAACTTTTGCATGCAACTATTCCAAATCTACAACAGTGTGAAACCTAGTAAAAATGCTGCCTCCTAATGTGATCTAAAATCTAAGTCTGTAGTTTTAAAACATAAAAGGGACGAGCTATTTAAATATTTTGGCACGAAGGGAACTTCGTGCTATTTTAAATAGATAATACGACTTAGGCGTTGCTCATGAACGTAAATTTCCTGCAGCATCGAGGCAGTCCCGAGCCAGTCCTTCACCTCTGTGAAGTCCCGAGCACATCCGTTCCTACTTCGCCTGTGGTATACCTCTCGACCTCTACTCTCAGCAAACCTTCGTTGTTTTATGCTCAAATTTCAAATGAATAGTTAATTATTGGAGCTTGCCCTATCTAAATTTCCGTTCTCTAATTATCGTTATTTTTTATTGCCTCGTATGCCCGCTACCGTATTACCGTGCCTGTGGAATTATTACTTGTGATGTTCTTTCGTTCGTGTGTTAGCTTGGCGTTCGCGAGCGACGCTTAGGTCGTTTTATCTGTTTAAAAAAGTCAGTGAATTCTCTCGCACCGCATTTATTTAAAAGATCGATCTTTTATATTTCAAAACTATAGCCCTAGGTTTAGATCACATTATATATGCTATACATACAACTCTTTTTTCTAACTTCCTAACTATTTTTCTCTTTTAAATTGTTCAGAATTGATCTTTTAAAAATTTCTAATTAGTTCTGCCAATATTAATGTCATCAAGAAAAGAAAACTAGATTTTCCTCGTAGGTTACAATTTTTTTTTGGTCATCAAATGCAGTAGGTTACAAATATTACCGTCATATTTTTTATCCTGGTTGTCTTCACAAATAAATTGATTGATATGCATATATGCTACAGATTGCATATTTGTAACCTATAATACAACATTTTGGCTCTAACATTTTTGTTCTGATGGGTTTGGACGAACTCTACCATCATAAAATGTATTGTCATCAAGAAAAGAAAACAAGTTTTGAACATAAAAGTCGATGAAGCTTTTTACGTGAGGTCGGGCGTACAACAATGATGGTTCATAACCATTGTGTTCATGATTGCCACCGCTGTGCCATATTATTATTTTCATTGAACTTGTCATTCTTAAATTTATATCATGTCATGTAACTATTTTTTCTATAAAATATGCTCTTATTTATAATAATTTTTTGTCTTTATATAGGCACCTAGCTAACTAAATATTCCATATATAGCAACAATGGATAAAAAATGGATACTAGAGCAACTTCACTCAAAAGTTTATTTAGATGGAATCAAATATTTGCTAAATTTATATTACACAACCACACCAATTGGGGAGAAGTGTCCATGTCCATGTAAAAAATGATTGAATATAAAGATGTCTGATCGAAATGTGGTAGAGGAACATCTTGTTTGGAATGGTATAATGGAAAATTACATAGATTGGATTTATCATGATGGATGATTGTTCGGAGAAGAGGGAGAGAGGAGAACAGCGATGAGGATTTGGGGGAAGCTAATGAAGCGCCGGGATATTGTTTTTTTATTAAATTCAGTCTACTTAAGTGAGGCCCGACCGGTGCGGGGGGTGGGGGGGTCTTGGAGATTCTGGCAGCAAGCAGAGTGGACTGGATGGTCTTTCCAGGTTGCTGGAATTAATTTCAGGTCTCTAGAATTAATTCCTCGTTGTTGGAGTGTGTATCTTCAACAACAAGATTAGTAAGGGGAAGAATTCGTGGACATTAATGGGTTTGGCCACGTGTTATGAAACATTGTTCTTCTAGTTTTGTGACTCACTTGGTGGCTATGCCCAAGAAGTGTCACCCCATGTCCACATCATCATCGAGTAGTCTATAACCATCTTATTCATTAACTCATCATTCCACTTGGAATTAAAACCTTGATAAAGAGAACTACGTAAGAACCTCAGTAAAATAACTTTGGCAACAACTTTTATCTAGTCAAAATGATATAATCGACAAATTTATACAAAAACTACATACAAAATCAGTCCCCTCTTATCAAGAGAAAGATGTCCACTTCAAAGTAGTGTAAATCCTCCAATAGAAGTCAACAAAGGAGGTGACTAGACAAAATATTGATCAATATGAAGAGAAAAAGAGATCCCTGAAACGATCTTATTTTAAGACTTAAAGATAAAAACGTATGAGATAAAGAGTAAGCTAGTGAAGAATTTAAATATGTTACTCATCTCAGTTACAATATTTTCCACAATTTCAGGCCACTATCCTATATTTTTTTATTATTCTAATTAAATCCCAACAAATCCAAACTCCACATCACTTCCACCATTTCCATTACCCACTAGACCCCTCCCCACTCCATCAACCCCTTTTTCAGCCATACATGATACTATGACACACTCCTTCAATTTTAAAAACCAAAACAGCAACATACTTCCTCTTTCAACCGTCTATTCCTGGACAGCAATTTCAGCTTCTGAAATTCACAACTGTAGCAATTCCAGGCCATCCTGCAGTTCGTTCCTAGCCTTGAAATTTCCATAAACTTCTTCCAGCTGCTCACTACCTCGAGAACTCCCTCTCCATGACCGGCATTCCCCCTCCAAGCCCTGCAGCTCCACAACAGCCCACTGAAATCACATCCCTGCACCAGGTGTTCTCTGCTCAGCCCTCCAATTCTCCTCCAGCAGTCCAGATCCAACCATCAGTCGCTACTTCGGGCACCAGATCAAGATTGTGGTTATAATTTCAAGTGTAGTACATTATCAGTTACCTTGTTTCAAGATCGATTTGATTGTGATTATTGTGCAATATTATTTACAAGCTTTTTATTGCAAGTGTAGTTACTGATTACTTGTCTCATATTAATTTACATATTTTCCCCATGTTTCATTTACGTGTTTTTGTATTTCACTAAATTTAGCAAAATGTTGGAATTGTGAGTGGCATCATTTATATTTGAGTTGTCATTTTCAGAACTTTGATTTTTAAATTTAACCTCATAATTCCATGGTTTAGATTAACTTTATAAATATTCTAAGGGTGATGACGGAGACTGGGGAAAAATCAGCGAGGCAGTTTGAACCTACAAAACTTGAAGTTTTGAAAAACTGCAGCTTGCATTTTTAATGAAACTGTAGCTTGCAGTTTTAATGAAACTGTAGCTTGCAAAACTGCAAGCTTGCGGTTTTGAAAAATTACAAGCATGCGGTTTTAATGAAATTGTTGTTGCAACCTCACGCTGATTAGAAACAATATTATCTAAAAATGGAACTTAGCAAAATGATTGTTGTAAAAGCATGATCTCGTCGTAGAGAATTTAGCTTGCCTGTGGGCAACTTATCAAAGAGCTCGCCCAAAAGCAAGTGAATGGAGCGCTCGTCCAAAGGCGAGTATCACGATGTCTTTCGCAAAGAATTTTCCTGAATTCAATCACCGTCTTGATTATCGACGTGGCTGGGGTGGGGCCCACTCTCGACGAATATAGATTGTACAATATCCCCGCTCTTTGAGAACTTGGAAAGAAACATACAAGCCCTATTCGGCGAGCTGCGAATTTAGAGACAGTCTCGCTCTGAAGCGTGCCGCAAGTTGTTTGTTGCTTATAAATAGGGGAGGGGGTCCTCCCCTTAATGTGCTCTTAACCATCAACTAGAGAGATGACCATCAGCTCAACTGAAGTTGTCGTGAAGGTTGCTCGCCTGATCAATATTATGAAAAAGCGTCTTTTAGATCTTAGTCGACGTCATGAGGGCGGGGAAAATGGGAATGAGGAGAACTTCTACTATGCCCTCAAAAAAGGAGGTTCCGAGGAGGGTATACCCTAGGATGAGAGCGAGCCGAGTGTTCCTGATGTTGTTCAAGAGGCACAGGGTCTCTTCGATCTTAGATTTTTTTGCGGAGCTCCCTTCTAACGGCCTCTTTGCACCTCCTACGTCAGAGCGAGAATCTAGGATGACTCTTCTGAGTGCCCCCCCCCCAGCTCAGGCTTAAGGTGAGATCGCCTCGCAAGGTCTTGCTTGATTTCTTTGAACCCGTGATATGCGCTTGAATTCCTCGCTCTAGAATTTTTTATTCATGCAATCCCAAATCTTGGCAGAGCGGGAGCTTCTTCTGGAGCCACGGCTTGCGTCGAGCCAAGTGTAAGACTGCCTTTTGACGAGCCGCGAGTTGATGACGCCTCACGACAAATAGATTTTGTCGTCATGGCGTTATCTTCAGTAGGTGGTGAAGAATCGCGTCTTACATGAGTTTCTACAGTCGTGACAGAAGATTCTCCTGAAGTGATTGTGTCTAAATCCAAAGAGACACTCCTTCCTTTGTCCACGACAACCACTACTACGCCAATTTCACGAGCGAGTATTCCTCCATTGACGCCTTCTATACCTCTCACCAATCAACTTCAAGCTGATGTGACCCGGGTTGCACCACTTGTTGTCTCCTTCGCAAGGATTGGTGGGCAATCTTGCGCGGTTTCGACATTTGTGGGTGGGACCTCCAGGAAGTCGACTTCCCGAGGAAAGGCCAAGTGATCTTGCTTGTTGACTCGCTTCAATGCGACCTGAAAGCTCAGAAGGGCAGTCTCGGTCGCGAGATCGGAATCTCCATTCCGACCGGCCGAGGAATCTTCGAGGTTTCTCTCGCCGAGACTCACCTCACAAAGATTCGCTACATAGTAATTCATTGCATTAATGTAACATATGGCTATGTAACGAATTGTATATTGTACATGTGGCAAGCCTGAAGATATACATGTCAACTACCCCTTGGTTCAGTGTTAATAATGATATTATCAATTAATTACTTCAAAAATCTGTCCAAGAAGAATTGAAAATAGCTCTCAAATAAATGACACATTAAATTTCAAGCCTATGAAGTCAATTTTAATCACCTGAAGACATTGATTGTCAAATTATATTTAATAGCGCCTACTCAAATGGAAAGCGTAGCAATTTCATTGTGCTAAGAATTGACCTCAAACCCTACACAAATAAATAAATTATCACTGAGAAGACCAACAATGAACAACTGTCAACACTAATATTGTAAGTTCAAATGTAAAACTTGACCACAGCCATCATATTTCAAAGTTAAACTCCATAAAGCCAAACACATATACACCTCTAAGAAGTACGGGCTTTGCCATATCTCCATTAATTTTGCAAAACCAACAAGCACATCCATATATTCTGCTCCCATGCATTTGCATAACTACATCTGCCACTGTTCTTCAAGCACAATTTATTGGCAAAACTCTATTGCAACATTCTATAGGGTTAATAAGTCAAACAAATAATCTTCCATCAAGAAGTCATGATACCATTGTAATGAAAAGAAACAACAAATGTGTATTAAAAACTGATGGCACTTAGAAACGTTTGAAAAAAATTCTTAAAAACTCATCCATTAGGGTATTCAATATTCTAAAAAATCACATCAACTAAAGTTGCACACAAATCAACAAGAATCTGCACAACTTCTTAACACAGTTGAAAAAATGAGGAGAAAAATTCTTACATGTTTACTTTCGAGGGGGTGAGGGTGAGAAATGTTTGCTCTACTTATGCATCAACAAATATGTGGATTCAATTAGCACCAAAAACATCGCCGCAACTACTCCCAGCGGGATGACCCTGCCCAAGAACCACCTCAGCATTTCTTCGCTTATTGGCTCAGAGAAAAAGACATTCTAATAGATGTGATTATCATGATGGTGATGATTCCAGAAGGAATAACGACTGATTTTATAAATAGCAGGACATCAAACACTATAAGCTCAAGGATGCTGTAAAAGTTTATCATGAAATTATTAGAGGCGAAGAAGACAGTGTTGGCGTCTAGCCAAAGCCAATAAGAGACAAACAATCAAAAAAGGGAGATAATATCAGGACAAGTATGTAGACCCACAGTAACACACAAACCCTCGACATGGAGAGCGGAGGAGTGGGTAGCTGGGGGGGCGGGGGAGTGTGGTGAGGGCACCTTGATTCAATCGAGTGGGGAAAAGGGAGCGAGCACCTGCGGGGAGTCGGGAGGCGGCACATTGATCCAACCGAGCCAAAAAAGAACGGATAACCTCAAACCCTAAATAAACTGAACCACAAACCCGAAATAGAGTTATTGAAAAGTGACTATTCAAAAATTCGTGCTGGCGAGAATATACGGCGTGATAGGGTGATTTAAGGTGTTTTACACATACCAACAAATTTTTCACGACAAAAGTGATCGAACAGGTCCACAAACCTCGGATTGTCAGCTTGAGACACAGTTTTTTCTATTCGGTCGAGTCGAAGGTTGCATCGCCGTGTCGGGAACTGGGCGTCACTCGTTCCGTCCTCGCCAAAAAAACTCGAAGTCTTTAATGTGATAACGGAACATGTTCAACATTTATTAGAACGACACTAAGATAATCGGACATGTAGTAATTGCATAAGCAGGATTAAACATGAATGATGTTAAGGCCATATTTGGGAGTCCGTTTGACTCATTATTTTTGCTCCAAAGATTTTGGACAAAAACTCTGTTTTCATAAAATATGTATTTGACATGGCAATGATCTGCTGCTAACAAAAAAATACCTTTGAACATATAAGTAGATGGAGTTCTTTAGGTGCGGCGAAACGTCCACAAACAACGGTTCATAACAATTGTGTTTACGAACATCGGCGTCATGACAAATGAACTCATGACCATGTTGTAGTCTGAAAGCACCAAAATTGATCGGTTTCACATAAATCTACTAAGATTTCAAACATGTTCATTCATGTCATTGTGTTAACACGTTAAGTTTGGTGGTAGCGGCACATCATCGCTTATACACTAAAAGTTCGATTATTAGCATGAAGGTCTCTTGAATTTGACAAGCCGCTAACAACGTCGCCCCCCCCCCCCCCCAATGCCACGACTTGAAGTTACCACAAACATAAGATGATTGCTAAAATATAAAAGCATTCATTTCGATACTTTTTTGCTCGTTTAAATAGTCTTCATTTCGATAGTTGTGCTTTCACAATGTAGAAATCAAGGAAAATAGTCTTCATTTCAATAGTTTTGCATTCACAATGTAGAAATCAAGGAAAATAGCCATCATTTCGACATTTTTGTCTTCAGTACTACATCTTCGTTTATCACAGTGTCATTGCTCTAATAAATGTTGAATATGTTCCGTTATCACATTAAAGACTTGAAAATTTTTTTGCACGGACAGAACGAATCACGTCCATTTCCCGACACGGCGATGCAACCTTCGGCTCAACTGAATTAGAAAAAACTGTCTCAAGCTGACAAACCGAGCTTCGTGGACCGGTTCAATCACTTTTGTCATGTAAAATTTATTGATATGTGTAAAAAACTTAATATCACCGTACCACGCCATATATTCTCGTCAGCACGAATTTTTGAATAGTCACTTTTCAACAATTCTATTTAGGGTTTAGAGTTCGGTTTATTTAAGGTTTGGGATTATCCATTCTTTTCTGACTCGGTTGGATCAAGCTGCCGTCGCGCCACTCCCCGCAGGTGCCCTCTCCCCTCTCCAAACTCGATTGGATCAAGGTGTCCTCACCCCACTCCCCCGCTCCCCCAACTCCCCACTCCCCCGCTCTTCGTTTCGAGGGTTTGTGTGTTACTGTGGGTCTACATGCTCGTTCTGATATTATCTCCTTTTTTGGTTGTTTGTCTCCTATTGGCTTTGGCTAGACGCCAACACTGTCTTCTTCGCCTCTAATAACTCCATGATAAACTTCTACAACATTCTTGGGCTTAAAGTGTTTGATGTCCTGCTATTCATAAGATCAGTAGTTATTCCATCTGGAATCATCGCCTTCATGATAATCACATCTATTAGAAGGTCTTTTTCTTTGAGCCAATAAGCGAAGAAATGCTCAGGTGGTTCTTGGGCAGGGTCATCCCGCTGGGAGTAGTTGCGGCGATGTTTTTTGTGCTGATTGGATCAACATATTTGTTGATGCATAAGTCGAGCAAACATCTCTCACCCTCACCCCCTCGAAAGTAAACATGTAAGAATTTTTTCCCCTATTATTTCAACTGTGTTAAGAAGTTGTGCAGATTCTTGTTGATTTGTGCATAATTTCAGTTGACGTGAATTTTTAGAATATTGAATACCCTAATGGATGAGCCTTTATGAACATAATTCAAACGTTTCTATGTGTCATCAGTATTTAGTGGACGTTTGTTGTTTTTTTTTTCATTACAGTGGTGTCAAGAATTCTTGCTTGTCGCTTGTGTTCAAAATTAACTTTACAGTAGGGAGATAACAATCATGTGTGTAGTCCTTGATTACTACACTGTGAAGGCAAAAATATCGAAATGAAGGCTATTTTCTTGATTTTTATATTGTGAAAGCGAAAATATCAAAATGAAGACTATTTCCTTGATTTTTGGATGACTCTACCCCGTCGCGGGATTTCCTCAGAAATCAACCGCACCGCGGGAACCGCGATGGCGGTCGGGCGATGCGGTGAATTTCGCGGAAGCCCCACCGCCCAGCCAAACTAAGCCTTAGGCTTCGTTTGATTCGACGTTTCGCCGCCTCCGTTTGGAGCAAACGCTGTCGGACGGGTAAACAAACGGCTGCCGCCGGCATTTACTCCATTTACACCCGCAACAAGGAGGAAACGGCCACGATCCGCTCTGTTTCGACCCTCACCTCTCTCCCTCCGGTTTCAAAATGGCGTTTTGACCCACCGGATGCACCCGCCACCGCCGAACCAAATATAGCCTTAGTCTTCTCCATTCCCGCCCCATCCTTCATATCATTTTCCTCCTCAATCACGTAGGTGAAGCTCTGTGGGAGGCCATTCTCTTCGATCTCGCTCGGAATAAGGCCGGCACTTAGATCTAGATGTAGGGTTCCCCCGCTTATTTCCTCTGCTCTTTCTCACAGCCGACAGGGACCTCTCGGAACCATAACATCCTCGCACGCGAGAGCGCCTGTGTCGGACAGGTGAAAGTTTCTTTCGAACCGGACTATATGCCCTTCCATTTGTGATTTTCATGTTTGATTTTTTAGTCTTCTTCTCTAATTACGTCACGCTTCCAACATCACTGACATTTTTTAGCTTTCTTCTCTAATTCTGATTTTAATGTTTACATTTTTTGTGTCTTTTGTTGTTGACGACAGCGTGAACTAGGGTTTCAGAAAGCGGTATTTCCAGACGAGGGTGGGATTTGATGCTTTTAGTAGGCGCGCCAAAGGTGAATCTCCTGGTGTTGTTCCTGGAAGTTATTTTTTTTTTGGCAGTTCAAAATTTTACCTTTTTTTGAAAATTGATGTAAAGATATTTCCTTTTGTTGTTTTCCTGTTAGAGCAGTGTTGTTGATACTAAAATTTGTAGCTAATTATCTACAGTAATGTTCTGAGGCTTGGACAGTAAAGGATTTTAATTTTTCTAGTAGAATTGATCTTAGACTTTGATTTGCAGCATTTAATTTGATTCGTTTTCTCATGAGTTATTTTTTTTGTTATTTTTCTTTGTTTCTATCTTTGTGCATAGCTTAGCAAGAATAAAAAACTAAATTTTCCTTGTAGGCTGCAAATAATCTCGCTAGCGATATCTATGAATTCAATGTGATTGAGTTTAGGAACTAGATAAGTTTCTCATTCATGGAATCATAAACTTGTAAAACAGAGGTTGGAAGTTTGACCAAACCACATGCATTTTCTTACTCAATACACTAGTTATATGCTAAGAATTCACAATGCAATTTCAGACTTTCAGTAATTTTTTTTAATTCAGCGAATGGCCATTTCAACAATTCAGAATTATATCCGCTGATGATCTATATGGCATCGAAGTTTATTTATTTTGTTTTGCACATATTTAAATCCTGTTTGGATTCATATCTTTTTGTTTGTGTATACTATATTTTTGTGAGGATGGTGCATCTTTGCTCCACGGAACTTTATGCCCCCAATCAATACAATTGGCAGTATGTCATATAGGGTAGCATTCAAGGTGATGCAGGACATGCGTCACACCTGCCTGCCACCCTAGAGTCCCACCAAGGGGCCCACCTTGGCGTCGCACCAACGCAGCTTTATCGGTCCCACGAGCCGTACACCCCAACTCGACTTTGGTCACACCACAGAAATCCGAAAGGTTGTTGAGGAGAATTGATCTCGAGACCTCCTTGATAAAGAACTCCGGCAAGTTTTCATCACCAACTGATCCGCGGATCAATTGGTGATGGGAGCTCGCATGAGAGCTTTTAATCAAGGAGGTCGGGAAAACGAGCCCCAGCATCAACAACTTATCGGCTCTGTTATGGGGTCGGGGATGGGTTGGGGTGTACGTGTTGTGGCCCTAATAAAGTCGACTTAGTGTGATGCTAAGGTGCGCCCCCTTAACTATTTTGCTCTTTTAAATTGTCAAGAACTGGTCTATTAAAAATTTCTAATTAGTTCTGCCCATATTATTGTCATCAAGAAAAGAAAACTAGATTTTCCTTGTACATTACAAATATTTTTGGCCATCAAATGTTGTAGGTTACAAATATTACCGTCATTTTTTTGTTTCGGTTGTGTTCACAAATAGATTGATCTGTATGCATATATGTTACTGATAGCATATTTGTAACCTATAACACAACATTGTGGCTCAAGCATTTTTGCTCTCATGAGTTTGGATGAACTTTGCCACATAAAATGTACTGTCGTCAAGAAAAGAAAACTAGTTTTCAACATAAAAGTCAATGAAGCTCTTTAGTTGAGGTCGGGCATTCATGAACGGTGGTTCATAATCATTGTGTTCATGGTCGCCATCGTCGTGCCATATTGTTATTTTCATTGAATTTGTCATCCTTAAATTTATATCACCCAACAATAATGTTGCTATTTAATTGGTTGTTTCTATAAAATATGCTCTTACTTTATAATAATTTGTGGTCTTTATATAGGCACCTAGCTAACTGAATATTCCATATATAGCAACAATGGATAAAAAATGTATGCTAGAGTCACGTCACTCAAAAGTTTATTTAGATGGAATGAAATATTTGCTAGATTTATATTACACAATCATACCAACTGGGGAGAAGTGTCCATGTCCATGTAAAAAATGCTTGAATATGAAGATGTGGGGATCGAAATGTGATAGACGAACAACTTGTTTGAAATGGTATAATGGAAAATTATGTAGATTGGATTTATCATGATTGACGATTGTCCAACAATAGGGTCTTACACAAAGATAAATGTCCTTTTAATGCAAATCCATTTTACCCTAATTACAACTCCAGTGATCCAATGGAAGAACTTTTGCATGAAACTATTCCAAATCTACAACAGTGTGAAACCAAGTAAAAATGCAGAGGAAACGTCACTGATCTCTCGCCTCCTGATGTGATCTAAAATCTAAGTCTGTAGTTTTAAAACATAAAAGGGACGAGCTATTTAAATATTTTGGCGCGAAGGGAACTTCGTGCTATTTTAAATAGATAATACGACTTAGGCGTTGCTCATGAACGTAAATGCTACCGCACGCGCATAATAACGTTGTGAATCTCAATTCCACAGGCACAAAAAATAAGTGGTGGCATTGACGGAAATGGAGATAACGAACGTAATAAGGAGATGAAAATAGTCGGGCAAGCGCATACTAATTAACTATCCATTTATGATTTAAGCATAAAACGACTAATATATGGGAGCGGAGGAGGAGAGGTATACCATAGGGACGAGGTAGCAACGGCCATGCTCCGAACTTCACTGGGGCTGACTTGGCTCGGGACGGCCAGGAACGGTCAGGGAGGCACTGGACGAGCTGGTCACAGGTAGAGGAGCTGATGTAAACTAAAGTGGGGGTGTAGTTTTAAAACAAAGTAAAATGTGACCTATTTAAAATAATTGTGGCACAAGAGCGCTTTGCGGGCTAGTTTTGAATGAATAAACGACTTAAGCGTCGCAAACTCTCGTAAGGTCACAGCATGCGCGTACTAACATCATGAATCTCCATTCCACAGGCACAAGAATTATTTGGTGGCATGCATGTGTAACAAAATAACAGTAATCAGGAGATCGGATTAGTTAGGGCAAGCACATCATAATTAACTACTCATTTATAATATAGGCATTAAAATTTACTAAAGATCGCAAGTGAGGAAGATTAGAGGTATACCATAGGGCTCGGGTTCGGGCACGATTTCACCAAACAGAGGCTGAAGGAAAGAGAATGTCGCTGGAAGCTCGATGGTTTGCTGGAGGAAGGCAGAGGAGGCCTCGTCGGTGACTGGCAAAGCTTCAGGCAGCGGAAATGGCGGCCACCGGTGTTGGCCGAAACAAGAGACTGCACGGGATCTCCACTGTCAGCGGACTGGATGCAAAACTGGCAGAGGAAGGGCCGCTGGAACCCTAGGGAAGTTTTTGTGACCATGTCGGTGGCCGACGGAACGCCAGGAGAAGGCGTCGTCGGGGAAGGCGTCGTCGGGGAAGTCATCGACTGGAGGCGTGAGATTCGTCTGAGGAGATGAACGCTGGAGGTGGTGGTGGCGTTTGACGGAAGGTTCGGCGTTGGACGAACTGAGCTCGATCGGCTCTGGGACTGGCGAGGAGAGCTCGTCGCCCCTCGGGGAGGACTCCAGCGGCAGCGCCGGTTCTGGACGGGGTGGAGAAAGGGATGGTGAGGCGGCGTCGGCTTCCGTCGAGCAGGGAGAGCAAGCGGGAGGTGTGCGCTGGGGAAAACCGAGCGAACCCTAAAAGATCGATGCATTCTATTTCCCAGCCGGCCCAAACAGGAAGAGGGAGGCAGCTTTTATACCGAAAGGGAAAAAGTTCATTTGGAGGGCTTTGGCTATTGGCAGCCACAATAATAACATAGAAATTTTATTTACTTTTAGAAGTAATGGCTATGTGAAGATGTTTCTTTTTGTTGTTTTGCAATGAGAAAAGTGTTGCTGATACGAAAATTTGGAGCTAATTATCATCAGTAATGTTCTGAGACTTGAAAAGTGAAGGATTTTAATTTTCTGGTAGAACTGAGCTTAGACTTTGATTTGCAGCATTTAATTTGATTTATTTTCTCATGAGTTATATTATTTCTGCTATTTTTCTTTGTTTCTATCTTTGTGGATAGCTTAGTAAGAGTAGAAAATTAGATTTCCCTTGTAGGCTGCAAATAATCTCCACAGCAATATCTATGAATTCAATGTGATTGAGTTTAGGAAATAGATAAGTTTCTCATTCATGGTATCACACTTGTAAAACAGAGGTTGGAAGTTTGACAAAATCACTTGCATTTTCTTACTCAATACGCTAGTTATATGCTAAGAATTCACAATGGAATTTCAGACTTTCAGTAAATTTTTTTTAAATTGAGCAAATATTCATTTCAACTTTTCAAAATTATATATGTTGATGATCTATATGGCATTAAAGTTTTTTATTTAATTTGTTTTGCACACATTTAAATACTGTTGGGGTTCATATCTTCTTTGTGTATACTATATTTTTGTGAGGATGGTGCATCTTTGCTCCTTGAAACTTAATGTCCCCAATACAGCTGGCAGTATGTCATATAGGCGAGCATGCAAGGTTTTACCAGTTTGGAATGTTTACAATTGCATGACGACCAACATGATCTACTGTTGTAATTGTGTAATTATGCTCTTATAGATATATTGATGTAGCCCGCGTCACTTCGTTTTTATTATTTTTATCGCACGTGCCTTTTATTATTGTAGCGCACGTTTTTGTGCATTTTTGGATTATTGTGTAGCGCACGTTTTAGACTAACATGCAAGGTTTTACCTGTTTGTGTGTGCATATTGTTCGCGCAAATTTTGTTTGGCTCGTTGGTGTGACCGGACAACGAGACCCTAAATGCATAGGTTCGGAAATTTTAGGAGATAGGTTAGTTTAGAGCAACCTCATGATATTTAACTATTTTAAAATGAAATTTTGATGTCTTTTTTTTAAATGGAGAATCCCTATGGCCATTCCCTCATACACATTTATCAAATTCCTCTTTATGTTGCAGCTAGCCTTAGTCAAAGCCCATTTCCAAAACCCCGAAAAAATCTGCCATTTTAAAATGTTTAAACATCTGCCAATATCATAAGCCTTAGAAAACCAAACCCTAATCCCAGTTTATAAAAGGAAATCCCCCCTCCCTGTGATAACCAGCTGGAAATGAAAAACTGAACAGGATATTTTTCCTCGTTTGGTTTTCTCTCCAGCGCCTCCTGAACCCCACGACGAAAGCCCCGACGCCGACTTCCCCATCCCTTTCTAGCACCGGCGCCGCCTTTGGAGTCCTCCACAAGGGCCAGTGAGCTCTCTCATTTGCCAATCCTGAAGCTGATCGTTCCTTCCACAGATGTTCCAAGCTCCAGCCGCTGCCGAACTTGCCGTCCAGAACCGTCGCCGCCTGGGAGAGCTTCGTCTACCTCCTATGCGGACGTCGAGGCTCCTCTAAGGCCCCGACGCCATCTCCAGCACTGCCATCCGACAGATCAGCCAGCTGCCGGCATCCTCCCTGCTTCCAGTCAATAGCAGCTACCTTCCCTGCCGCCAGTGCCACTCTCAGTCCACGACGACCCTTCCTCTGCCTGTCTCCAGCATTTCCTGCAGCATCCAGGCAGTCCCGAGCCAATCATTCACCTCTGTGAAGTCCCGAGCACATCCGTTCCTACTTCGCCTGTGGTATACCTCACGACCTCTACTCTCAGCAAACCTTAGTTGTTTTATGCTCAAATTTCAAATGAATAGTTAATTATTAGAGCTTGCCCTATCTAAATTTCCGTTTTCTAATTATCGTTATTTTTCATTGCCACGTATGCCCGCTACCGTATTACCGTGTCTGTGGAATTATTACTTGTGATGTTCTTTCGTTCGTGTGCTAGCCTGGCATTCGCGAGCGACGCTTAGGTCGTTTTATCTGTTTAAAAAAGCCTGTGAATTCTATCGCGCCGCATTTATTTAAAAGATCGATCTTTTATATTTCAAAACTACAGCCCTAGGTTTAGATCACATCATATATGCTATACATACAACTCTTTTTTCTAACTTCCTAACTATTTTTCTCTTTTAAATTGTTCTGAATTGATCTTTTAAAAAATTCTAATTAGTTCTGCTCATATTAATGTCATCAAGAAAAGAAAACTAGATTGTCCTTGTAGGTTACAAATTTTTTTGGTCATCAAATGCAGTAGGTTACAAGTATTACCGTCTTATTTTTTATTCTGGTTGTCTTCACAAATAAATTGATTTGGATGCATATATGCTACAGATTGCATATTTGTAACCTATAATACAACATTTTGGCTCTAGCATTTTTGTTCTGATGGGTTTGGACGAACTCTACCATCATAAAATTTATTGTCATCAAGAAAAGAAAACAAGCTTTGAACATAAAATCGATGAAGCTCCTTAGGTGAGGTCGGGCGTACAACAATGATGGTTCATAACCATTGTGTTCATGATTGCCACCACTGTGCCATATTATTATTTTCATTGAAGTTGTCATTCTTAAATTTATATCATGTCATTTAACTGTTTTTTCTATAAAATATGCCCTTATTTTATAATAGTTTTTTTTCTTTATATAGGCACCTAGCTAACTAAATATTCCATGTATAGCAACAATGGATAAAAAATGGATACTAGAGCAACTTCACTCAAAAGTTTATTTAGATGGAATCAAATATTTGCTAAATTTATATTACACAACCACACCAATTGGGGAGTAGTGTCCATGTCCATGTAAAAAATGATTGAATATAAAGATGTCGGATCGAAATGTGGTAGAGGAACATCTTGTTTGGAATGGTATAATGGAAAATTACATAGATTGGATTTATCATGATGGATGATTGTTCGAAGAACAGGGAGAAAGGAGAAGAGCGATGAGGATTTGGGGGGAGCTAATGAAGCGCCGGGATACTGTTTTTTTATTAAATTCAGTCTACTTAAGTGAGGCCCGACCGGTGCGGGGGGTGGGGGGGTCTTGGAGATTCTGACAGCAAGCAGAGTGGACTGGATGGTCTTTCCAGGTTGCTGGAATTAATTTCAGGTCTCTAGAATTAATTCCTCATTGTTGGAGTGTGTATCTTCAACAACAAGATTAGTAAGGGGAAGAATTCGTGGATATTAATGGGTTTGGCCACATGTTATGAAACATTGTTCTTCTAGTTTTGTGACTCACTTGGTGAACCTCAGTAAAATAACTTTGGCAACAACTTTTATCTAGTCAAAATGATATAATCGACAAATTTATACAAAAACTACATACAAAATCAGTCCCCTCTTATCAAGAGAAAGATGTCCACCTCAAAGTGGTGTAAATCCTCCAATAGAAGTCAACAAAGGAGGTGACTAGACAAAATATTGATCGATATGAAGAGAAAAAGAGATCCCTGAAACGATCTTATTTTAAGACTTAAAGATAAAAACGTACGAGATAAAGAGTAAGCTAGTGAAGAATTTAAATATGTTACTCATCTCAGTTACAATTTTTTCCACAATTTCATGCCACTATCCTATATTTTTTTATTATTCTAATTAAATCCCAACAAATCCAAACTCCACATCACTTCCACCGTTTCCATTACCCACTAGACCCCTCCACACTCCAACCCCATTTTCAGTCATACATGATACTATGACATCACCAAACCCCATACACTCCTTCAATTTTAAAAACCAAAACAGCAGTCTACTTCCTCTTTCAACCTTCTGTTCCTGGACAGCAATTTCAGCTTCTGAAATTCACAACTGTAGCAATTCCAGGCCATCAGGCCATCCTGCAGTTTGTTCCTAGCCTTGAGATTTCCATAAACTTCTTCCAGCTGCTCACTACCTCGAGAACTCCCTCTCCATTACCGGCATTCCCCCACCAAGCCCTGCAGCTCCACAACAGCCCTCTGAAATCACATCCCTGCACCAGGTGTTCTCTACTAAGCCCTCCAATTCTCCTCCAGCAATCAGATCCAACCATCAGTCGCTACTTCGGGCACCGGATCAAGATTGTGGTTATAATTTCAAATGTAGTACATTATATTATTTACTAGTTTTTTATTGCAACTGTAGTAACCGATTACTTGTCTCATATTAATTTACATATTTTCCCCATGTTTCATTTACATGTTTTTGTATTTCACTAAATTTAGCAAAATGTTGGAATTGTGAGTGGCATCATTTATATTTGAGTTGCCATTTTCAGAACTTTGATTTTTAAATTTAACCTTATAATTCCATGGTTTAGATTAACTTTATAAATATTCTAAGGGTGATGACGGAGACTGGGGAAAAATCAGCGAGGCAGTTTGAACCTACAAAACTTGAAGTTTTGAAAAACTGCAGCTTGCAGTTTTAATGAAACTGTAGCTTGCAAAACTGCAAGCTTGCGGCTTTGAAAAATTACAAGCATGTGGTTTTAATGAAATTGCTGTTGTAACCTCATGCTGATTAGAAACAATATTATCTAAAAATGGAACTTAGCAAGATGATTGTTGTAAAAGCCTGATCTCGTCCTAGAGAATTTAGCTTGTCTGTGGGCAACTTATCAAAGAGCTCGCCCAAAAGCAAGTGAATGGAGCGTTCGTCCAAAGGCGAGTATCACGATCTCTTTCGCAAAGAATTTTCCTGAATTGAATCACCGTCTTGATTATTGACGTGGTTGTGGTGGGGCCCACTCTCGACGAATATAGATTGTACAATATCCCCGCTCTTTGAGAACTTGGAAAGAAACATACAAGCCCTATTCGACGAGCTGCGAATTTAGAGACAGTCTTGCTCTGAAGCGTAACGCGAGTTGTTTGTTGCTTATAAATAGGGGAGGGGGTCCTCCCCTTAATGTGTTCTTAACCATCAACTAGAGAGATGACCATCAGCTCAACTGACGTTGTCGTGAAGGTTGCTCGCCTGATAAATATTATGAAAAAGCATCTTTTGGGTCTTAGTCGACGTCATGAGGGCGGGGAAAATGGGAAAGAGGAGAACTTCTATGCCCTCAAAAAAGGAGGTTCCGGAGGAGGGTATACCCTAGGATGAGAGCGAGCCGAGTGTTCCTGATGTTGTTCAAGAGGCACTGGGTCTCTCCGATCTTCGATTTTTTGGGTAGCACCCTTCTAACGACCTCTTTGCACCTCCTACGTTAGAGCGAGAATCTGGGATGACTCTTCTGAGTGGCCCCCGCAGCTCAGGCTTAAGGTGAGATCGCCTCGCAAGGTCTTGCTTGATTTCTTCGAACCCTTGATATGCGCTTGAATTCCTCGCTCTAGAATTTTTATTCACGTAATCCTAAATCTTGGAGGGAGCGGGAGCTTCTTCTGGAGCCACGGCTTGCGTCGAGCCGAGTGTAAGACTGCGTTTTGACGAGCCACGAGTTTATGACACCTCACGACAAATAGCTTTTGTGGTCATGGCGTTATCTTCAGTAGGTGGTGAAGGATCGCGTCTTACATGAGTTTCTACAGTCGTCACACAAGATTCTCTTGAAGTGATTGTGTTTAAATCCAAAGAGACACTCCTTCGTTTGTCCACGACAACCACTACAACGCCAATTTCATGAGCGAGTATTCCTCCATTGACGCCTTTATACCTCTCACCAATCAACTTCAAGCTGATGTGACTCGGGTTGCTCCACTTGTTGTCTCCTTCGCAAGGATTGGTGGGCAACCTTGCGCGGTTACGACATTTGTGGGTGGGACCTCCTGGAAGTCGACTTCCCGAGGAAAGGCCATGTGATCTTGTTTGTTGACTCTGCTTCAATGCGACCTGAAAGCTCACAAGGGCAGTCTCGGTCGCGAGATCGGAATCTCCATTCCGACCGGCCGAGGAATCTTCGAGGTTTCTCTCGCCGAGACTCACCTCACTAAGATTCTCTACATAGTAATTCATTGCATTAATGTAACATATGGCTATGTAACGAATTGTATACTGTACATGTGGCAAGCCTGAAGATATACATGTCAACTACCCCTTGGTTCGGTGTTAATAATGATATTATCAATTAATTACTTCAAAAATCTGTCCAAGAAGAATTGAAAATAGCTCTCAAATAAATGACACATTAAATTTCAAGCCTATGAAGTCAATTTTAATCACCTGAAGACATTGTTTGTCAAATTATATTTAATAGCGCCTAATCAAATGGAAAGCGTAGCAATTTCATTATGCTAAGAATTGACCTCAAACCCTACTCAAATAAATAAATTATCACTAAGAAGACCAACAATGAACAACTGTCAACACTAATATTGTCAGTTCAAATGCAAAACTTGACCACAGCCATCATATTTCAAAGTTAAACTCCATAAAACCCAACACATATACACCTCTAAGAAGTACGGGCTTTGCCATATCTCCATTAATTTTGCAAAACCAACAAGCGCATCCATATATTTTGCCCCTATGCATCTGCATAACTATATCTGCCACTGTGCTTCAAGCACAATTTATTGGCAAAACTCTATTGCAACATTCTATAGGGTTAATAAGTCAAACAAATAATCTTCCATCAAGAAGTCATGATACCACTGTAATGAAAAGAAACAACAAACGTGAACTAAAAACTGATGGCACTTAGAAACGTTTGAAAAAGATTCTTAAAGACTCATCCATTAGGGTATTCAATATTCTAAAAAATCACATCAACTAAAGTTGTACACAAATCAACAAGAATCTGCACAACTTCTTAACACAGTTGAAAAAATGAGGAGAAAAATTCTTACAGGTTTACTTTCGAGGGGGTGAGGGTGAGAGATGTTTGCTCTACTTATGCATCAACAAATATGTGGATCCAATCAGCATCAAAAACATCGCCGCAACTACTCCCAGCGGGATGACCCTACCCAAGAACCACCTGAGCATTTCTTCGTTTATTGGCTGAGAGAAAAAGACCTTCTAATAGATGTGATTATCATGATGGTGATGATTCCAGAAGGAATAACTACTGATCTTATAAATAGCAGGACATCAAACACTATAAGCCCAAGGATGTTGTAGAATTTTATCATGCAATTATTAGAGACGAAGAAGACAGTGTTGGCGCCTAGCGAAAGTCAATAAGAGACAAATAACCAAAAAAGGAAGATAATATCAGGACGAGTATATAAACCCACAGTAACACACAAACCCTCGACATGGAGAGCGGGGGAGTGGGTACCTGGGGGAGCGGGGGAGTGGGGTGAGGGCACCTTGATCCAATCGAGTGGGGAAAGGGGAGCGAGCACCTGCGGGGAGTCGGGAGGCGGCACCTTGATCTAACCGAGCCAAAAAAGAACGGATAATCTCAAACCCTAAATAAACCGAACCACAAACCCTAAATAGAGTTATTGAAAAGTGACTGTTAAAAAACTCGTGCTGACGAGAATATACAGCGTGATACAGTGATCTAAGGTGTTTTACACATACCAACAAATTTTCCACGACAAAAGTGATCGAACAGGTCCACAAACCTCGGATTGTCAGCTTGAGACACAGTTTTTTCTATTCGGTCGAGCTGAAGGTTGCATCGCCGTGTCGGAAACTGGGCGTCACTCGTTCCGTCCTCGCCAAAAAAACTCGAAGTCTTTAATGTGATGACGGAACATGTTCAACATTTATTAGAGCAACGACACTGAGATAATCGGGCATGTAGTAATTGCATAAACAGGTATAATCGTATAAGCAGGATTAAACATGAATGATGTTAATGCCATATTTGGGGGTCCGTTTGACTCGTTATTTTTGCTCCAGAGATTTTGGACAAAAACTCTATTTTCATAAAATATGTATTTGACATGGCAATGATCTGCTGCTAACAAAAAAAATACCTTTAAACATATAAGTAGATGGAGTTCTTTAGGTGCGGCGAAATGTCCACAAACAACGGTTCATAACAATTGTGTTTACGAACATCGGCATCATGTCAAATGAACCCATGACCATGTTGTAGTCTGAAAGCACCAAAAGTGATCGGTTTCACATAAATCTACTAAGATTTCAAACATGTTCATTCATGTCATTGTGTTAACACGTTAAGTTTGGTGGTAGCGGCACATCATCACTTATACACTAAAAGTTCGATTATTAGCATGATGGTCTCTTGAATTTGACAAGCCGCTAACAACGACGCCCCCCCCCCCCCACCAATGCGACGACTTGAAGTTACCACAAACATAAGATGATTGCTAAAATATAAAAGCATTCATTACGATATTTTTTTGCTCGTTTAAATAGTCTTCATTTCGATAGTTGTGCTTTCACAATGTAGAAATCAAGGAAAATAGCCTTCATTTCGATAATTTTGCATTCACAATGTAGAAATCAAGGAAAATAGCCTTCATTTCGACATTTTTGTCTTCATTACTACATCTTCGTTTATCACAGTGTCATTGCTCTAATAAATGTTGAATATGTTCCGTTATCACATTAAAGACTTGAAAAAAAATTTGTGCGGACACAACAAGTGACGTCCATTTCCCGACACGGCGATGCAACCTTCGGCTCGACTGAATTAGAAAAAATTGTGTCTCAAGCTGACAAACCGAGCTTCGTGGACTGGTTCAATCACTTTTGTTATGGAAATTTTATTGATGTGTAAAAAACTTTATATCACCGTACCACGCCATATATTCCCGTCAGCACGAATTTTTGAATAATCACTTTTCAACAATTCTATTTAGGGTTTAGAGTTCGGTTTATTTAGGGTTTGAGATTATTCATTCTTTTCTGACTCGGTTGGATCAAGGTGTCGTCTCGCCACTCCCCGCAGGTGCCCGCTCCCCTCTCCCCACACGATTGGATCAAGGTGCCCTCACCCCACTCCCCCGCTCCCCCAGCTCCCCACTCTCCCGCTCTCCATGTCGAGGGTTCGTGTGTTACTGTTGGTCTACATGCTCGTCCTGATATTATCTCCCTTTTTTGATTGTTTGTCTCCTATTGGCTTTGGCTAGACGCCAACACTGTCTTCTTCGTCTCTAATAATTTCATGAAAAACTTCTACAGCATCCTTGGGCTTATAGTGTTTGATGTTCTACTATTCATAAGATCAGTAGTTATTCCTTCTGAAATCATCGCCTTCATGATAATCGCATCTATTAGAAGGTCTTTTTCTCTGAGCCAATAAGCGAAGAAATGCCCAGTTGATTTTTGTGCAGGGTCATCCTGCTGGGAGTAGTTGCGGCGATGTTTTTGATGCTGATTGGATCCACATATTTGTTGATGCATAAGTAGAGCAAGCATTAATCACCCTCACCCCCTCGAAAGTAAACATGTAAGAATTTTTTCCCCTATTATTTCAACTGTGTTAAGAAGTTGTGCAGATTCTTGTTGATTTGTGCATAACTTCAGTTGACGTGAATTTTTAGAATATTGAATACCCTAATGGATGAGCCTTTAGGAACATAATTCAAACGTTTCTAAGTGTCATCGGTATTTAGTGCACGTTTGTTGTTTCTTTTCATTACAGCGGGGTCAAGACTTCTTGCTTATCGCTTGTGTTCAAAATTAACTTTACAGTAGGGAGATAACAATCATGTGTGTAGTCCTTGATTTCTACACTGTAAAGGCAAAAATATCGAAATGAAGGCTATTTCCTTGATTTTTATATTGTGAAAGCAAAAATATCAAAATGAAGACTATTTCCTTGATTTTTGGATGGCTCCACCCCGCCGCGGGATTTCCTCAGAAATCAACCGCACCGCGGGAACCGCGATGGCGGTCGGGCGGTGCGGTGATTCCCGCGGAAGCCCCGCCGCCCCGTCAAACTAAGCCTTAGGCTTCGTTTGATTCGACGTTTCGCCGCCTCCGTTTGGAGCAAACGCCGTCGGACGGGTAAACAAACGGCCGCCGCCGGCATTTGCTCTGTTTGCACCCACAACAAGGAGGAAACGACCACGATCCGCTCCGTTTCGACCCTCACCTCTCTCCCTCCGGTTTCAAAATGGCATTTCGACCCACCGGATGCACCCGCCACCGCCGAACCAAATATAGCCTTAGTCTTCTCCATTCCCGCCCCATCCTTCATATCATTTTCCTCCTCAATCACGTAGGTGAAGCTCTGTGGGAGGCCATTCTCTTCGATCTCGCTCGAAATAAGGCAGGCACTTAGATCTAGATGTAGGGTTCCCCTGCTTATTTCCTCTGCTCTTTCTCGCAGCCGACGGGGACCTCTCGGAACCATAACATCCTCGCACGCGAGAGCGCCTGTGTCGGACAGGTGAAAGTTTCTTTCGAACTGGATTATATGCCCTTCCATTTGCCAATTTCATGTTTGATTTTTTAGTCTTCTTCTCTAATTACGTCATGCTTCCAACATCACTGACATTTTTTAGCTTTCTTCTCTATTTCTGATTTTCATGTTTGCATTTTTTGTGTCTTTTGTTGTTGACGACAGCGTGCACTAGGGTTTCAGAAAGCGGTATTTCCAGACGAGGGCGGGATTCGATGTTTTTAGTAGGCGCGCCAAAGGTGAATCTCCTGGTGTTGTTCCTGGAAGTTATTTTTTTATTTTGGCAGTTCAAAGTTTTACCTTTTTTTAAAATTGATGTAAAGTTATTTCCTTTTGTTGTTTTCCAGTTAGAGCAGTGTTGTTGATACTAAAATTTGTAGCTAATTATCTACAGTAATGTTCTGAGGCTTGGACAGTAAAGGATTTTAGTTTTTTCTAGTAGAATTGATCTTAGACTTTGATTTGCAGCATTTAATTTGATTTGTTTTCTCATGAGTTATTTTATTTTTTGTTATTTTTCTTTGTTTCTATCTTTGTGCATAGCTTAGCAAGAATAAAAAACTAAATTTTCCTTGTACGCTGCAAATAATCTCGCCAGTGATATCTATGAATTCAATGTGATTGAGTTTAGGAACCAGATAAGTTTCTCATTCATGGAATCATACACTTGTAAAACAGAGGTTGGAAGTTTGACCAAACCACATGCATTTTCTTATTCAATACACTGGTTATATGCTAAGAATTCACAATGCAATTTAGCGAATGGTCATTTCAACATTTCAGAATTATATCCGTTGATGATCTATATGACATCGAAGTTTATTTATTTTGTTTTGCACATATTTAAATCCTGTTTGGATTCATATCTTCTTGTTTGTGTATACTATATTTTTGTGAGGATGGTGCATCTTTGCTCCACGGAACTTTATGCCCCCAATCAATACAATTGGCAGTATGTCATATAGGCTAGCATTCAAGGTGATGCAGAACATGTGTCACACCTGCCTGCCACCCTAGAGTCCCACCAAGGGGCCCACCTTGGCGTCGCACCAACGCAGCTTTATCGGGCCCACGAGCCGTACACCCCAACTCGACTTCGGTCCCACCACAGGAATCCAAAAGGTTGTTGAGAAGAATTGATCTCGAGACCTCCTTGATAAAGAGCTCCGGCGAGTTTTCATCACCAACTGATCCGCGGATCAATTGGTGATGGGAGCTCACATGATAGCTTTTTATCAAGGAGGTCGGGATATCAAACCACATGCATTTTCTTACTCAATACACTAGTTATATGCTAAGAATTCACAATGCAATTTCAGACTTTCAGTAATTTTTTTTAATTCAGCGAATGGCCATTTCAACAATTCAGAATTATATCCGCTGATGATCTATATGGCATCGAAGTTTATTTATTTTGTTTTGCACATATTTAAATCCTGTTTGGATTCATATCTTTTTGTTTGTGTATACTATATTTTTGTGAGGATGGTGCATCTTTGCTCCACGGAACTTTATGCCCCCAATCAATACAATTGGCAGTATGTCATATAGGGTAGCATTCAAGGTGATGCAGGACATGCGTCACACCTGCCTGCCACCCTAGAGTCTCACCAAGGGGCCCACCTTGGCGTCGCACCAACGCAGCTTTATCGGTCCCACGAGCCGTACACCCCAACTCGACTTTGGTCACACCACAGAAATCCGAAAGGTTGTTGAGGAGAATTGATCTCGAGACCTCCTTGATAAAGAACTCCGGCAAGTTTTCATCACCAACTGATCCGCGGATCAATTGGTGATGGGAGCTCGCATGAGAGCTTTTAATCAAGGAGGTCGGGAAAACGAGCCCCGGCATCAACAACTTATCGGCTCTGTTATGGGGTCGGGGATGGGTTGGGGTGTACGTGTTGTGGCCCTAATAAAGTCGACTTAGTGTGATGCTAAGGTGCGCCCCTTAACTATTTTGCTCTTTTAAATTGTCAAGAACTGGTCTATTAAAAATTTCTAATTAGTTCTGCCCATATTATTGTCATCAAGAAAAGAAAACTAGATTTTTCTTGTACATTACAAATATTTTTGGCCATCAAATGTTGTAGGTTACAAATATTACCGTCATTTTTTTGTTTCGGTTGTGTTCACAAATAGATTGATCTGTATGCATATATGTTACTGATAGCATATTTGTAACCTATAACACAACATTGTGGCTCAAGCATTTTTGCTCTCATGAGTTTGGATGAACTTTGCCACATAAAATGTACTGTCGTCAAGAAAAGAAAACTAGTTTTCAACATAAAAGTCAATGAAGCTCTTTAGTTGAGGTCGGGCATTCATGAACGGTGGTTCATAATCATTGTGTTCATGGTCGCCATCGTCGTGCCATATTGTTATTTTCATTGAATTTGTCATCCTTAAATTTATATCACCCAACAATAATGTTGCTATTTAATTGGTTGTTTCTATAAAATATGCTCTTACTTTATAATAATTTGTGGTCTTTATATAGGCACCTAGCTAACTGAATATTCCATATATAGCAACAATGGATAAAAAATGTATGCTAGAGTCACGTCACTCAAAAGTTTATTTAGATGGAATGAAATATTTGCTAGATTTATATTACACAATCATACCAACTGGGGAGAAGTGTCCATGTCCATGTAAAAAATGCTTGAATATGAAGATGTGGGGATCGAAATGTGATAGACGAACAACTTGTTTGAAATGGTATAATGGAAAATTATGTAGATTGGATTTATCATGATTGGCGATTGTCCAACAATAGGGTCTTACACAAAGATAAATGTCCTTTTAATGCAAATCCATTTTACCCTAATTACAACTCCAGTGATCCAATGGAAGAACTTTTGCATGAAACTATTCCAAAACTTCAACAGTGTGAAACCAAGTAAAAATACAGAGGAAACGTCACTGATCTCTCGCCTCCTGATGTGATCTAAAATCTAAGTCTGTAGTTTTTAAACATAAAAGGGACGAGCTATTTAAATATTTTGGCGCGAAGGGAACTTCGTGCTATTTTAAATAGATAATACGACTTAGGCGTTGCTCATGAACATAAATGCTACCTCACGCGCATAATAACGTTGTGAATCTTTTTTCCACAGGCACAGAAAATAAGTGGTGGGATTGACGGAAATGGAGATAACGAACGTAATAAGGAGATGAAAATAGTCGGGCAAGCGCATACTAATTAACTATCCATTTATGATTAAATCATAAAACGACTAATATATGGGAGAGGAGGAGAGGTATACCATAGGGACGAGGTAGCAACGGCCATGCTCCGAACTTCACTGGGGCTGACTTGGCAATGGACGAGCTGGTCACAGGTAGAGGAGCTGATGTAAACTAAAGTGGGGGTGTTGTTTTTAAACAAAGTAAAATGCGACCTATTTAAAATAATTGTGGCGCAAGAGCGCTTCGCGAGCTAATTTTGAATGAATAAACGACCTAAGCGTCGCAAACTCTCGTAAGGTCAGAGCACGCGCGTACTAATATCATGAATCTCCATTCCACATGCACAAGAATTAATTGGTGACATGCTTGTGTAATAAAATAACAGTAATCAGGAGATCGGATTAGTTAGGGCAAGCTCATCATAATTAACTACTCATTTATAATATAGACATTAAAATTTACTAAAGGTCGCAAGTGAGGAAGATTAGAGGTATACCATAGGGCTCGGGTTCGGGCACGATTTCACCAAACAGAGGCTGAAGGAAAGAGAAGGTGGCTGGAGGCTCGATGGTTTGCTGGAGGAAGGCAGAGGAGGCCTCGTCGGTGGCTGGCAAAGCTTCAGGCAGCGGAAATGGCGGCCACCGGGGCTGGCCGAAACAAGAGACTGCACGGGATCTCCACTGTCAGCGGACTGGATGCAAAACTGGCCGAGGAAGGGCCGCTGGAACCCTAGGGAAGTTCCTGTGACCATGTCGGCGGCCGACGGGACGTCAAGAGAAGGCGTCGTCGGGGAAGTCGTCGACTGGAGGCGTGGGATTCGTCCGAGGAGATGAACGCTGGAGGTGGCGGTGGCGTTGGACGGAAGGTTCGGCGTTGGACGAACTGAGCTCGATCGGCTCTGGACTGGCGAGGAGAGCTCGCCGCCCCTCGGGGAGGACTCCAGCGGCAGCGCCGGTGCTGGACGGGGTGGAGAAAGGGATGGTGAGGCGGCGTCGGCTTCCGTCGAGCAGGTAAAGCAAGCGGGAGGTGTGCGCTGGGAAAACCGAGCGAACCCTAAAAATCCCAGCCGGCCCAAACAGGAAGAGGCAACTTTTATACCGAGAGGAAAAAAAATCAACTTTGGCTATTGGCAGCCACAATAATAATATAAAAATTTTATTTACTTTTAAAAGTAATGGCTATGTGAATGAGAATTTCAAAGTGGGGATAGCTATAGGTATAGGGGACGTCACAAAATAAAATAGTTAATTAAGATTTGCTTGCCCTAATAAACCAACCTCCTAAAATACCGGACCTATGCATTTAGGGTCACGTTGGTCGGTCACACCAACGAGCCAAATCAAAATTGCGCGAATAGCATGCGCGATACAAAATAACATTCAAGCGCTTATAATACGTGCAGTATAACTCGACGCTGCACAATAATCCAAAATGCACAAAAACATGTTCTGCAATAATAAAAGACGTGTGCGGCAATAAATAATAAAAACGAATCGACGCGGGTTGCATCAGGAGCGCACCAGGAGGGGTATGTGGACCAGCCTCCTCAGGAACACGGGGCGTGTCCAACCGGAAGAAATGGGAGCGCCGGAGGTCACTGAATTCTCCGGAGGAAGGCACGGGAGGACTCGTCAGTGGCAGGAGGAGCTTCAGACAGCGGAATCGGCGGCAGGCGGAGCTTTAGGAGATGCGTCCGTCGGGGAAGATGAGCGAAAAGGCTCGGGAGCTGCAGGTGATGTCTTTGAGCAGGGAGGAGAAGCTAAACGGCTGGGATGGGGGCTTCTGGAGGAGACGTCGTGGAGGAAACGAACGTTGGATATGAGGGCTCTCGGAGTCAGCCGTCGGGGTTGGAGGAGAACGGCGCTAGGGAAGAACCTAGCGAAAAACCAAATGGTTCAATTCCAGACGTCGGGTACATGAAGGGTAGGGCTGGCTTTAAAGGGAAGATTAGGGTTTGATATTGATATTGACAGTCTTTTTAAATAATGAAAGATTTGAAACACAGGAGATTTAGGTTCTGATGGGGATGAAGCTCCATTTAAAGCTTTATGGTGCATTTAACCATTTTCCCCCACGATTTCTTCTATTATGGAGATCATGGGTTTGACCGGTCAACCCACTTCCCATGATCTCCTCCACGATAGGAGGATCATGGGGGCACCCTTTCAATAACTACCGCCGTCGGTCGCTGTCGCCGCCGCCGTCATCGGCCGCCGCCGCCGCCGTCATCGGTCGCCGCTGCCGGTAACCACCCGCTAACACCAAGTTAGTGGGGGCATGTCATCATTAAAATAAATAATCCCCTGAACTATGAATTAATGTTTGGTGGTTGCGGTGTGCGGATAACCGCGTAACCACCGTAACCACCTCCTGGAGGCTATAAAAGGAGTTTCAGATCTCCCCATTTCGGACCTCTTTGGGCTCCCAGCCTTTTTCTTTCTCAGGTCAGAGCTCTGCCGGATCATCATCTCCCAGCCACCCTCAGACCGCGATCGAGTCGCCACCAAGTCACCAGCGAGCAACAGAGACGCCCAAGTCTTAAAGCGCGCAGCTCAAGGAAGAAGACAATCGCCGCAAGCACGCGCTCACAGGCTCCACCTTGCAACCAGGACTCCTTCGGCATAGCCTGTTGCCCGACGCGAGTCATAGAATTCTCTCTCACCACAGAATTATAACGAGGAGCGGCTTGTCGCCCTCGATTCCCCAAACATCATGTAGCCGCAAGCAAATAGTGGATTTTGACCGGAATACACCAGACCACGTGATTTTTTACCCAGTTGAGGGGTTTTTCCATGTTAAAACTTGTTGTGTACATCTGACCCATTTCATTGACTGTGTGCGCGCTCGACAGTCCCGAGAGCTAAGGCGGTCCAATTTACTCATGTCCGACTAGGATGTTGAGTCAATCCGCAACAGGTTCTGTTTGAGATATCAGTGTCATTTTAAAAGGGGATGTTCAAAAGGGAAATGCTAAATTATATTTTTAAAATTGTAGTTTTAAAATTAAGGCTTTATTTGGGTAACATACGTTTCGGTGACGATTTAAATTATTTTCAGAATTATATTTACATGAATTTTATTTATTTCTGACCAAATTTTTTCAGAATTTTTAAAAACAAAATTAAGTATAATATTTGTGATTTTTTTACAAATTTACGGACATAATTATATTTTTGTAGGGGTTAAATTGATTAAATACAATTAAAAAATATTCCAAACGATCGTTTTGAAAGGGAGAGCGGAGGTCTCCCTGATCTTTTCAAAATGGAGGAAAAAGTAGGTTTAAACCGGCCGTTATAAAATGACAACATTTTAGTTGTTCTCAAACACCTCTCATCCAGTCTGTTTAGAACGGAATGAAGTCAAAATGGCCTCCCAAACATAGCCTTAATGAAAATGGGGGGGGGGGGGGGGTTAAGGTGGGGCCGACAGTGAGGATAGGGGACATTTTTTAAATAAAATAGTTAATTATATAAACTTGCCAGAACTAACCTCTCTCCTAAAGTATCGGACTTATGGATTTAGTGTTGAAACCAAAACTTGGCTTCTTGCGAAGTTCAGACTCAAGAGGGGAGCTTACACCTACTTCTCTCAAGCGAGAGCACTCGACCCGCTATTTGGAACTAAGAGAAAGACCCCGACCTGCAGTGAGGAGGTCCCGTCACACACCCGGAAGATCAAAGAGAACTTCCCCTCCCTAACCAATACTGAGTTGGGCATCTTGGTGGGCCTTGAGATTACTCGCCAACCGGAGTCAGCCTTGGGGGGAGCAAGAAGAAGCAGTCACCTCTCCAAGGTGCCCATGAGGGTCTATTTATAGTTTTCCAAGTTTTGTCTACAAATAGCGGAATTCTGCCTTTTGGTTTTACTAAACGTAGTCCAAAAAAGTCGGCCAACAACGTAACTCCGCGGTTTGGATAATTTTTATTTCTACTTTTTATGCATTTCCATTAAATTCTAACGGTAAAAATGTAAACGTTTTAATTTTTCAAGCACTTTCTTTTCTTGCATTAATTTGAAAACTCTTTTGCTCAATTAATTTTTATTTTGTCTTTTTATGCATTTCTACCCCATTCTAGCGGTAGAAATGCATTGGTTTTAATTTTTCGATAACTTTGTTTTCCTTATTTATTTGCTTGCGTGTGTGCGTGTATGAGATAATTTTTATCATTTTCTTTCATTTTTGTCGAGTGTATGAGTGCGTTTTTCTTTTCAGTAGAGTGGGTATGATTTTATTTCAAGTAGAGTGCGCTGGAGTTTTCAATTCAGTAAAGTGTGTGTGTGTGTGCGCGCTTTCATTTATGTAGAGTGTGTGCGTATTTACTTTCTGTAGAGTGAGTGCGTGCGTTGCATTTATTTTCTCCTACTCGATTGAGTAGGACTCGCTTTAATTTTTTGCCTACTCATTTGAGTAGGACTTGTGTGTGAGTTTTTAATTTCAGTAGTGTGCGTGTGTGTTTTACTTTCTACAGTGTGTGTGTGTGTGTGTTACTTTCTGCAGTGTGTGTGCGTTTTTGTTTTTAGTAGAGTGAGTCTGCGTGTTTATTTCATGTCGAGTGTCTTTGTTAGTGCATTTATTTTCTCCTACTCGTTTGAGTAGGACTCACTTTCATTTCAGTCCTACTCGTTTGAGTAGGACTTGTCTTTTTCAACTTTAATTTACCGCCTACTCGTTTGAGTAGGACTTGTCATTTCAATTATGTAATTTTCTTTTTTTTTGTAACTTAGTTTTTGTTTTTTTTTCTTTATTATGTGTTTGTTTGAGTGCGTGTGTTTTTACTTTTTAGTAGCTTTTCTATTTCTAATATTAGGTTATCTTATTCTTTTTTTTTGTAACCCTTCAGCGCTTAGTTTAGAACTCACGCCTAACCAAACTCATAAGCTATCCCCCTTCCGATGAGTGGCTAATCGATTTTAGCCCTCGCTATCGAAGAGCATTGGGATATAAAATGTTTTAAATAACTAAAAGTCTTATTTTTCTATTTAATTAAAAAACTTAAGGTTTACCCCGGGTTAACGACGCATAGAACCACATATCGATGTGTAGGCTCTATTTTCGTTATCCATACGCTAGCTAGCCGAGAGGCCGTGCGTATGGACTGATCACTCATGGGTAAAGAGAGTTCTGCACCAACCCTCGAGAGAGGAGGCGCGCTAACTCTACCGGATTGGGTTCCCCACCCAATAACAGGGTTCTTAGCGTACTGCGGGTATTAAGAGGAATCCTTCGTCGGACGAGAGCCCGGTTGAATAGTTTTAATGTCCAGGTGAGCGATATTCCTAGAGATAGGTGAGCTCATTCTTTTATAACCTCCACGGCCAAGTTCCCGCTTTAATTAAATCGAAACCTAAGATCTCTATTTATTCAAATCTATTTTACTCCTCACGTATTTCGATACCGAGTGTTATCTCTTCATCGACTTTATTCTTAATCTATTTCCAGATTTTTATTTAAAATCAACAACTTAAATATTTTTGTAAAATAATAGTGCTTTCGGAGCAGTATGGATAATCAACCCGTTCCCGGGAAATTTACGATCTGGATATTCTCCAAAATATCTTGTATTACTTATGGTAGGTGCACTTGCCTATGATTCGCCGCGTGAAATCCGGACCCGCCGTGCTCCCTAGATAACTTAGAGTCGGGCTTCACGCGCATCACTCATCTAGAGGTGGAGGGAACTCGACACCTCCCAAGAGCCCGACTCAACTAGAGGTGGAAGAAACTCGACACCTCCCAGGAGCCCGACTCAACTGGAGGTGGAGGAAACTCGACACCTCCCAGGAGCTCGACACAATTGTAGGTCGAGGAAACTTGACACCTTATAGGACGACCGTCGGCACCCCCAACGTCCACCTCGAATTGGTTCAGCCTCAACCGGTATGAAGACCGTACACCCCAACCCCTCTCTAGTCCCACTAGCGGGTTATTGGAGGTCACAACCTCCCTTTGATGAGGGAAAGTCAAGTTAAGCAGGCAGTATGGGGACTTCCCAATAGGTTAACCATCCTAAGACTACTCCAATCTGAGCATGCTTAATTATGAAGTTCTTTCGCATCTCATCACAAATTGAGCGGATAGATAACCTCTTGGGAATTCCTTGTATTGCCCGCTTAACTTGACTTTCCCTCATCAAAGGGAGGATGTGGCCTCTAACAACCCGCTAGTGGGTCTACAGAGGGGTTGGGGTGTATAGTCTGGAGACTGGTTGAGGTTAAACCCTTTCGAGCTGTATGTTGGGGGTGTCGACAGTCGTCCTTTCGAGATGAGTGTTGGGGAGGCCGTTATAAAAAAGTGCACTTTTTTGTAACGACCTTCCCAGCCCACGGCTGGAAAGGACGACCACCGACACCCCCAGCACCACGCTCAAAAAAGTTTAGCCTCAAATAGTCTACAGACCATGAACCCCAACCCCTCTCCAGGCCCGTAGGGGGGTAGATTACAAGCTCGAAAGGGTTAAGCCTCAAATAGTCTGCAGACCATGCACCCCAACCCTAATGTTGAAACCAAAACTTGGCTTCTTTTGGAGTTCAGACCCAAGGGGGTAGCTTACACCTACATCTCTCAAGCGAGAGCACTTGACCAACTTCTTGGAACTAAGAAAAGGACCCCGACCTACAACGAGGAGGTCATGTCACACACCTGGAAAATCAAATTGAGCTTCCCCTCCCTAATCAATGCTGAGCTGGGCAGCTTGGTGGGCCTTGAGATTACTCACTAATTAGAGTCAACCTTGGGTGGGAGCAAGAAGAAGCAACCCCCCTGAAACACCCCAAAAAGTAGTAGTAGCCATTGGGGGCTACCATGCCGCGATAGTAATATCGCAGGCGGTAGCTCGGTGATTTAAAGGACCTAGTGCTCGGATTGGTTATTGCGAAGCTAGCGCGCCGCGGTAACCACTCAACGCTCTCAATGCTTTAGAGCACTCGAGAAATCGTCGAGAGTGCTAACGCTAGGCGATAGGAGTTACTGCTCCGTGCTAACCACTCGACGCACTCAACGCTTTTCCACTAAACGCTTTCAAGAACTCAACACTCTCGAGAAATCGTCAAGAGTGCTAACGCCATGCGGTATAAGTTACCGCAGGCGGTAGCCACTCAACACTCTCAACGCTCTCGGGAAATCATTGAGAGCGCTAACGCCCTGCGGTAGGTGTTACCGCGCTGCGCTACTCGCTCGACGAAGGTCGAACGATTTACCGGCAGCGCTAAAAAATGTCAGCGCGGGGCGCTAGCTGTATTAGTGGCGCCGACTGGTCAAAGCAGTTACCGCCTTAGTTAATGCGCGATGGTAGTCGGCGGTAGATTTTGTATAAGGATGGACTTGAGATTTATTCTCATCTTCTCATAGTTATCCTTTGCTGGGAAGGAAGAGGAAGAACGTCCAGGAGGTTGTGTGAAGGTTGATCCAAGGTTTGCTTGTGATTGGAATCGTGAGTCGACGCTAGATCACGGTCATGGCTCCGAAGAGATCTTTAAGGGTAACGATCTTTCTTCCTTAGATATATGAAATCCTTATTTGGCAAATGCATGGATTTCCCCCACAAAAAGGTATTTCTGTTGGGTTGATTCTTGAGTTCCCCAAAAAGTATTGCATATAGATCCGGAAATGTGTAGTACAGAATAAGCATACTGTGTGAAGCTCATCTGAACAGGTTGGTCTGGATTGGTGATGTTTTATTGTGCACACCAGAGAAGACTCAACATATAAACGAGTATTTTGTGCAGTCGGTGGGTTGTGCCTGTGAATTGGAGTAGCATGAAGTACTGGAAGGGAACTCTAGGAAAATACCCTCAAAGTGCATGTGATGTATGATATGAAAGACTAGTTTTTTTGGCACTGCAGGTTACTGTAGGGTTTGGGTTAAGTTTGGGCACAGAAAGAGAGTTATGTGGTTCCCGTCATGTGATTGTGATGAATGCTGGCATTAACTCCATTTTTGATTGAAAGCCAGTCCTTAGGGGATAATGTGTCTATTGTGAGCTATGAGCTCTTAAAAAGGCTTCGTGCCGAACGGATAAGGGAGAAGCCGACCTGCATCACTTGTGACAATTTAAGCAACAAGTAGGGCTGACCTGTCTCCGCATTATGTTTGTCAACTTGAGTTGCCCGATTTATTGGACATTCGTTGTAAGTCATAATGAGAGTCTTAGGCCTGCGCGCCATTAAGACTAAAGTCTCCGGTCGTAGGCCGTTGAGTGCAATGCTCAAGGTTGCCGTTGGGAATGGTGGTGGGAATTGAAACTTCGGTACACCAAAATATGTCCTGAGTGCACAGAGCGTTTGGCCGCTGAGACATTCGTTTGTGATATGTTGAACTGTGCATGAGTGCACGTTCTTGTGATATGTTGAACTGTGCGTGAGTGCACGTTCTTGTGATATATCTGCTTGTGAAAATGCTATGCCTGCAGGGAAGGAATGTCGCTGCCCCGAGTAAGGGGTAGGGTCGTTATAAATTGGTCAGCTAAATGCTAATCGTTGCTTTGTTTGCCATCATTGCGGTGGTTTGTTCCCGTGAAGGTGCATGAGAGCCGAGTGGAAAATAGGGGCTGAAGTCCTTGCTGTTGTTGTTATTGCTGCTGCTATGCTGGCCCTCAAAGACCAAAGAAAGAAATGTTTTGTGAATTTTACGTGTGGCCGACCTACGTGTCGATGTCTGGAATCCAAACTTATGAAGAAAACTTGTAAGGCCTTAAGGCCAAATATTTTGTGTATTATTGGTAAACATTCCTTGGTGTTATATAAATATGATGATTTATATAGAGTGGACATTCATGATAGTTGAGTTCAAATTTAACCCTTAATGCTTCCGCTAGAATGCTCTGAGTTAGGATGTGTACTGGTTCTGATATTCATAAGTAATGTCCCCGACTGTCTGTGGAATATGGCGTGGGGCCCCGGTCGGACCTTCTGTTATATTTCATGTGATGGACGGAGGTGTTACATCCCCTCTCCAAGGTGCTCATGGGGGGTCTATTTGTAGTTTTCTAAGTTTGGCCTGCAAATAGCGGAATCTTGCCTTTCCTAGTGTTGTAGCTTTGAGCTCTCATGAAAGTTGTAGTGCTGGCTCCGCTTTCTTTGTGCGGGTAACTTTGAGGCACTAATTTGAGGTTGACTGTTGAAGGACGAAACCCAGATAGTTCTGCGACCTACTACCAGGGAGAACGACAAACACTTCGAGTCGAGCAGTGAGAGGCGTGCTTCAACTGCACGTCAACTGCAATCTGAGCATCGATCTGACGAATGAGATCGGGATAGCTGAGCATAGTCTCCCGAACTAGTGTGGGTAGAAGCCACCAGGACGGAGCCCTCCAAGAAGAAACCCTTGTAGGAGCTCCGGGTTTACCCCAGGGATTTTTCACGCCTCAGTGGTGAAACAACGAAAGAAGGATTTAAGGGTTTCCCTTCGCTTTGACGGATCCCAAACAGTTGGGATGGATCTTTGACTATGCGACGACTGGCAATGAACTAGTCTGTGAATTATTGTGTTAGTTCTACGAAATCCTTGATTTCTCCCTCCTTCGGGGACAGGAATCAGGTGCAAGCTTGGCCTTTTATGGTTGTCGGGAATGCTCGATACAATAGAGGATTGGGAGCACCACAGAGTTGCATCATGATTATAAAGTGTTTGACGTGCTCTGATGGATCGCCCGTTCCGTCGTACATCTCGATCTTTGGGAGCTTAAATCCTGGGGAGAATGGATGAATCGAGATCTTTGGGAGCTTGACGAGCGATGATGAAGAGGGATGGGGGCCGAAGTGGCACGCTGTATGGCTTGTTCGCGCTCTTCAACAATTATGCCACGAACATCTTCACGTGTCAGCCTCTCATCGAGGCTTGCTGCTTCAGGGCAGTTGCCGTGATATTGAGATTCAGGTTCTCTATCAGGACGGGCTCTTCCTATCATGCTTTCTAGTAACGAGTACCGCTGTGTTGAGGTTACTGTATTTTAGGAATGCTGGGAACTGTGTTCCCACAGACGATGCCAAACTATTGAGGATCGCTCAAGGCTCCGTTAGACCAGACTAAATTGATCCATCTTATCCCAGGAGCGGTCGAGCAAGCATACAGTCACAGGAAAAGGAAAGCTGACAAGGCAATTTTTTTAACGTGAAAACCCCTTTAACCGAGTGAAAAACCACGTGGTAGAATCTGTGCCGGCCAAAGCTTCACTATTTGTTGAGTGCTGTACAGAGCTTCTTTGAAGAAGTCGAGGGTGACAGGCCGCCTCTCGTTACAAATTGAGATAGAGAGAGTTGTGCTCAGAGGGTGACAAGTCACGCTTCATAGAGCTATAACTATTTCCCATTGCAATTAGGAGCTTCGTGCTTGTAGGGGCTTTGAGGTCTTTGACTTTAGCTTGAAGGCGGGAGCATCTTTTTGCGTTCTGACGTCAGGAGCTTGGAAGCTCGGACAACGTGCTTCGTGCGCCTTATCCTTGGTGGTTTGTGCCCTGTTGCGCTCAATGGAGTCTAGAGTGGAACACTTGATGTCATCTGACAAGCTTACTATTGAGTTAAGGGTGCTTGGAATGCTGAGCGTTCTGTATGTCGGGCTGCAGTTGAACGATCTTTAGCGGGCTCTGAAGTTATTGTTGTGAAATACTAGCGGTGCGGGGCACATAAACTTTGGGTGCTCAGGCGAGCTTGGTATACTGACACTGTGGAGACTGGGTGGCCCCGACAAAGTGCTCGAAGGCGCACTGACGATCTTGACGACTGGGTGTGCGGAGGCATAAATGGATGGTCTTGATGGCTGAGTGCATGGAGGCGCACTGGGATGATCTTGATGGCAGAGTGTGCAGATGTGCACTTGGTGGTGGAAAGCGCGCAGAACGTTTGCCGACAGAGAGCGTGCGAAGCTCTTGCTGGAGGAGAGCGTGCGAGGCGCTTGTTGGAGGAGAGCGCGCGGGGTGTTTGTTGGCGGAGAGCGCGCGGGGTGCTTGCTGGCGGAGAGCGCGCGGGGCGCTTTTGTTGGTACAACTATAATGATCTGGAAGTGATCAAGCATGTAGCCTCACTGCCAACTCAGTATGAGTCTATCAGGGTCGCACATAAGATTGTGGAGAAATTGAGAGATTGAATCTATATTGTATAGCTCATGTGATGAGTTGATAAAAAAAGGAAAAAGGGCTTAAAAATATTCTGTGATATAGTCGTCGATTGCTGTTCGACAAATCTGGCCTTGGCGCAATTTCGTCGAACTTCGTTCGACGAATTTGGCCTTGACGCAGATTCGTCGAACTCTGTTCGACAAATTTGGCCTTGGCGCAGATTCGTCGAACTCTGTTCGAAGAATTTGGCCTTGGCACAGATTCATCGAACGCCTCATCTGAACTTTTGGCATTGAGCGTGTTTAGATCACTCAATGCCATGGTGCAGATGGCGTTGACAGCGTTGAGATCACTCAACGCCGGGGCGCAGAAGCGTTGACAGCATTGAGTTCACTCAACATACTCAATGCTTCTGGCCTTTGGCGTTAAGTGTGCTGGGTTCACTCAACGCCCATGTTGAGTCAAATGTTGACTTGTTGAAATTGCGACGAAGCCTATTCTATTTATTCCTTGGGTATAAATATGATAGTTTAGGGTCTTCTGCTTATGCAATTATTCTTTCTGTCTAAGCACACAAGCCATCACTGTTTGAAAGACCGATAACCCTAAAAGCCCGACGAAAGTTGTTTTGCCTTCGCCGTCCCGATCCCGATCCCGGCGAGTGTCGTCGCCGCCTGTCCTACATCAAATCTAGTAGCATGCGGATGTTGGGTACATTGGTTTAAATGTACCTGATTTGAAGAAGCCTCACCCTACTCAATGATATACATCAAAATGTATTTGATCTATTTTTGAGTTGCCTTGTGCAGGTCAAGTATTTGCAGGGAAAGCAAAAAAGATTCTAAGTCCATGTGTCGACACCCAGAGGAAAAGTGTCGACACTTAAGAAGACTTGTGTCGACACCCAGACAAGCAGTGTCGACACTTGGAGTAATTGTGTCGACACTGGGGATGTAGAGTCGACACCAGACAGAAAGTGTCGACACAAGGAGCTGTGTCGACACTCAATGAAGAAAAGTTCAGTGAAGCTGTGTCGACACCTTGAAGCAGTGTCGACACCTAGAGGAACTGTGTCTACATCAGAAAGTGTCGACACTTGGAAGCTGTGTCGACACTCAACAAATTTCAGCAGAGTCTAAGTATAAGTGTCGACATCATGAGGAATGTGTCGACACACAACAAAAGACTCAGCACTTGAAGAAAGTGTCGACACAAGAAAGAATGTGTCGACACTCAGCAGAAGACTCAACATATGAAGAATGTGTCGACACTTAACAAAGTTCAGCAAAATTCTAAGTACAAGTGTCGACACAACAGGAGATGTGTCGACACTCAGCTAAAGACTCAACACAAGAAGAATGTGTCGACACTAAGGAGCTGTGTCGACACTCAGCAAGTATCAACACTAAAGGCATATGTCGATACCAAGAAGAAGTGTCAACACTGAACATGTTCAACATATGAAGATGTGTCGACACAAAGGAGTTGTGTCGACACTTACAAGAATTCAACAAAGTACTGAAGAACAAGGACTTGTGTCGACACACATTATCAGTGTCGACACATGATGAATAAGCTGTGTCGAGAAGTGAATTCTACAACATAAGGAATTGTGTCGACACCTTGAAGGCTAGTGTCGACACTTAGTCAACTTGTGTCGACACTTGGTCTATAAGTGTCGACACTTAAAGACAGACTGTCTCAACACTTTCAGACAGTTACAGAAATTTCAAGAAATGACTGGATGACTTGACAGCTGCCATTCCAGCCGGTCTATTGCACCTGTCAGAGTTGTCAGAAATCAGTTAGGAACCGGACCAGCCGGTCACCATGAAGAAAGCCTATATATAGGCTTATACTGTCAATAGAAAAAAAGGATAAATCAACAAGAGAAACAGAAGAATCAAGTGAAGATCTAAGTAGTTGGAGAGAGAGAGCTCCATCCAAGAAGACAGCCGTTGGAACTAAGCTGTGAAGAAGGGTTCAGACCTAGTTCTGAATCTTAAGTTGCAGTGATTGAAGATCAGCTGCAGAGAATCAATCCTATTGAGTTCTACATTCAAGAAGCTTTGAAGAAAAGCCAAGTGTGATTGTTCTCATCAGAGTTCTTCCAAGAACTCATCAAGAACCTACAATCTCATCTCTCAATTTCTGAGTTGTAGGTATACATTTTGTATTCTATATTTTCTCGTAGGATCCTTAGGGATCTGAGTTGTAAGCCTGTAATTATAAAGGCTGAGTGTAGGGCCTGAGTGCCTGAGTGTAGGAGATCTAATTCTCTGAGTGTAGGCCTGTTGTGGCTGAGTGTAGGCTTTGTGAAGAAGCTGAGTGTAGGCTTTGAGAAGAAGCCGAGTTGTAGGGCCTTGGGCCTGAGCTGTAGGAACCTAATTGAGGTTCTGAGTGTAAGATCTGAGGATCTAAGATAGTGGAGGAGTTTGGCTGAATCTAGTACACTACTAGATAGGCGAAGGGGGAAAGTGGATGTACCCAAAACTTGGAGAACCACTATAAATTTGTGTGTTCACTGTGTGATTGTTTGATTGATGTGATTGTTGATTGACTGTTGTGATTGCTGTGATTGCTGATTAGTTATAACTCTGAGATATAAACGGAAATCTGCCTAAAAAGTTTTAAAAGATTAAGTCACCTATTCACCCCCCCTCTAGGTGATTAGGTACAATTTCTTTCAAGTGGTATCAAAGCGAGGTTACTCAAAAAGGGACATAAGTGTATGAGTAGATCCTGTTGGCAGATTAAGTGAAATCAAGAAAATCAAGAATCATGGGTTCAACAGAGAATCATAAGGAACTTGGATCCATGAAGCTACCTATTTGCAGAAAAGAAATTTTTGGCATCTGGAAGGAAAGGGTGAGACTATTTATGGAAGCCTCAGACCCTAGAATATATATCACAGTTAAAGAAGGGTCATATGTGCCTATGAAGGTTTCAGTCCTGGATGCAAATCAGAGAACACCTAAGGACTTCTCTGAAATGACAAAAGATGAGATAATTCTAGGCATAATGGACAAGAGGGCTCAGAATATCATTGTGAGTGGCATAGATGATGTTACCTTTCAGAATTTAATACACTGTAAGACATCTAAGGAGATGTGGGATACCTTGATAGTGTATATGGAGGGTTCTGAAGAAGTGAGGCAAGACAGAAAGTCTTTGCTAAACCAAGAATATGAAAGTTTCAGGCAAGGTAGGACTGATAGCATAACAGAATGCTATAAGAAATTCTATAGGATTGTGAATGAGCTAATGTCCTATGGAAGGGATTTCAGTAATTATGAGCTAAATGATAAGTTCTTGAGGTCCCTAACAAAGGATTGTGACACCAAAATCTGTGTCATTAAGGAAATGACCAAGTTAGCAGATATTCCCCCTCCAACTTTGTTTGGAAAACTGCTGTCCTATGAAATGCAGTTGATGGTAAGTAAGGAGGAGGAGAAGACTACAAGAAGTGAGCACAAAGAAAGAGCAGTGACATTCAAAACAGAAGCCACCAAGAAATACAGAAGTAAGTCTCCATCTCCACCACCAAAGGTTGCTGAAACTGAATCAGATGAAACAACAAGTAGAAATTCTGAGAGCAGTGAAAGTGATGAGGACTTTGCATCTTTCACAAGACACTTTCAGAAGTTCTTAAAGAAGAAACAGTGGAGGACAAAGCCATCCACTTCTCAGGGTAAAGATGACTATTATCAGAACAAGAAGTCATCAAAGAAAGACAAAAGAAAGCCCAAGACAAGCAAAGCAACCTTATCCAAAATTGTATGCTATTGCTGTAACAGACAAGGACATGTTATTGCAGACTGTCCAGAGAAAAGGATGGAGTCTAATGATAAGAAGAAGACTCAATTCAAGGGCAAGAAGGAAAGGTCCTTTGTTGCCAAGAAGGACAAAAGCCTGTCAGACATATCTTCATCAGAAACTGAGTCAGAAGCTGAAGCATACATAGGACTATTTGCTGAAGAAGATGAAGAAGAGTTCATCCAGATAATGAACTCTATATATGAGCAAGAGGACACTCAGTACCAAGGACTGATGGCCTTAACTGAAGGTGACAAAATCCAGGAGCAGCCTGGACCCAGTAAGGTACAAAATTGTTCTTTAAGTTTAATTTCTAGTACTAGTTCAGATTCAGTTACATCAGCATCAAGTGATGTCAGTGGGTCTGAATCTGAAGGGGATGTTCATCAATTGATTGATGAATATAGAGTTCTGTTGCAAGCATATAAGAAAAGCAAATCCTTGGCCAAGAGTCAGACTAAGGAGGTTGCAAGTCTCAAATTGGCTGCAACTGATTTTGATAAACTGATTGATCAAAAATTGAATGAAATAGCCAGACTGAAGAACATAACTGTTATTCAGATGGGGACTATAACATTCAAGAATGATAAAATCAAGAGTCTGGAGATTAGTCTTCAGAAGGAAAGAGACATTGTTACTAGGTTTTCTAAACCTAAGTCTGTTCTACCCTTAATTGATGAATTTGTTCATCATAAAGGTAAAACTGGATTAAGATTTACTAAACCTGCTAGGACTGTTCAGTCCAAGTCTAAGGGAAAAGCCCCAGCTCTCAACAAGCCAGCTTGTAGATAAAACAGCTAGGGATGTACCTAAGCAAAGGTACAATAGGTTTGAGTGCTGGTGTTGTGGCAAGGTAGGCCACTATGCCATAGACTGTTGGCACAATTCTAGTGCCAAAGTGAGTAGCAAACTGCCTGTTGGAAGATCTGCAGGTAGCTTTGTTAAGAGGCAAACTAACCAGCACCAAGGACCCAAGAATTCTTTGGGTTCTAAGGTCAACTAATCTATTTTGCAGGTGAGTCCAAGTGGTCATGCCCCTATATGGTACTTGGACAGTGGATGTTCCAGAAACATGACTGGAACTAGGGGATTGCTAAAGGACTTCACACCAATCAAGGATGGTCCTAAAGTCACCTTTGGTGGTTCTGAAAAAGGAATCATCAAGGGTTTTGGTAACATTTCTAGCACACAAATTACTATTACTCAAGTGGCTTATGTTGAAGGTTTGAAACATAACCTTATTAGTATAAGTCAATTGAGTGATTTAGGATATGACATCTCATTTGTCAAAGATGGTTGTCATATCAGGTGGTCAAATGATCAAGAGATCATTTTGACAGGTTATAAAAAAAAATGTCTATTGCCTAGACATTATGTGTGAGAACAATGGTTCTCCAGTGTGTCTTGTTGCTGATGAGAAAGTCTCTCATTGTGTCAAATGGCACAAGAGGCTAGCCCATCTCAACTACAAGACAATTGGCCAACTCTATAACAAAGAGTTAGTGAGGAATGGTCCTCAAGTTAAGTGTATTAAAGATGGGATATGTTCAGCTTATCAAAAGGGCAAGCAGACTAGATCCAGCTTTAATAGCATTGAAAACAAAGAAGCTGTGAGGTGTTTATACCTCTTGCATATGGATCTCTTTGGTCCTATGCCAGTTCACAGCCTAGGTAGGAAAGTCTATACCTTTGTGGTTGTAGATGACTACTCAAGGTTTTCCTGGGTATTATTCCTTAGACAGAAATCTGAAACACCTAGTATCTTCTATAGCTTTGTCAAACAAATTCAGAATGAACTAGACAGTACAGTGGTCAAAATAAGAAGTGACCATGGTACTAAATTCCAGTCTGATAGTATGACAAAACTATGTGAAGAATTTGGGATATTTCAGGAGTTTTCTTCACCAAGAACATCTCAGCAAAATGGCATTGCTGAGAGGAAAAATAGAACCTTGATTGAGGCTGGTAGAACCCTTTTAAGTGATACATCTCTCCCAGAATATTTCTGGGCTGAGGCAGTGAATACTGCATGCCATGTAATTAATAGGGCTACCATTACTAAAAGTCACAACAAGACCCCCTATGAGATTGTGAAAGGCAGAAAACCAAACCTATCCTATTTCAGGATCTTTGGTTGTAAGTGCTTTATACTTAACAATGGTAAGTCTTACTTGACTAAGTTTGCTGCCAAGTCCCAAGAGGGAATTTTTGTTGGGTACAGCAACAATAGTAAGGCTTATAGGGTCTACAACCTGTCTACTCAAGATGTAGAAGAGTCTGTACATGTAGTATTTGGTGAAGCTAGACTTATTAACCATGAGTTGTCTAGAAGTGTTTGCAGCTCCTCAGGTATAACTAAGAAGATGGACAAGCTCACTATTGAAGAAGGACCAACTGCAAGTCAGCATGAAGATGATAGTGGCTGTTGTCCAGGGGGAGTACTACATGTACCTAGTGCAGAAGAAGACCAAGGAGTGCAGCAAGTAGAAGAAGCTGAAGGAGTTCAACCTGAAGCCAGGATGCCTCCAGCTAATAGACATCTAAGAGATCATCCAGCAGATCAAATCATTGGTGATCTAAGACAAGGGGTACAAACAAGGAGCAGAAATCTGAATGCAGTACTCTACTCCAGTTTCTTATCCCAAGTAGAGCCAAAGAAGTTTGAAGAAGCCATCCTAGACCCTCATTGGATTGAGGCAATGCAAGAAGAGCTAAATCAGTTTAAGAGATGCAAAGTCTGGGAGCTTGTTCCTAAACCAAAAGACCACAACATAATTGGAACCAAATGGATCTTTAGGAACAAGATGGATGAACATGGAGTGGTTATCAAGAACAAATCTAGACTGGTTGCTAAGGGATATATGCAGGAAGAAGATATTGATTTTGATCAAACCTTTGCTCCAGTAGCCAGACTGGAAGCCATAAGAATGTTCCTGGCCTATGCAACCTATCAAGGTTTTAAGGTATATCAAATGGATGTTAAGTCAGCCTTTTTGAATGGTAATCTGAAAGAAGAAGTCTATGTGGAACAGCCATCAGGTTTTGTTGATTCAACTCAACCTAAATATGTCTATAGACTTAGGAAGGTATTGTATGGGTTAAAATAAGCCCCTAGGGCTTGGTATTAAACCCTGTCTAGTTTCCTCATTGAGAATAAATTCTCAAGGAGGAAAATAGACAAGACTCTATTCCTTAAGGAATCCAGAGGCAAGATCATACTAGTCCAAATATATGTAGATGACATAATATTTGGGTCTACTGAAAATGGTCTTTGCAGAAAGTTTGAAAACTAATGCAAGGAAAATTTGAGATGAGCAGTATGGGGGAACTTAAGTTCTTCTTGGGTCTCCAAGTTAGACAGACTGAGAATGAGTTATACATATGCCAGTATAAGTTCACCCTGGAACTAATAAGGAAGTATGGTATGGATTCATCCAGTACCATGAAGACTCCTATGGGGTCAAGTATGTCTCTTAGCAAAGATGATGTAGGGAAACCTGTAGATGAGACTTTGTATAGAGGGATAGTTGGCTCCCTATTGTATTTGACTACAAGTAGACCAGATATCATGTATGCTACATGTGTCTGTGCTAGGTACCAAGTCTGCCCTAAAGAGTCTCATTTGACAGCAGTCAAAAGGATTCTGAGATATCTAAAGGGAACTCCTTATCTAGGCCTTTGGTACCCTAGGAATGGAGACATTGAACTAACAGGTTATTCAGATGCAGATTTTGCAGGCTGCAAAGAAGACAGAAAAAGTACAACTGGAACCTGTCAATTCCTAGGTGGAAGACTGATATCTTGGAGTATCAAGAAGCAAACAAGTGTGGCTATCTCCACAGCAGAATCAGAATATGTGGCTGCAGGAAGTTGTTGTGCTCAACTTCTATGGATATAACATCAGCTTGAGGATTATGGTATTCAAGTAAGTAGAACACCACTATTTTGTGATTCTACAAGTGCTATATCAATTGCAAATAATTCTGTTTCCCATAGTAGAACTAAACACATTGAAATAAAATATCATTTTCTAAGGGAACATGTAGAAAAAGAAGATATTTCACTTGAATATGTTAATACAGATAATCAACTAGCTGACATGTATACTAAGCCCCTAGAAGAAACCAAATTCAATAGGTTCAAAATTGAATTAGGTATGATAAACTTAGAATAAGTTTATAGAAATGGCTAAGTAAAATAGTGTCGACACACAGAGTTGTCTGTGTCGAGACAGAAAATTGTTGTCGACACTGCAAAGAAAAGGGTGTCGACACATCTAGAAAGTTAGTATCGACACTTCAGAAAATTAGTGTCGACACATACAGGGTCAGTGTCGACACAACCAAGGTGGTGTCGACACTTAGAATTTACACAGAATTAGACAAGTTAAGTCTTGACTAAGTGTCGAGCTAAGTGGTGTCGACACATAAACAAGTGTCGACACATATATTCTGTCAATTATACTGTGTCGACACATAGGTGTCGAGACATTGCAAGTCTGTGTCGACACTTTTTAACAGTGTCGACACAATTTAAGTTAGTTAACCCGCCCTTTCATCTTCAAACCTAGAAAGGTATAAATAGAAATTCGCCATTGTCTGTCGACACGCTCACCAAAGTTTCGAGACCAAACTTGTGTGTCGACACCTCTCTTCTCTTCATTCAAATTCTTCAAACCCTAATGGCGCCAAAGCTCGAGGAGAACGTAAATGAAGGCTATGAACTGGTGCGGCATGCGTTTGATGATGCAGACCCGGAGATCAAGAATGTGATAACCCTAGTCGCAAACTCAGGGTTAGATTTTCTTGTTTCAGAGCCAACAAAGATATGGAAGAAAGGAGTTCTAGAGTTTCTGAATGGAGCTACCCTAGACGAATCTGGATTCAAGATCAAGTCAAAGGTTCATGGAGAAAAGGTGAAGGTCTCACCAAAAAGTTTGAGAAAGGTATTAAACCTCCCAAGGACAAAGGAAGAAGATGAAGTTACTGCTTCTAAGACCAGAGAAGCTTTAACTTGGTGTGGACTGGATTCCAAATTGAAAATTGGATCAGTGTTCAATAGAAAGGGCATGAACAGGCAGGGAAAATTTCTCTCAGAGATTGTTGACAAAGTGATCTTAAGTAAGCCTGGAGGGCATGACAGGGTATCAGCCCATATTTCACTCTTATGACAAGGATTATCTTCACCCTACAAACTGATTGGTCTGTTGTTGTCTTTGATAAGATTAAAGAGAGTCTGAAGAAACCCAATTTGGGTAGGATACTCAGTCTTTACTTGGCTGGTACTATACTAGAAGTAATGAGTCAAGCTACTGGATCAAAAATAAATCATATGAGGAAGATGGACATGAGACTCTTCTCCAGATGGGATAGGGTCTTGACAAAGGAAGTGCTAACTCATTAGAAGGAAACCCCACTAAAGAAGAAGAAGAAGATAGCTCCAGTAGCTCAAGAATCATCAAGCAGCTCTGAGGAGCAAGTTGTCTTTACACCAGATGATGAACAAGAACCTGGAACTGCTGGGAAGTCTCCAGCTCAACAAGATGTTGCAGAGAGCCAGGGGGAGCTACCTCAAGCTAGCCCCATTCACCTGGGTTCTATCCAGGGGAAGCCACTAGTAGTGGAAGAGCCAACTCCTCTAGAGAGTGAGCAAGCAACCCACACTATCCTTGAGGTAATCTCAGAAATCAATCAATTAGATTTCCTTATTGAGAGTGAAGCTTATAATTGGCAACTTATCTGATGTTAATCAGCAACCTCAGTTTGATAGTCAACTCCCAGATGTTGTCATGGAGGACACATCTGTTGCAGCTCAAGTTGTATCTGATCAAGTTGTTGATGAAACAAGAGAATCTCCATCACTACCTCAACAAGAATTTACAATGGAAGATCTCTTCCTTAATCTAGATCAAACAGACTTTGAAAAGGAAAGTGCTGCTGCTAAGGGGGAGAATGCTCCTGTTGAGGGGGATCAAGGAGTTCATGTTGAAGGAAGGCACCATAAGTGCAGAAGGAGTTACCTCCAAGCCCTAAGGAGAGGGTAGAAATTGCAAGTACATCAGCATCTAAAGATGAGGAAGCTGCCAGAGCAAAGAAAAGGAAATTCCAAGTTTTCAAAAGGAGAAGCCAGACTTATAAGAAAGCTCTGCAAACTATAGTACCACAGCCAACACCACAGCCAGCACCATCAACAGATTTCAGTTCCTTGATGGTTGCTATGCAAATCAGCTTGATGAGCAAAGGAAAGCTCTTGAAAAGTATGTGGATGAAGGGCAAAAATCACTACAATTTGATCTGGCCCAGGACATTAAGTACATAAGATTTGAGATGAATCTCAATAAAAAGGAAATGACTGACTGCTTCCACAAGGGAGGGAATGCTGTGGTATACTTAGCTACACATCAACAGAAAATAAAAGCTCAAGTAGATGACATTGCACTGAAGCAAGAGTATGTTCTTGAGAACCAGATCAGAATGAATGACAACTTAACAGCTTCACACAATGCCATTGTCACAGAGATGAAGAACATAGCTGCTAGACTGACTACTTCTACTGCTACTGCTAAGGCAGAGTTTGATAAAGTATTGCAAAAGAGTTTAACTGATGTTACTTCTGCAATTCAAGACTCTCAGAAGTTGATAACTGAAAAGCTCCAAAGGTTGAAACCTTTCTTTAAAGATGGAGTCAACTATTTGGATGCCCAAATCAGATTTCAAAAGGATGATCTAAGAGATCACATAAAAAGAGAAGTCATAAAGGGGGAGAGGGTGTTAGTCAAAGCAGGCTCTGATCATGCTAAGTGGATTTCTAATTCTATCAGAGCTACTCTTGGTTATCCTCCTTTATGTGATGATGATAATGTAGCAGAGTCTGGACTTAATCCTGCTTATCATGGAGGTAAGCAACCTGAAGTAGCTCAAGTCATCTATCCTCCACCAGACTTTGATATGATCCAAGCTGATATCCAGACAATGTATAGCCCACCTGAGGGCAAGCAAAATGTTATTATAGAGAAAGTGGTTCAGCCAGTATCTGAGGCTATTCTAAAAGAACAAGAAGCTTTGCTGCTCAAGGAACAAGAGACTATGTTGTCTAAGAAGAGGTTCAGAGAGCAAGCTGAACAAAGACCAGATTTTGAACAGTGGAGGCCCACTTCAAGGAACATTATCTTAACTGCATGGAAGGCTGCCAAAGATAATATTCAAGACAGAAATAAGTGGTATTCTGAACTTGAATGGAGAAAGCATGAGTCCAGGCAAGAAGCCATAGTGCAATATAGAAGAAAGGCAAAGATGGGAAAGCTACCTCCTACTGCCCAGGAGCCTAGCAAGTACTTTCCCAAGCCATATCATTACTTTGAGAGGCAAAAGATTAAAGCTGAAGTGCTAAAGAAGAAGGAACTGAAAGGGAAAAAGCCTGCTGATACTGAAGATGCTGAAGCCCCTATGCAAGCCAAGATATAGTCTGGAAAGGGTATAGTGATCAAGGATGTTGAACAAAAATAGAATAGAATTTTATTCAGTTTACAATTGTAATCTTGTGATTTTAAACACTATGTAAACTTTTGTATAATGAATATTACAAAGTTGTGAGAACAATATGATGTGTTTTAAATCTATTTTATAATTGTTCTGAGATGATATCTGTGTATACATGTCTTGTTTAATACATGTTTATGTACTTTCCCTGATTGTATAATACTGTTTACATCATACTATAATTTTGTTTTGTATGGTGTATATCATTGACTAAGGGTTATGACTTCTCTAAATAGGGGGAGATTGTTGGGTACATTGGTTTAAATGTACCTGATTTGAAGAAGCCTCACCCTACTAAATGATATACATCAAAATATATTTGATGTATTTTTGAGTTGCCTTGTGCAGGTCAAGTATTTGCAGGGAAAGCAGAAAAGATTCTAAGTCCATGTGTCGACACCCAGAGGAAAAGTGTCGACACTTAAGAAGACTTGTGTCGACACCCAGACAAGCAGTGTCGACACTTGGAGTAATTGTATCGACACCCAGACAAGCAGTGTCGACACTTGGAGTAATTGTGTCGACACTGGGGATGCAGAGTCGACACCAGACAGAAAGTGTCGACACAAGGAGCTGTGTCGACACTCAATGAAGAAAAGTTCAGTGAAGCTGTATCGACACCTTGAAGCAGTGTCGACACCTAGCGGAACTGTATCTACATCAGAAAGTGTCGACACTTGGAAGCTGTGTCGACACTCAGCAAATTTCAGCAGAGTCTAAGTACAAGTGTCGACATCATGAGGAATGTGTCGACACACAACAGAAGACTCAGCACTTGAAGAAAGTGTCGACACAAGAAAGAATGTGTCGACACTCAGCAGAAGACTCAACATATGAAGAATGTGTCGACACAAGGAGCTATGCCGACACTTAGCAAAGTTCAGCAAAATTCTAAGTACAAGTGTCGACACAACAGGAGATGTGTCGACACTCAGCTAAAGACTCAACACAAGAAGAATGTGTCGACACTAAGGAGCCGTGTCGACACTCAGCAAGTATCAACACTGAAGGCATGTGTTGACACCAAGAAAAAGTGTCGACACTGAACAAGTTCAACACATAAAGATGTGTCGACACAAAGGAGTTGTGTCGACACTTATAAGAATTCAACAAAGTACTGAAGAACAAGGACTTGTGTCGACACACATTATCAGTGTCGACACATGATGAAGAAGCTGTGTCGAGAAGTGAATTCTACAACATAAGGAATTGTGTCGACACCTTGAAGGCTAGTGTCGATACTTAGTCAACTTGTGTCGACACTTGGTCTATAAGTGTCGACACTTAAAGACACTGTCTCGACACTTTCAGACAGTTACAGAAATTTCAAGAACTGACTGGATGACTTGACAGCTGTCATTCCAGCCGGTCTACTGCACCTGTCAGAGTTGTCAGAAATCAGTGAGGAACCGGACCAGCCGGTCACCATGAAGAAAGCCTATATATAGGCTTATACTGTCAACAAAAAAAAGGATAAATCAACAAGAGAAACAGAAGAATCAAGTGAAGATCTAAGTAGTTGGAGAGAGAGAACTCCATCCAAGAAGACAGCAGTTGGAACTAAGCTGTGAAGAAGGGTTCAGACCTAGTTCTGAATCTTAAGTTGCAGTGATTGAAGATCAGCTGCAGAGAATCAATCCTATTGAGTTCTACATTCAAGAAGCTTTGAAGAAAAGCCAAGTGTGATTGTTCTCAGCAGAGTTCTTCCAAGAACTCATCAAGAACCTACAATCTCATCTCTCAATTTCTGAGTTGTAGGTATACATTTTGTATTCTATATTTTCTTGTAGGATCCTTAGGGATCTGAGTTGTAAGCCTGTAATTATAAAGGTTGAGTGTAGGGCCTGAGTGCCTGAGTGTAGGAGATCTAATTTTCTGAGTGTAGGTCTGTTGTGGTTGAGTGTAGGCTTTGTGAAGAAGCTGAGTGTAGGCTTTGAGAAGAAGCTGAGTTGTAGGGCCTTAGGCCTGAGCTGTAGGAACCTGATTGAGGTTCTGAGTGTAAGATCTGAGGATCTGAGATAGTGGAGGAGTTTGGCTGAATCTAGTACACTACTAGATAGGCGAAGGGGGAAAGTGGATGAACCCAAACCTTGGGGAACCACTATAAATTTGTTTGTTCACTGTGTGATTGTTTGATTGCTGTGATTGTTGATTGACTGCTGTGATTGCTGATTAGTTATAACTCTGAGATATAAACGGAAATCTGCCTAAAAAGTTTAAAAAGATTAAGTCACCTATTCAGCCCCCCTCTAGGTGATTAGGTATAATTTCTTTCAGTGGAGACGCTGTGTGTCCTCTCCCGACCTAGCGCTTGTGCGACAAGTTACCATGGGTTCTCCTGATCGTGTGGATTTCCTGTAGAGGCGCGAATATACTTTTTGCACTCAAGACTCTAGCTGCTGAGTGACCGACCCGATTCTTTGAGATCATCTAGGTTGAGTTCAGACACAATCCCTCAAAGGTAATTTTATTACAACATGCTTTACTTCTTGATTCATGAATATTGTCAAATCTGAACTCGTTTGGGTTTTTCTTGTTCTTATTTCCGATGCGCGCACAAGTGTTGTGCCATCCCCAAAAACCCAACAATGGTATCAGATCCAAGTTACCGACAATATTCATTGTTTCAGAAGTTGCTAAATTCATGGCGTGTAGATTTGGAGATTTAGAAGTGTTATAAATGCCTAAATCTAGTCTCGGATCTTCCCAAGAACACATGCGATTTCTTTGAAGTTTACTCCTTAACAGTAACCGTCACTTTGTTGGTTTGTGAAACTAAGCATGTGTTAGATTTTGAATCTCACATGAAGTGACGAGCTTGTCTACTGTGTAAGTGGAGTTAGTGTTGTTCATGTCCAGTGCATGTAGGTCTGAAGATTTAGAAATGTTTTGAATGTTCAGACTTAGCCCAGTTCATCAAGTGTTGATGATTCTTGTGCACATCTGGAATGCATTTGGATTATGCTTGTTGAATTTTATTTTGCTTGATATGCACACTGGTTAGGTGTTAACCATGATTAAAGAGTTAATCAACTAATTAAAATCTCTTAAGTAATATTAAGTATTCTGATGCCTTCTGATAGATGACACTCTTCCTGCCTCGATCGATGAAGTGTGGGCTTGCCAAAGCAAGGTGCATTAATTTATCTTAGTGAGAGTATGAACGGATAATTGTCATATCCCACTATCGACATTGAGTCTAGCTTAACTAGGTGACCTCAAAGGTTGAGTGCCTATAGGCATGAGGTTGGCATGCACCATATGATGGATGCGAATAAAGAGTTATTCACCAGCCATACAAGAATTGCATAGTGATGCAATTGGCAAGCGTTGCATACCTAAATAGTTGCATTGTGAGAGAAAAGCCAAAGCAGACTCATAGTGTTAGTGAAACACGGATCTTGTCCACTAAGAGGGTTACTCGCCAAACTCTTCGAATTGATATTGAGGGTTATCAGTTTGATAAAAATAGTGGGAGTTATTTTGATTAAAGTTCTAATCGAAAGAAAATTATATTTTGAAGTGTAGTACTAATTTGCTTTGCTTGTATCCTTATAGAATTTCCATGGCAAGTGGTTCACACTGCACCCTGTCCCTCAGAGCGATCCTTTAGAAGTAGAAGCTGAGTGGTACAAAATATTTGGTATGGTACAGGAATCTAAGAATTGTTCTCAGGCAAGAGCGCAAGCTCTATGTTTTGGAAGAGGTATCCCCTGATTAGCCTGCCGGGAATGCGTCCCGTCCTGATAAAGATGTTTACAAGAAGTATCTTGGCGTCTCCTTAGACATCGAATGTCTCATGCTTGCGACCATGAACTCTGAGCTCCAAAAGCAACACGAGAGCATGAGTTGCAAGGAAATTGACGAACATCTCAAGAAAATGTTTCAAGGGCAAGCTCGTCAAGAGAGATTCGATGTTACTAAGGCATTGTTCCAGTGCAAGATGGGAGCTCGGGACCTATTAGGAACTCACGCACTCAAGATGATTGGGTATATCGAGAACCTTGAAAGACTAGGGTTCGCTTTAGGCCAAGAGTTGGCCACAAACCTGATCCTGCAATCATTGTCGGACAGTTTTGAGCAGTTCATCTTGAACTATAACATGAATGAAATAGACAAGACACTGTCCGAGACCCTAGGCATGTTGCGAATTGTCGAGATAAACATGAAGAAGACCAAGCCTGCTAGCCCCATATTGATGGTGCATAAAGTCAAGGGAAAGACCAAGGGATTCAATAAGACGAAGTTGAGACCTAAGTCTGGACTGGAGCCCAAGTCTTCAGCACTGAAAAAGAAAGGCTTGATGAAAGTGGGAAAGTGCCACCACTGTGGCAAGGCTGGACACTGAAGGAGGAACTATCGCTCTTATGTGGAGGGTCTGCAAAAGCTGGGGGGAGGTCTGACTTCTACTTCAGGTATTTATGTTATAGAGATAAACCTTTCTACTCCTTCATCATGGGTATTGGATACTGGATATGGTTCTCACATTTGTATAAATATGCAGAAACTGAGAATGAGAAGATTGTTGAGTAAAGGAGAGGTGGACCTGCGTGTTGGCAATGAAGCAAGAGTTGTTACTATTGCTGTGGGGGTTTATCGTCTTGCTTTGTCTAGTGGGCTTATAATAGAATTAGATAATTGTTATTTTGTTCCTTCCATAACTAGAAACATTATATCCATTTCTTGTTTGGACATGGTGGGTTTTTCTTTTATTATTAAGAACAATTGTTGTTCAATATTTAAGAATGATATTTGTTATGGTGTAGCCCAAATATTTAATGGCCTGTATGTTTTGAACTTAGACCATCTGATCCATAATATTGAAAATACTAAAAGACTAAGAACAAATGACTCGAACCCTACGCACCTTTGACATTGTCTTTTGGGCCATATAAATGAGAAATGTATATTCAAGCTCCATAAAGATGGACTTTTGGACTCATTTGATTATGAATCTTTTGAGAGATGTGAATCTTGTTTGTTAGGCAAGATGACTAAATTCCCTTTCACTGGAAACAATGAGAGGGCTAATGATTTCTTGGGTATAGTACATAGTGATGTATGTAGACCCTCGAGTTCTATGACTAGAGGTGGGTTTTTCTACTTTGTTACATTTACTGTTGATCTTAGTAGATACTGATATGTGTATCTTATGAAGTGCAAATTCGAAACCTTTGAAAAGTTCAAAGTGTTTAAAAGCGTAGTAGAAAACTAGCTGGGTAAGAAGGTTAAAACACTCCGATCTAATCGAGGTGGAGAATACCTAAGTCGTGAGTTCCGTGATCATCTGATAGAGTATGGTATTATATCACAGCTTACTCTACCTAGAACACCACAGCATAATGGTGTGTCTGAGAGGAGGAATCGTACTTTGTTAGACATGGTGCGATCGATGATGAGTCATGCAGATCTGTCTGTTTCCTTTTGGGGTTTTGCTATAGAATCTGCTGCTTTAAGATTAAATCGTGCTCCAACGAAAGCGGTTCTAAAGACACCATATAAGATATGGACTGGGAAGCATCCCAGTATGTCGTTCATTAAGATTTAGGGCTGTGAGGCATACGTGAGACGTCAAATGCCTGATAATATGGAACCCAAATCAGGTAAGTGTTATCTTGTGGAGTATCCTAGGGAAACCAAAGGGTACTACTTCTACCTACTGTCCGAGGGCAAAGTGTTTGTCGTAAGGACTGATGTCTTTCTTGAGAAAGAGTTCTTAAGTAGAAAGATAGTCATGGTAGAACTTGAAGAAGTTCAGGTACTACAAACTGTGAATGAACCAGAATTGGGACCTGAGTCAGGACATAAGTAGTTTTAGCTAGAGAACCTGCTCATGAAACACAAGTTCCACGTAGATCTGGTAGACTAAGGTTTGAGCCTGAGAGATATGGATTTCTCGTGTCTCAAATAGGTAATGTGTTACTTATGGATCATAGTGATGAGCCTGTAACCTACCAAGAGGCTATAGGTGGACCAGACTCCGAGAAGTGGCTTGAGGCCATGAAATCTGAAATGGACTCCATATATGGAAACCAAGTATGAACTTTGCCATGGTTTAGTGATGAGCCTGTAACCTAAATAGGTAAGACCCATAGGGTGCAAGTGGGTCTTCAAGAAGAAAACCGACATGGATGGGAATGTACAAACATTCAAAGGGCGATTGGTGGCTAAAGGTTTCAAGCAAATTCATGATATTGACTATGATGAGACTTTTTCCCCTATTGCCATGGTTAAGTCCATCAGAATTTTGCTTGTTATTGTTGCGTATTCTGATTATGAGATCTGGTAGATGGATGTCAAAATGGCTTTCCTTAATGGAAACCTCCTTGAGAAAGTTTATATGACACAACCTGAGGGTTTTGTATCTCCAGATGAACCACTAAAATATGCAAGCTGCAGAGATCCATTTATGGATTGAAACAAACTTCTCGAAGTTGGAATATTCGTTTTGATAATAAGATCAAAGAGTTTGGTTTTATCAAGAACGAGGATTAACATTGTGTTTACAAGAGGATTAATGGGAGCATTGTAGTCTTCCTGATATTATATGTAGATGACATACTGTTGATCGGGAATGACAAACCGACCCTGAAAGTTGTTAAGAACAACCTAGGGGACTGCTTTTCAATGAAGGACTTATTGGAAGGGACGTATATACTCGGTATTAAGATCTATAGAGATAGATCGAAGAAGTTTCTGGGTTTGACCCAAAGTATGCACATTGACAAGGTGTTGAAACAGTTTAACATGCTTGAGTCCAAGAAAGGATTCTTTCCCATATCTCATGGTGTGAGTCTCTCTAAGGACCAATGTCCTAAGTCTTGCGAAGATAAGGACCGCATGAAGTTGATTCCATATGCTTCGACAATTGGGTCAATCATGTATGCAATGTTATGTACTAGACCCGATGTCTCTTATGCTTTGAGCGTGACTAGCAGGTATCAGTCTGATCCCAGTGAAAGTCACCGGATAGCCATCAAGAATATCCTGAAGTACTTGCAAAAGACTAAGGATATGTTCTTGGTATTTGGTGGGGAGGAAGAGTTCGTTGTAAGTGGTTACACTGATGCTACCTTCCAAACGAGTAGGGACGATTCAAAGTCTTAGTCATGGTTTGTGTTTTGCCTAAATGATGGTGTTGTTAGCTGGAAGAGTTTTAAGAATGATACAGTTGTCGATTCTACTACTGAGGCCGAGTATATCACCGCTGCAAATGCAGTGAAGGAGACTGTATGGATTAGGAAATTCATCGACGAGTTAGATGTAGTTCCTAGCATTGTTCGTCCCGTAGATCTCTACCGTGACAACAACGGTGCAATTGCACTTGCTTCAGAACCTAGATCTCATCAGCGCTCCAAGCACATACTTCGGCGGTTCCATCTAATTCGAGAGATTGTCGATCGAGGAGATGGGAGCATATGCAGATTGCCGACTGAAGAAAACATTGCGGATCCACTAACGAAGCCTCTTGCACAGAGAAATAATAATGGTCATGCTAGATCTATGAGTATACGATAACTGAATGATCAACTCTAGTTTGAGTTTTATGGATTGTATGTTTGTTGGCTGTCAGATTTTTCATTTGATGAATAAAAGTACTCTGTACATTTCATTTATATATTTTGGCAAGTTTTTTTATCATGTTATTTTTTCTATTGTGATAGAATAGTTAACTAAAATAAATGCCCTTAGAATGTTTGCTTCCATAGGTCAAGTGGTGACTTGATGTGATAACCTATGATCCTAGAAGCTTAATTCTTAAAGGTCCCTGGTCGTTGTATCATCTTAAAAGCTAAGGGCAATGATGATACCTTTAAGACTAGCATGTGTGTTGACTGATGACCGGTACTCACAAGTCATGATATTGTGATATCAAGTCATCATATGGGTACTTGTTATGAACAAGTTGTACTGGACAGACTCACCATGATAATACTTTGTGGATTGTTATATGAACGTGTCATAAATATGGCTCAAGTGACAATGGTGTTTGTGGTCATTTGACCTGAAGTCACAGCTTTCATCGAGTGAGGAAGAGCGTGCTTTGATGCCATCAAAAGTCCAGTCTTGAGAAAGTTGGATGATAAAGGTGGTTAATGGGTACGTTACGAATCATTTGGGTGTTTGTGTGTGAGCAGAGATGGGATTTGTCCTCCTATATGACAGGAGTTGCATCCATGGGACCACTGATGGAATAGACGGAGAAATGCATGGCCATGCTAGGTTGAGTCAATATATGATATTGGACTCACCAATTTCTGAAAGTCCATTCTAGATCGGGAAACTGGGATTGAATGATTACGAGGGTGACACGGTCTATACCTCTAGTTCTTTTCAGATGTAAAGGACGAAAGGGACATGACAACATTGTAACATTGGTCACAATGGCTTATGAGTTTATAAACTCTTACTGTTTGGGGAGCAATGTTGTATTGCTAGATGCTGCTCATTGTTTGTGAACTTTTCTTTGATACTTTCTAGATCAAGTGAGAGACTGTTGGTGCAACCATATTGATCTGAAAGTGATCAAGCATGTAGCCTCACTGCCAACTCAGTATGAGCCTGTCAGGGTCGCACATAAGATTGTGGATAAATTGAGAGATTGGATCTGTATTATATAGCCCATGTGATGAGTTGAAAGAAAAAAAAGGAAAATGGCTTAAAAATATTTTGTGGCACAGTCGTCGAACGCCGTTCGATGAATCTGGCCGTAGCATAGATTCGTCGAACTCCGTTCGACGAATTTGGCCTTGGCGCAGATTCGTCGAACTCTGTTCGACGAATTTGGCCTTAACGCAGATTCATCGAACGCCTCATCTAGCCTTTTGGCGTTGAGTGTGTTTAGACCACTCAACACCACGACGCAGATGGCGTTGACAACATTGAGATCACTCAATGCCATGGCGCAGAAGTGTTGACAACATTTAGTTCACACAACGCACTCAATGCATCTGGCCTTTGGCGTTGAGTGTGTTGGGTTTACTCAATGCCCGTGCTGAGTCAAATGTTGACTTGCTGAAATTGTGATTGAGCCTATTCTATTTATTCCTTGGGTATAAATAGGATAGTTTAGGGTTTTCTGATTATGCGATCATTCTTTCTGTTTAAGCACACGAGCCGTTACTGTGCGAAAGACCGATAACCCTAAAAGCCCGACGAAAGTTGTTCCGCCTTCGCTGTACGATCTCGATCCCGACGAGTGTCATCACCGCCTCTCCTACAATAGATCTAGCAGTCTGTAAAGATGCTGAGTGTCCTCCCCCGACCTAGCGCTTGTGCGACAAGTTGCCACCGGTTCTCCCGATCGTGTGGATTTCCTGTAGAGGCGCGGATATACTTTCTGCGCTCAAAACTCTAGCCGCTAAGTGACCAACCCGATTCTTCTGGAGCATCTAGGTTGAGTTCAGACTCAATCCCTCAAAGGTAATTTTATTATAGCATGCTTTACTTCTTATGTACAACCCCGTATTCGCGGATTGGGGTTCCCAGGAGGGCGCAAGGCTTGCTACACAGTTTTAAGCTTTTTGAGGGTTTTGCACTCTTGGGGGCCAGTTTATGGTTGATCCGCATGATATACTAGTAGGGGGATGCAACATTTACCTCTCACCGACCTGTTTTAAGGGGAGGGAGTATGGCGGAGGCCGACACTCGCCCCGGACCTTTTTAGGGGGTGGGTGCGGCGAGAGGCCGACTCAAGGGTCTCGGCCAGCCCGCCCAGCTCGCCCGACCAGCTCCCCTGGCTTAGCTTGCCCGGCTTAGCTCGCCCAGCTCGCCCAGCCAGCTTGCCCAGCTCGCACGACTTAGCTCGCCCAGCTCGCCCAGCCAGCCCGCCCAGCTCGCCCGGCTTAGCTCCCCTGGCCAGCTCGCCCGGCTTAGCTCGCTCAGCTCGCCCGACTTAGCTCGCCCATCTTAGCTCGCTCAGCTCGTCCAGCCAGCTCGCCCGGCTTAGCGTTCGCCCGACCAAGCTCCCGCCCAGCCCAGAGTATGATAATAATTTCAAGAGTAGTGAAGGTTGGCTATTTGCAGTCCGTTCCCAAAAAAACTATAAATAGACCCTTAGTGGTGCCTTGAAGGGCATCACTTTTTCATCCTCTTTCTTCATCCTCCAAGGCACCTAACTCAGCATTGGCTAGGGAGGGGGAGATCACCAAGGTATTCAGGGTGTGAGGTGGGACCTCCACGCTAGAGCCGAGGGTCTATTCCTAGTTTCCTGAGCCTTTGGTCTGTGACATTCGCCTGAGTGCAGTAAATGTGAGGTCACCCCTTTTAGGGACCCTGAACTCCATAGAGACCGATTTCTCGGTTTCAACATCTTGATTCTTGAATATTGCCAGATCCGAACTCGTTTGGGTTTTTCTTGTTCTTATTTCCGTTGCGCGCACAAGTGTTGTGATATCCCCCAAAACCCAACAGCTTGTTGGCAGAGAGCGTGCGAGGCGCTTGCTGGCGGAGAGCGCGTGGGGCTCTTGCTGGCCGGTAATTTATAGATTTCAAGAGGGGCAGTCTGGTAATTTCACCTCATAACTACCGGCCGGACGAATATGATCGCTCCGTTTGGAGCACACAGATCACTATAATTACGCAAAAGAAAAAAATGCCCCCGGTCGGAAAAATAATCGTCCTTGCCGGATAATAACGGCTCCGCCCGCGAGGGAGGAGCGACTAGCAAGGGCGGTGGACAGAGATGGCCGAGGGCCATGGTTGGGCGGCTAGTTTGCCACCTCCCCTATCCAGGGGCGGCGAAGGCAAACGGGCGACCGAATGGCCTCCCATTTCGGGCCACATGGAGGCTGCCCCTGGAAGGGGTGACGACGACAATCGGGCGGCCGAATGGCCGCCCGTTTTCGGGCCATAGGGAGGCGGCCCCTGGATGGGGCAGCAACGGTTGCCACAACGGTGGTTACGGCGATGGCAGCAACAGAGGTGGCAACAACGACGGCGACAACAATAACGACGACGGTTTCCGCAGAGGTCACAACCTAGGCGGTTATGCCGTTAGTGGGGGTTTCTTGGATATCTGCATCCCGCGCACGGGGAGCGACTAGCCTTTTAGGGCGACACATCAATTCTAAGCAAATATATAATATACTGTAAATTATTAAATTGATAATATGCACTTTCTTACAGTTAATATAAATGTGTTAATATATGAATATTTAATTATGGTAATAAAGCATCCACTAATCTAATACATTAATGAAATGAATTATAATTTTTGCATGGTTAGGTTTGATTCGTAATAGATACGTGCATCTTCGCACGGGCTACGTCTGTACTCGATGCTCTCGGGAGGCCTTTGGCCGCATCAGGCGAGCTTCGCCCGCCTGCGCACAGGCTTCACTGTTGCTTGATGCTTCGGGGGGTCTTTGACCGCATAGAAGCGGGTTTCGCCCGCTTCCAAGCAATTCACCATCTCGACGCCGCACCTACCACTCGCGGCCCCCCGGATCAACCCCCGAAGCAAAATCAAATAACTGTAGGGCTTTGGGGGCCGCCCGAGAGCATCAAGCACGGGCATAGTCCATGCAAACATGCTCGTATATTTTAGTTTTAAGGTTAAAGTTAATTTTAAGGTTAACATTAAACGTTAATTTTATAATAACATATGTAACATTATATAACTTTATAATAACATCTATACTATAATATATTTAATAATATATCTTTATTATATAAGGGAACTCATAATCGGTTCATGGTGTAACATTTATATCTTGAAATACCCTCATTAAAACAACATTTGAGCTTTAACTTGGGGGCCATTTTGTCTTTCACTTACACTATGTCTCATGTTCAGAAAATGTACCTAGTTAAGAAGTTCACAGGTGATCTCAATGGAGCCACATCTAACAAGCACCTAGTGTTGAAGCCAAATATTGTACAACCCCATATTCGCTGAGCCAGACAAGGAGGCACAATGGTCACAGGAGGGTTAGCCAAAGTGGTCCCGCCCTAAGGAGGATCTCGCCCACAGAAGGCGGAAACGCTCTCGCCGGATGCTATAGAAGAGAAACCGTGGGCCGAGAGCGCCAAGCGCGGACTGCGCGGAAGCGCTCTCGCCCAAACCAAGCCTCAATCCCGAAGAGTTCTCGCATAAGCCAGGCGAGAACGGTCGCGCCACGCCCTGGGCCGAAAGGTCTCGGCACCAGCTCTCGCTGAGTGGGGCCCAGGGTCTTTGGAAGAATGTCCTAATTGCCCTCAGGAGAAATTACTTCAGTACCCTCAGAAAAACAGCGGGTTTTGGCTATTGGCAGACCAACCAGGGGCTTTTCAGTAAATTCAGGACAGCAAAATGTTATAAATAGACCCATAAGGGCTCCTTAGAAAGCAAGCGATCATTGTCTCCGGAATTCTAGTGCTTTCTGAGGAGCTCCTAGCCCAGCTTTGGCTTTGGAGGGGAAGCTCTCAGAGATCTTCCGGGTGTGAGGTGGGACCTCCCTGCTGAGGCTTTTGGGTCAGTCTTAGGTCCTTAGAATCCAGTCAAGGGGTGAGACTTGAGAGAAGTAGGTTTTGGCTGCACCCCTTTTTCTTCGAACTTCAGTTGAGGTCATATTTGGCTTCAACAGTTCTGGTGCGGTGAGCGTGGAAGGCAGCCGATTCAAGAAAGCCTTAAGTTTTGTCCCATGGCTGGAGGTGAAGGTGAAGGGTCAGGTTCTGGAGGCTCCCCCACCCGGGGAGAGGAAGCAACGAAGAGGATGCTGGATGAGTTCAGGCGAGAGGTTCTGCAGACGATCAGTTTGGCCTTCTCGGCGAGAGGCGAGTGGGCCACCCCTCAGGTCCCGATAGAAGAGGTTCCTCTCTTGGGCGAGAACGCCCCAGGGCAGCGCCCAGGAAAGGAGGTCCCGGGCGAGGCTGGCGAGAGAGATGTGGCGGCGCGGGAGCTCTTCCCTGGCCAAAGCCAGCGCCCGGGCAAGGAGGCGCTGACGGATCTAGGCGAGAAGGAAGCAGCGGTGCGGGAACTCTTCCCAGGGCACGGTCTCGCGGATCGGGCAAGCCAGCCGAGGCCGCGAGACGTGCCTTCTCGCCAGGCAGGAGGCGAGAGCCCATTTAGCGAGCTCATCATCTCGGCCCCGGTACCAGAGGGGTTCCGGGAGCCCGACATGTCCTACTACTCGGGGAAGGATGACCCGGTGCAGCACGTACAGTGGTTTGAAGACGTTGTGTCAATAAGGCAGATGACAGATGCCTTCAAGTGCCGGCTGTTTGCCATCACGTTGAAGGAGAAGGCTCGGGACTGGTTCCACCAGTTGCCAGCAAGATCGATCTACAGTTTTGAGGATCTGCGGAGAAGTTTCCTGTTGAGGTTCTCTACCTCGAAGAAGCGGAAGAAGGAAGCGGAGTGTCTGTTTGCGGTGAGGCAGAGGCCGGATGAGACGTTGGGTCACTATGTCGACCGGTTCCAGGAAGAGATCCTTCTGGTCCAGGAGGTTCCAGGGTACGCGCTGATGTTGGCCTTCACCCTGGGGCTAAGACCGGGATTTTTTAGCATGGAGTTGAAGAGGATGCCCCCCCCCCCTCTCCTTTGAGGAGCTCATGGAGAGGGCGGCAAAGGAGATTGATTTCGAGAGAGCAAACCCAGCATTCGCCAGGAAGTTGGCCAAGCTAGCAGAAGAGGACGGGAAGGAACCAGCAGCGGGGAGACAGAAGGAACCGAGAGAGCAGAGGGAGCTGAGGGAAGAAAGGAGAAGGGAGGAGCCCCGAAGGTTTGGGCAGCAGCAGGGTTGGGGGGCCCGGGAGCCAGTCAACCGGTTGGGTTGGAGGCCCCAGGAAGGTCGCCCCCAAGGCCCAGGAGAAGGCTTTCGGGGGAGAGATTACCTGCGGGAGCCCCGGAGGTTCGATCGACCGGCATGGAGGCAGGAGCCGAGGGATCGTCCCCCGCCACCGCAGGAGGCCATGGAGGTAGGAAGAGGGAGAGGAGCAGCCAGGGGAGCTCGAGGAGGAAGAAGAGGAAGGGGAGATGGAAGAAGGGGCGGGGAGGCGTTGCTCTTTTGTGACTTCCACCAGGAGGAGGGTCACGCGACGGCCACCTACCCAGAGTTCTTAGAGCTGAGGGAGGCCAGAGGAGCAGGGAGACAGGATCCACCGATGAGGATAGTGGAGGTGCAGCAGGGCGAAGCGGAGGACAGGTGCGAAGACCGGGTGGATGTAGGGACCCGGGGAGGAATCGGGGTGATTCATGGAGGAGTGGGGATTGAGGCAACCCGTAAGGGGAGTCTTCAAACCATGTACCGGAGAGGGGTGGCCTCAACCTCCCAGGTTCCTCCACCAGAAGAAAAGATCACTTTCTCATCAGCGGACATGCCGGACTATGAAGACTCATTCTGCGACGCCCTGGTGATCCAGACGGCAGTGGAGAACTATACCGTTTCAAGGATACTGGTAGATAACGGGAGCTCGGTTAACGTCATCTTCAAGAAAGCTTTTGATGAGATGAGGGTTGAAGGGAAGAGAGTCTTGGCATCGGATGGACCTCTGTTCGGGTTCTCCGGGGAGAGGAAGGAGGTAGAAGGAGGAGTAGGGTTACACGTAAGGTTGGGGGGCGTGTCGCGGAACTGCAGGTTCGTGATCGTGGACGCCCCGAGCAGCTATAATGCCATCTTTGGGCGTCCCCTCATCAGCGCCTTTCGCTGCGTCCCCTCCTCGTTCCATCAGTGCCTCAAGTTCAACAATGGGGGGTGCAGGTCAGGGTCAGAGGAGACTCGAAGGTGGCAAGGCAATGTTATGTTACGGCAGTCAACACTATTTCGTGGATGGCGGAGGCGGAAGAGTTGGAAATTGAGATGGCGACCCTAGAGGAGGTGGTGGAGGAAGAGGAGATGGTCCTTGAGGAGGTAAGAAAGGAAGCTGGAGAGGAAGCCGAAGAGGAAGAGACAGAGAAGATGCGAGGGGATGTGCGGGTGGTACGGAGGAGCAATGGGCAGGAAAGCGCGGAAGGGACAATGGAAGTAGAAGAGCAGGCGGCGATAGAAGTCGAGGGAGAAGTCCCGGGAGGCATAGGAGCCGAGCAGCAGTAGCAGAGGGGGGTAGAAGCGATGGAGATTGAGGAGGAAAAAGGAGAGCTGGAGCTGGAGGAAGAGGCAAGAACCGGTTGGGAGCAGCCGCGGTTGGAACCGGCTGAAGAAGTGGTAGAGATGGAGGTCTTCACCAAAGCAGGAGAGGTGCAAAGGGTGCGGATCAGCGGGGGGTTGAGTCTTGAGGCCCGGGAGCAGGTGCGAACTTGCATCCAAAGCAACATTGACATCTTCGCTTGGAGCGCGGCGGACATGCCCGGCATCGACGCCGACGTAGCCTGCCACCGTCTGAACCTGGATCCCCGCGCCCGCCCCATCCGTCAGAAGATGAGGGCCATCGCCACCAAGCTGGAGAAGCCCATTCGCGAGGAGGTCAAGAAGCTCCTGGAGGCGGGCTTCATCTCAGAGATCCAGTATCCAGGCTGGATCTCCAATGTGGTAATGGTGAAAAAAGGATGTGGTAAATGGAGGATGTGTGTAGACTTTTCTTTACTGAATAAATCATGCCCTAAGGATTGCTACCCCCTGCCTCGGATCGACGCGCTGGTTGATTCAGCCGTCGGTTTTTCTGTCATGAGTTTTTTAGATGCTTTTTCAGGTTATCACCAGATCCGGATGCACCCTCCTGACACCAAAGATGTTTCCTTCATCACGAGGGAGGGATGCTTCAGTTACAAGATGATGCCCTTTGGGTTAAAGAACGCAGGGGCTACCTATCAGCGCATGATGGATCGGGTCTTCCGGGATCAGAGGGGGAGGAACTTGGAGGTCTACGTCGACGACCTAATGATCAAAAGCAAATGCATAGTTTCGCACCTGCAAGACCTCGAGGAAACATTCGCCACCCTGAGAAGGTTTAAAATGAGGCTGAATCCCTTGAAGTGTGTCTTCGGGGCAAGCCGCGGGAAGTTCCTCGGGCATCTCCTGACTCCGGAAGGAGTGGAGCCCAACCCGGACAAAGTCAAGGCCATCCTGGATTTGGAGTCACCTCGCGACGTCAAGGAGGTCCAGCGCTTGACAGGCAAGCTGGCTGGGCTAAGCAGGTTCCTCTCCCGGGCAGGAGACAAGTGTTCTTCATTCTTTAAAGTGCTGCGGGGGAATCAAAGGTTCGAATGGACGGCCAAGTGCGAAGAGGCTTTCCAAGGGCTGAAAAGGCAACTCTCTCAGGCTCCCCTCCTTCAGAGCCCAAAGGATGGGGAGGACTTGACCTTGTACCTCGGAGTAGGGGCGGAGGCAGTAAGCTCCGTCCTAGTAAGAGAAGAAGGAAAGAAGCAGCTTCCCATCTACTACGTCAGTCGAATATTGAGAAATGCAGAGCTTCGCTACCCCATCCTGGAAAAACTCGCTTATGCCTTGATCATCTCGGCCAGAAAGCTCCGGCCGTACTTTCAAGCGCATTCGATTAGGGTGGTGACCGACCACCCCCTCCGCAAGATTTTCGAAGGAGTGGAGCACTCGGGGAGGTTGGCTAAGTGGTCCATTGAGCTAAGCGAGTTCGACATCTCCTTTGTACCAAGGCTCTCCATCAAGGCACAGGCAGTGGCGGACTTTCTAGTAGACTACGTTGTTGAGGTTGAGGGGAAGAGCAGCAACCGCGAGAAGCATGGAAGTTGACGGTTGATGGGGCTTCAGGAAGGCACTCCCTAGGGGCGGGGGTGGTGTTGACGAGTCCCCAGGGGGTGACCATAGAACAAGCAGTCATTTTACATTTCCCAGTGACCAACAATCAAGCGGAGTATGAGGCTGTTATTGCTGGCCTTCGCCTGACAAAGGAGCTGGGGATTCAGGAGGTAGAAGTCTTCACTGATTCAAAGGTAGTGACATCGCAAATCCGGGGAGAGTTTGAAACTAGGGAGCCAACCCTCATCAGATACCTCTCCAAGGTAAGGGTGATCATCGGAGGATTTCGGTCTTTCTCAATTCAACATATCCCAAGGGAAGAAAGTGTAGCCGCCGATCGACTGGCCAAGTTCGGACCTCAGGTAGGAGGGACCTTGACGGAGCTATTCCGACCGGCTATAGAGGAGGGAGAGTTGATGATGGTGGATCGACAGCCCTCGTGGGTGGATCCATTTGTGGCCTTCCTAACCACCGGTGAACTACCCGAGGGGACCAAGGTTGGGAGAAGCTTCAAGCGTAAGGCGGCTCACTACTTGATGATGGAGGGGGGTCTGCATCGTAAGATGTTGTCAGGGCTTCTAGCCAGATGTGCGACCGAAGAAGAAATCCCGAAGATTTTAAGGGAGGTGCATTCGGGCGAGTGCGGCAGTCACTCTGGAGGAAGGACACTGGAGGCTAGGGTGGTCAGACAGGGGTACTTCTGGCCCACCCTAAGGAAGGATGCCATGGAGTTTGCAAGGAGGTGTCAAAAATGTCAGCTCTTCGCCCCCCTTCAACTCTTGGCAGCTCAAAGACTCCGGAGTATCACGGCACCATGGCCATTTGCTATCTGGGGAATGGACTTAGTTGGGCCCTTTCCTCCGGCTAGTGGACAGAGGAGGTTCCTTTTGGTCATGATCGATTATTTCTCGAAGTGGCTAGAGGTTAAAGCTTTAGCCAAGGTCACCTCGCAGGTTATAAGGAATTTCATCTGGGGGGAGATCATTTGTAGACATGGGTTGCCCCAAGCAATAGTGACCGATAACGGCCCCCAGTTTGCCAGCGAGGAGTTCATCAGCTTCTGCGCTCAACTGGGAATAGATCTTCGGTTTGCCTCCGTCCATCACCCTCGGAGTAACGGTCAAGTGGAAGCAGCAAACAAAATCATTGTAAATCTACTAAAGAAGAAGGTGGAAAACTTGAAGGGAAATTGGGTGGAACAGCTCCCATCGGTCCTGTGGGCACTACGAACGACTCCGAACACGGCCACCGGTGAGACCCCCTTCAAGCTCTCTCATGGGTGTGAAGCCGTCCTACCGGTGGAGTTTGAGGTCCGGTCCCCGCGAGTTACAGCCGCGGGCGAAGGTGACGAGACTTGGAGGGTGGAGAATGAAGAGGGGCAACGCCTCTCGTTAGACATGGTAGAGGAACTGCGAGACGTGGCGGCTATCAGGCAAGAAGAAATCAAGCGACGGATGGCCAAGCATTTTGATAAGCATGTCAGGGTCAAACAGTTCGCGGAAGGGGATCTGGTGTTGAGAAAGGTCGACGCGGCGGGAAGATCGACTCCCGTGGGTAAACTCCATCCGAACTGGGAAGGTCCATACATTGTAAAGGAAGTCCTCGGAACAGGGGGATACTATCTCCAGGACGTGGAGGGAAGAGCCCTAAGCCACACTTGGAGTGGTGATGATCTAAAGCGCTTCTACCCCTGAAGGGGGGGGAATGTAATCATGTATCTCAAAATTAAACTTATTATGTTATACCGATTGATTCTCCTTTAACTAGTGTCGAATTTTTCATGACATAACATAGTTGAATGTTTTGTGACACCCCGAGCTCGGCTCGGCCCCAGGTAGACCCGCTGCGCAGGCTCTCATCTAGCTGGCAGGTCCGAAGGCTCGCCTGTGGGGGATAGGTTTGGTTGGTTTGAGATCTTCATCGGCACCCCGAGCTCGGCTCGACCCCAGGTAGACCCGCTGCGCAGGCTCTCATCTAGCTGGCAGGTCCGAAGGCTCGCCTGTGGGGGATAGGTTTGGTTGGTTTGAGATCTTCATCGGCACCCCGAGCTCGGCTCGGCCCCAGGTAGACCCGCTGCGCAGGCTCTCATCTAGCTGGCAGGTCCGAAGGCTCGCCTGTGGGGGATAGGTTTGGTTGGTTTGAGATCTTCATCGGCACCCCGAGCTCGGCTCGGCCCCAGGTAGACCCGCTGCGCAGGCTCTCATCTAGCTGGCAGGTCCGAAGGCTCGCCTGTGGGGGATAGGTTTGGTTGGCTTGAGATCTTCATCGGCACCCCGAGCTCGGCTCGGCCCCAGGTAGACCCGCTGCGCAGGCTCTCATCTAGCTGGCAGGTCCGAAGGCTCGCCTGTGGGGGATAGGTTTGGTTGGCTTGAGATCTTCATCGACACCCCGAGCTCGGCTCGGCCCCAGGTAGACCCGCTGCGCAGGCTCTCATCTAGCTGGCAGGTCCGAAGGCTCGCCTGTGGGGGATAGGTTTGGTTAGCTTGAGATCTTCATCGGCACCCCGAGCTCGGCTCGGCCCCAGGTAGACCCGCTGCGCAGGCTCTCATCTAGCTGGCAGGTCCGAAGGCTCGCCTGTGGGGGATAGGTTTGGTTGGTTTGAGATCTTCATCGGCACCCCGAGCTCGGCTCGGCCCCAGGTAGACCCGCTGCGCAGGCTCTCATCTAGCTGGCAGGTCCGAAGGCTCGCCTGTGGGGGATAGGTTTGGTTGGTTTGAGATCTTCATCGGCACCCCGAGCTCGGCTCGGCCCCAGGTAGACCCGCTGCGCAGGCTCTCATCTAGCTGGCAGGTCCGAAGGCTCGCCTGTGGGGGATAGGTTTGGTTGGTTTGAGATCTTCATCGGCACCCCGAGCTCGGCTCGGCCCCAGGTAGACCCGCTGCGCAGGCTCTCATCTAGCTGGCAGGTCCGAAGGCTCGCCTTTGGGGGATAGGTTTGGTTGGTTTGAGATCTTCATCGGCACCCCGAGCTCGGCTCGGCCCCAGGTAGACCCGCTGCGCAGGCTCTCATCTAGCTGGCAGGTCCGAAGGCTCGCCTGTGGGGGATAGGTTTGGTTGGTTTGAGATCTTCATCGGCACCCCGAGCTCGGCTCGGCCCCAGGTAGACCCGCTGCGCAGGCTCTCATCTAGCTGGCAGGTCCGAAGGCTCGCCTGTGGGGGATAGGTTTGGATGGTTTGAGATCTTCATCGGCACCCCGAGCTCGGCTCGGCCCCAGGTAGACCCGCTGCGCAGGCTCTCATCTAGCTGGCAGGTCCGAAGGCTCGCCTGTGGGGGATAGGTTTGGTTGGTTTGAGATCTTCATCGGCACCCCGAGCTCGGCTCGGCCCCAGGTAGACCCGCTGCGCAGGCTCTCATCTAGCTGGCAGGTCCGAAGGCTCGCCTGTGGGGGATAGGTTTGGTTTGTGGGTGATAGGTTAGGATATGTTAGGATAGGTTAGGTCAGGTTTGTGGAATCATCATCGGCACCCCGAGACCGGCTCGGCCCCAGGTAGACCCGCTGCGCAGGCTCTCATCTAGCTGGCAGGTCCGAAGGCTCGCCTGTGGGGGATAGGTTTGGTCTGGTTGGCTTGGATAATGTAAGGCAGGGAGCACGTTGGGAATGCCAAATGAAAAGTGAAAATGAAGAGATAGATTTCGGCAGAGATACATCTCGGCAGGAACAGGTCTCGGCAGAGATATATCTCGGCAGGAATAGGTCTCGGCAGAGATATATCTCGGCAGGAACAGGTCTCGGCAGAGATAGATCGCGGCAGGAGAATCCTCATCAAAGGGGATCCCAAGGTGGGGAGGCTTTCGCCAAAAAGGTTCCTCTCATATTTCTTGAACAAATAGGCGAGATCGTTATACGATGGGCTAGTAGGGACTCGCGCAGTCTAGAGGGGACGGTCCCGTCCTAAGGATTCGAGAGTCACGCTTCCGGCTGGCCAGTTACCGCGGGTTCTTGCTGATTCATCGCTACGAATTTCCTAAGGCCAATGGCCTTGGCGGAAGCCTACGCCGAAAACATCCAACTACGACAATCACATCAAACACATTCGCAGATAACAAAAAATGCTCGCAAGAAAAAACATTTGCATTAACAAATACTATATACGGGTACAAAATGATAGCGTCTCGCGCTTTACATAGAAATGAAGAACAAAAGCAAGAAGAGGACACTCAAGGGGACAAGCTGTATCCTTCTGAAGTCTCGCTGGAGCTTCCGCTGGAGCTTCCGCCGGAGCTCCCCCCGGAGGTCTCGCCATCAGCTGCGGGGGACTTTGGGACATCCGAGGGAGGGGTAGTGGGGGCGCCAGGGGGCTTTGGGATGGGCTCGAAGAGCCATGGGACCAGTTGCGGAGCGGTAATGTCTTTGCCCCTTCCGTCCCAACAGTTGATGTCGCGCAGCGTCTCCAGCGTCAGCTTTACGGTGGCTTGCGCATTCCCCTGAAGGAGCTTGTCGATGTCATAAGCCGAGTAATACTGGCTCTTCAATCTCTCGTCCAGCGGAGGGGGTGCACTCGCCTCGAGGCGCGCGATCTGCTCTCGCAGGAGAACGTTGTCATATCGGGCCTGAGACAGCTCCTCGCGAAGCGCGGCTTGAGCGGAATCCTGAACAACGGGAGGTTAGCATAAGAAAAAGGTTAGGATTGCGAGAACAACTGATTATGAAAAGTCTCGCTTACCCCTTCCGCTTGGCGCGAGGATAGTAGTTGCTGGGTCTCGGCCAGCTCCTTGGCCAGAGAGGCCGCCTGGGCCACCGCATCCTCCCTGGCCTTGAACATATCTTGGAAGTTGCGGTCTATCGTAATGCTCCGCCGGGCGCACATGTGCGCAAGCTCCAGCCCATGCATTAAAGCGCGAGTGGAGTCATATGCCAACAGCCGGGTCGACATCCTGTCGAAGACGCTAGCGCCCTCCCGGCTGTAGAGGCCATACCCTAAGGCGAAAGCTTCGCCGGTGACCTCGTCTCGCTCCGCCCAGCTCGGCAAGAGGGACGAGACCGTGACCTTGTTGGCGTCAGGGTCCCATTGCAGCAGCGGCTTGTTCTCCGCGTCCAGGCACCTCACGCCGAGGCCAAAGTTACGATGACCCCGCGGCACCTCTTCAGACGGGGGTTGGCCGGAGGTCCCGGCGGCGGCACCCTCGCTCTCGGCGGCGCCAGGGGTCCGAGGGTTCTCGGCAGGAGTCCCCAGGCCGCCCCTGGTGGTCGCAACCCTGCTTGCTGCCTCCAAGACCTCCTCGAAGGAGCGGCCGGGGGGGAGAGGTTGGACGGGCGGGACAACCACAGCCTTGCCCTTCTCGGTATCCGTGGTCTTGGGCCTCTTGATTGGCTGAGGTGCGGAAGCAACCGGTTTTCGCTTCACAACACCGCTCGAGGGGGGGAGGCCCGGCTCCTTTCGGCAGGCTTGCGCGGCGGCTTTCGCAAGAGCCAGCGGGTCCTTCGGAAGCTGACTCCCTCCGGCGCGAGCCTCGTCGAAAGGCTGGCGGAGAGGGATCTCGCGCTCTCCTGCAAAAAAAACAACAGTGATAAGTTCTAATCTCGGAAAAGGCAAGAAATAGACAAATGAAGGCGAGACCCTACCTTCTCCCGGAAGTACAGGGGGAAGAGAATCAACGTCTCGCCGGAGGTGGAGGACGTCGAAGTCCTTGGTTCCGAAGAACTCAAGGAGGGCGCCCTCGCGGGAGCCCAAGGACGGAGGCTTGTAGGCGGCATCCTCATATTGGATGGGGGCCAAGGGTACGTTCCCGAAGTCGCCGGAGACGTAGATGAACTTCTCGCCCCAATGATGATGCTTGTTGGCGAGACCGATCGTCTTCAGAAGCTGCCCGGAGAAGAACACCACGCCTCCTTTCGCGCGGAAGGTAAACAGCTTGCGGAAGATCGGCAGGCTGAACTCGATCCTCTCGGAACGCATGTAGCATATGAATGCCACGAGAATGGCAACTGAATTAGGATTCAGCTGTGCGGGAACCACCCCGTAGTATCGGAGAGCCTGTCGCATCTCAGGCCACAGCGGAAGGCGGAAGCCCACCTCGAAGTGTTCAATAGGGATGGCGAGCTCCCCCTCCCCTGCAGTGTTGACCTTGTCATGGCTGCCCGGGGGCCGCGCGACGAAGCCAGCAGGAACGTGCTGGGCCTTGGTCAGATTGAACTCCTCCAGAGTGAGAGTACAGGAAGGGAAGAGATGCTTTTGGAAGGCTTCCGCACAGTTGGATCGTCCTTCACCACCACCAGGCATCGCAATAGGGATTGAAGGCGAGATCTACGGGGAGAAGGCGAGAGCGAGAACAAGGCGAGAACGGAAGTGGAAGACAGAAAAGGGGCGAGAGCTTTGCGAAGACTGCGAGAACAACAGCAAAGAGGAGAGAGACTGGAGTCAGAATAATGAATGTGGTAGGTGAGCCTCCTATTTATAGGAAATCGTGGTAATGATGGTTGTTTTCAGAAAGGCGGCGAGGGTACAGCCGCCGCGTCCTAGGTCAGCGACGCTTCGTTTTTCCCGCCCGAATCTGACAGCGACCGATTAAACAGCTGGCGCTAACGTTGCGAAGTGTCATGCGGCAGAAAAAGTAGGCGGAAGCAAGGTGGTTCTCGCCACCCCAAGGAGCTGGGAAGATAACTCATACGCATACAAAAATATTAAAGACAGAGCCATCGCTCTCGCTGAGCGGGAACGCGATAAAAAATAATAATAATATAATAAACGAATAAAGTGAGGGAACAATAGTTACAGCTCCAAGCGAAAAAGAAAGCAAGGGTACATTAGAGAAGGGAAGGCCAGAGGAAGAGGAGGGGAGGTCTCGCGCTTCAGTACGGCTCCCAGCGCCATTTCCCTTGCTCCCAACGCCATTTGCCTCGGTCCCGCAATTTGGTCCGGGGGGGCGCCTGCGGGTTGAAGTAGGATGACAGAACGCTGCATCCTAGGTCAACCCGGCGAGACAAGTCCCGGATTCTCTCAATGCATCTCTCAGGTGAGGACCCGGCGGTAGCTCCCCCAGGCCGGTCCATCTCGCCTAGAAGGAAATCTCGCTCCAGGGACTCCAGCCTTTTCTCCACCGACTGGCGGAACTCTTTGGCCGCGAGGTCGCGGACTCGATCTCGCCGGATGAGCTTCGACAGTATGGCGGCGACCTTCTTCCCCCGTCTTTTTGCGCTCCCGGCACCGGTCAGGATCTCCTCCATCTCGTCAGAGGAAGGGAAGGGAGAGCTCTCGCCATCCTCTCCGTCTCTTTCTTCTTCTTCTTCTTCTTCGTCTTCCTCCTCCACTTCAGCGCCAGGCCGCGAGTCCATGTCCCCTGTCAGAAGATTCCCCATTTTAGCGGAAACTAAAAGGTAGCAGCGATAAAACGGCCGTATACCTTCGGAGTGACGAGGCCCCCCGGTCGACGGCAGATGAGAAGGCCCAGCCCCCCCCCCCCCTCAGCTCCAAAGAGGAGGTGGATTGGCTTTCCTTTGCCGGGGGGGTAAACTTTGCGGATGGTGATCCCGGCCTGATCGAGATCAGGGGAGCGGGTCTCCTCAACCGCTGGAGGGCTAGCATCTAGCGGTGGTGTAGGGATCTCGGCATTTTTTCCTCTCGCCGGTAGGGAGGAGTCAGCCGCATGGGCAGGTTGATTCACAGTTCTCGCCCCACCATCCCGGGTGGCGAGATCTGGAGGTGCGAAAACTGGCGCTGCGAGGAATCAGGTCAGTATTTAAAAATACCAGGCGAAGCCAAGAAGGAAACCTTTACCGGCGGTGTTCGGGTCAGGCGGAAAAGGCGCCTCGGGAACCTGTGGATGATCATCTTGATGGCTAGAGGGTGGATCCGAACGTTCTCGCGGGGACGCGGCAGCGTCAGGAACCGTCTCCTGCGAGAGGTATCAAGTTAGACAATTGAGCAACTGGTTGTTAATGGGTATATCAAGCTTACCTTCCGCGGCGAGGTGCCGTCCGCGCAACTAGGGGTCGGGGTGGGCGGGCTCCTGTTCTCGCGGGATAGGTCCCGTTGAACCACCTTCGCCTTCTTCTTCTTCTTCTTCTTGGGCAAAGAAGGCTCAGCAACTGACGGCTGTCTCGCTAGCCATGGGGCGACAAGGGCACTGTTAGCCCTAGCTCGCGCCTGCGCCGCGTTGATGCGGTCCTGCAGATCCTGCGGAAGAGGTTTATCGGCACGCTTAGAAGGCATAGCGAGAGAGGGCGAGAGCTCAGAAGGAGAATGACGGCTCGAGGAAAGTGTTATGACCGTCTATCGGCACTCATATTTATAGACACCGTACGGCCCACCGAAAGATTCCCTGATGTTGACACGTGCTCATCGAATATTTTTGGGGTTGGACATGTCTTTTCGAGCGCGGTGCTAGCTCAAAAAGAGCGGGGATTGTGTACAACCCCATATTCGCTGAGCCAGACAAGGAGGCACAATGGTCACAGGAGGGTTAGCCAAAGTGGTCCCGCCCTAAGGAGGATCTCGCCCACAGAAGGCGGAAACGCTCTCGCCGGATGCTATAGAAGAGAAACCGTGGGCCGAGAGCGCCAAGCGCGGACTGCGCGGAAGCGCTCTCGCCCAAACCAAGCCTCAATCCCGAAGAGTTCTCGCATAAGCCAGGCGAGAACGGTCGCGCCATGCCCTGGGCCGAAAGGTCTCGGCACCAGCTCTCGCCGAGTGGGGCCCAGGGTCTTTGGAAGAATGTCCTAATTGCCCTCAGGAGAAATTACTTCAGTACCCTCAGAAAAACAGCGGGTTTTGGCTATTGGCAGACCAACCAGGGGCTTTTCAGTAAATTCAGGACAGCAAAATGTTATAAATAGACCCATAAGGGCTCCTTAGAAAGCAAGCGATCATTGTCTCCGGAATTCTAGTGCTTTCTGAGGAGCTCCTAGCCCAGCTTTGGCTTTGGAGGGGAAGCTCTCAGAGATCTTCCGGGTGTGAGGTGGGACCTCCCTGCTGAGGCTTTTGGGTCAGTCTTAGGTCCTTAGAATCCAGTCAAGGGGTGAGACTTGAGAGAAGTAGGTTTTGGCTGCACCCCTTTTTCTTCGAACTTCAGTTGAGGTCATATTTGGCTTCAACAAATATGACCTCAACTGAAGTTCGAAGAAAAAGGGGTGCAGCCAAAACCTACTTCTCTCAAGTCTCACCCCTTGACTGGATTCTAAGGACCTAAGACTGACCCAAAAGCCTCAGCAGGGAGGTCCCACCTCACACCCGGAAGATCTCTGAGAGCTTCCCCTCCAAAGCCAAAGCTGGGCTAGGAGCTCCTCAGAAAGCACTAGAATTCCGGAGACAATGATCGCTTGCTTTCTAAGGAGCCCTTATGGGTCTATTTATAACATTTTGCTGTCCTGAATTTACTGAAAAGCCCCTGGTTGGTCTGCCAATAGCCAAAACCCGCTGTTTTTCTGAGGGTACTGAAGTAATTTCTCCTGAGGGCAATTAGGACATTCTTCCAAAGACCCTGGGCCCCACTCGGCGAGAGCTGGTGCCGAGACCTTTCGGCCCAGGGCGTGGCGCGACCGTTCTCGCCTGGCTTATGCGAGAACTCTTCGGGATTGAGGCTTGGTTTGGGCGAGAGCGCTTCCGCGCAGTCCGCGCTTGGCGCTCTCGGCCCACAGTTTCTCTTCTATAGCATCCGGCGAGAGCGTTTCCGCCTTCTGTGGGCGAGATCCTCCTTAGGGCGGGACCACTTTGGCTAACCCTCCTGTGACCATTGTGCCTCCTTGTCTGGCTCAGCGAATATGGGGTTGTACACAATCCCCGCTCTTTTTGAGCTAGCACCGCGCTCGAAAAGACATGTCCAACCCCAAAAATATTCGCTGAGCACGTGTCAACATCAGGGAATCTTTCGGTGGGCCGTACGGTGTCTATAAATATGAGTGCCGATAGACGGTCATAACACTTTCCTCGAGCCGTCATTCTCCTTCTGAGCTCTCGCCCTCTCTCGCTATGCCTTCTAAGCGTGCCGATAAACCTCTTCCGCAGGATCTGCAGGACCGCATCAACGCGGCGCAGGCGCGAGCTAGGGCTAACAGTGCCCTTGTCGCCCCATGGCTAGCGAGACAGCCGTCAGTTGCTGAGCCTTCTTTGCCCAAGAAGAAGAAGAAGAAGAAGGCGAAGGTGGTTCAGCGGGACCTATCCCGCGAGAACAGGAGCCCGCCCACCCCGACCCCTAGTTGCGCGGACGGCACCTCGCCGCGGAAGGTAAGCTTGATATACCCATTAACAACCAGTTGCTCAATTGTCTAACTTGATACCTCTCGCAGGAGACGGTTCCTGACGCTGCCGCGTCCCCGCGAGAACGTTCGGATCCACCCTCTAGCCATCAAGATGATCATCCACAGGTTCCCGAGGCGCCTTTTCCGCCTGACCCGAACACCGCCGGTAAAGGTTTCCTTCTTGGCTTCGCCTGGTATTTTTAAATACTGACCTGATTCCTCGCAGCGCCAGTTTTCGCACCTCCAGATCTCGCCACCCGGGATGGTGGGGCGAGAACTGTGAATCAGCCTGCCCATGCGGCTGACTCCTCCCTACCGGCGAGAGGAAAAAATGCCGAGATCCCTGCGCCACCGCTAGACGCTAGCCCTCCAGCGGTTGAGGAGACCCGCTCCCCTGCTCTCGATCAGGCCGGGATCACCATCCGCAAAGTTTACCCCCCGGCAAAGGAAAGCCAATCCACCTCCTCTTTGGAGCTGAGGGGGGGGGCTGGGCCTTCTCGCCTGCCGTCGACCGGGGGGCCTCGTCACTCCGAAGGTATACGGCCGTTTTATCGCTGCTACCTTTTAGTTTCCGCTAAAATGGGGAATCTTCTGACAGGGGACATGGACTCGCGGCCTGGCGCTGAAGTGGAGGAGGAAGACGAAGAAGAAGAAGAAGAAGAAAGAGACGGAGAGGATGGCGAGAGCTCTCCCTTCCCTTCCTCTGACGAGATGGAGGAGATCCTGACCGGTGCCGGGAGCGCAAAAAGACGGGGGAAGAAGGTCGCCGCCATACTGTCGAAGCTCATCCGGCGAGATCGAGTCCGCGACCTCGCGGCCAAAGAGTTCCGCCAGTCGGTGGAGAAAAGGCTGGAGTCCCTGGAGCGAGATTTCCTTCTAGGCGAGATGGACCGGCCTGGGGGAGCTACCGCCGGGTCCTCACCTGAGAGATGCATTGAGAGAATCCGGGACCTGTCTCGCCGGGTTGACCTAGGATGCAGCGTTCTGTCATCCTACTTCAACCCGCAGGCGCCCCCCCGGACCAAATTGCGGGACCGAGGCAAATGGCGTTGGGAGCAAGGGAAATGGCGCTGGGAGCCGTACTGAAGCGCGAGACCTCCCCTCCTCTTCCTCTGGCCTTCCCTTCTCTAATGTACCCTTGCTTTCTTTTTCGCTTGGAGCTGTAACTATTGTTCCCGCACTTTATTCGTTTATTATATTATTATTATTTTTTATCGCGTCCCCGCTCAGCGAGAGCGATGACTCTGTCTTTAATATTTTTGTATGCGTATGAGTTATCTTCCCAGCTCCTTGGGGTGGCGAGAACCACCTTGCTTCCGCCTACTTTTTCTGTCGCATGACACTTCGCAACGTTAGCGCCAGCTGTTTAATCGGTCGCTGTCAGATTCGGGCGGGAAAAACGAAGCGTCGCTGACCTAGGACGCGGCGGCTGTACCCTCGCCGCCTTTCTGAAAACAACCATCATTACCACGATTTCCTATAAATAGGAGGCTCACCTACCACATTCATTATTCTGACTCCAGTCTCTCTCCTCTTTGCTGTTGTTCTCGCAGTCTTCGCAAAGCTCTCGCCCCTTTTCTGTCTTCCACTTCCGTTCTCGCCTTGTTCTCGCTCTCGCCTTCTCCCCGTAGATCTCGCCTTCAATCCCTATTGCGATGCCTGGTGGTGGTGAAGGACGATCCAACTGTGCGGAAGCCTTCCAAAAGCATCTCTTCCCTTCCTGTACTCTCACTCTGGAGGAGTTCAATCTGACCAAGGCCCAGCACGTTCCCGCTGGCTTCGTCGCGCGGCCCCCGGGCAGCCATGACAAGGTCAACACTGCAGGGGAGGGGGAGCTCGCCATCCCTATTGAACACTTCGAGGTGGGCTTCCGCCTTCCACTGTGGCCTGAGATGCGACAGGCTCTCCGATACTACGGGGTGGTTCCCGCGCAGCTGAATCCTAATTCAGTTGCCATTCTCGTGGCATTCATATGCTACATGCGTTCCGAGAGGATCGAGTTCAGCCTGCCGATCTTCCGCAAGCTGTTTACCTTCCGCGCGAAAGGAGGCGTGGTGTTCTTCTCCGGGCAGCTTCTGAAGACGATCGGTCTCGCCAACAAGCATCATCATTGGGGCGAGAAGTTCATCTACGTCTCCGGCGACTTCGGGAACGTACCCTTGGCCCCCATCCAATATGAGGATGCCGCCTACAAGCCTCCGTCCTTGGGCTCCCGCGAGGGCGCCCTCCTTGAGTTCTTCGGAACCAAGGACTTCGATGTCCTCCACCTCCGGCGAGACGTTGATTCTCTTCCCCCTGTACTTCCGGGAGAAGGTAGGGTCTCGCCTTCATTTGTCTATTTCTTGCCTTTTCCGAGATTAGAACTTATCACTGTTGTTTTTTTTGCAGGAGAGCGCGAGATCCCTCTCTGCCAGCCTTTCGACGAGGCTCGCGCCGGAGGGAGTCAGCTTCCGAAGGACCCGCTGGCTCTTGCGAAAGCCGCCGCGCAAGCCTGCCGAAAGGAGCCGGGCCTCCCCCCCTCGAGCGGTGTTGTGAAGCGAAAACCGGTTGCTTCCGCACCTCAGCCAATCAAGAGGCCCAAGACCACGGATACCGAGAAGGGCAAGGCTGTGGTTGTCCCGCCCGTCCAACCTCTCCCCCCCGGCCGCTCCTTCGAGGAGGTCTTGGAGGCAGCAAGCAGGGTTGCGACCACTAGGGGCGGCCTGGGGACTCCTGCCGAGAACCCTCGGACCCCTGGCGCCGCCGAGAGCGAGGGTGCCGCCGCCGGGACCTCCGGCCAACCCCCGTCTGAAGAGGTGCCGCGGGGTCATCGTAACTTTGGCCTCGGCGTGAGGTGCCTGGACACGGAGAACAAGCCGCTGCTGCAATGGGACCCTGACGCCAACAATGTCACGGTCTCGTCCCTCTTGCCGAGCTGGGCGGAGCGAGACGAGGTCACCGGCGAAGCTTTCGCCTTAGGATATGGCCTCTACAGCCGGGAGGGCGCTAGCGTCTTCGACAGGATGTCGACCCGGCTGTTGGCATATGACTCCACTCGCGCTTTAATGCGTGGGCTGGAGCTTGCGCACATGTGCGCCCGGCGGAGCATTACGATAGACCGCAACTTCCAAGATATGTTCAAGGCCAGGGAGGATGCGGTGGCCCAGGCGGCCTCTCTGGCCAAGGAGCTGGCCGAGACCCAGCAACTACTATCCTCGCGCCAAGCGGAAGGGGTAAGCGAGACTTTTCATAATCAGTTGTTCTCGCAATCCTAACCTTTTTCTTATGCTAACCTCCCGTTGTTCAGGATTCCGCTCAAGCCGCGCTTCGCGAGGAGCTGTCTCAGGCCCGATATGACAACGTTCTCCTGCGAGAGCAGATCGCGTGCCTCGAGGCGAGTGCACCCCCTCCGCTGGATGAGAGATTGAAGAGCCAGTATTACTCGGCTTATGACATCGACAAGCTCCTTCAGGGGAATGCGCAAGCCACCGTAAAGCTGACGCTGGAGACGCTGCGCGACATCAACTGTTGGGACGGAAGGGGCAAAGACATTACCGCTCCGCAACTGGTCCCATGGCTCTTCGAGCCCATCCCAAAGCCCCCTGGCGCCCCCACTACCCCTCCCTCGGATGTCCCAAAGTCCCCCGCAGCTGATGGCGAGACCTCCGGGGGGAGCTCCGGCGGAAGCTCCAGCGGAAGCTCCAGCGAGACTTCAGAAGGATACAGCTTGTCCCCTTGAGTGTCCTCTTCTTGCTTTTGTTCTTCATTTCTATGTAAAGCGCGAGACGCTATCATTTTGTACCCGTATATAGTATTTGTTAATGCAAATGTTTTTTCTTGCGAGCATTTTTTGTTATCTGCGAATGTGTTTGATGTGATTGTCGTAGTTGGATGTTTTCGGCGTAGGCTTCCGCCAAGGCCATTGGCCTTAGGAAATTCGTAGCGATGAATCAGCAAGAACCCGCGGTAACCGGCCAGCCGGAAGCGTGACTCTCGAATCCTTAGGACGGGACCGTCCCCTCTAGACTGCGCGAGTCCCTACTAGCCCATCGTATAACGATCTCGCCTATTTGTTCAAGAAATCTGAGAGGAACCTTTTTGGCGAAAGCCTCCCCACCTTGGGATCCCCTTTGATGAGGATTCTCCTGCCGCGATCTATCTCTGCCGAGACCTGTTCCTGCCGAGATATATCTCTGCCGAGACCTGTTCCTGCCGAGATATATCTCTGCCGAGACTTGTTCCTGCCGAGATGTATCTCTGCCGAAATCTATCTCTTCATTTTCACTTTTCATTTGGCATTCCCAACGTGCTCCCTGCCTTACATTATCCAAGCCAACCAGACCAAACCTATCCCCCACAGGCGAGCCTTCGGACCTGCCAGCTAGATGAGAGCCTGCGCAGCGGGTCTACCTGCGGCCGAGCCGGTCTCGGGGTGCCGATGACGATTCCACAAACCTGACCTAACCTATCCTAACATATCCTAACCTATCCTAACCTATCACCCACAAACCAAACCTATCCCCCACAGGCGAGCCTTCGGACCTGCCAGCTAGATGAGAGCCTGCGCAGCGGGTCTACCTGGGGCCGAGCCGAGCTCGGGGTGCCGATGAAGATCTCAAACCAACCAAACCTATCCCCCGCAGGCGAGCCTTCGGACCTGCCAGCTAGATGAGAGCCTGCGCAGCGGGTCTACCTGGGGCCGAGCCGAGCTCGGGGTGCCGATGAAGATCTCAAACCATCCAAACCTATCCCCCACAGGCGAGCCTTCGGACCTGCCAGCTAGATGAGAGCCTGCGCAGCGGGTCTACCTGGGGCCGAGCCGAGCTCGGGGTGCCGATGAAGATCTCAAACCAACCAAACCTATCCCCCACAGGCGAGCCTTCGGACCTGCCAGCTAGATGAGAGCCTGCGCAGCGGGTCTACCTGGGGCCGAGCCGAGCTCGGGGTGCCGATGAAGATCTCAAACCAACCAAACCTATCCCCCACAGGCGAGCCTTCGGACCTGCCAGCTAGATGAGAGCCTGCGCAGCGGGTCTACCTGGGGCCGAGCCGAGCTCGGGGTGCCGATGAAGATCTCAAACCAACCAAACCTATCCCCCACAGGCGAGCCTTCGGACCTGCCAGCTAGATGAGAGCCTGCGCAGCGGGTCTACCTGGGGCCGAGCCGAGCTCGGGGTGCCGATGAAGATCTCAAACCAACCAAACCTATCCCCCACAGGCGAGCCTTCGGACCTGCCAGCTAGATGAGAGCCTGCGCAGCGGGTCTACCTGGGGCCGAGCCGAGCTCGGGGTGCCGATGAAGATCTCAAACCAACCAAACCTATCCCCCACAGGCGAGCCTTCGGACCTGCCAGCTAGATGAGAGCCTGCGCAGCGGGTCTACCTGGGGCCGAGCCGAGCTCGGGGTGCCGATGAAGATCTCAAGCTAACCAAACCTATCCCCCACAGGCGAGCCTTCGGACCTGCCAGCTAGATGAGAGCCTGCGCAGCGGGTCTACCTGGGGCCGAGCCGAGCTCGGGGTGCCGATGAAGATCTCAAGCCAACCAAACCTATCCCCCACAGGCGAGCCTTCGGACCTGCCAGCTAGATGAGAGCCTGCGCAGCGGGTCTACCTGGGGCCGAGCCGAGCTCGGGGTGCCGATGAAGATCTCAAGCCAACCAAACCTATCCCCCACAGGCGAGCCTTCGGACCTGCCAGCTAGATGAGAGCCTGCGCAGCGGGTCTACCTGGGGCCGAGCCGAGCTCGGGGTGCCGATGAAGATCTCAAACCAACCAAACCTATCCCCCACAGGCGAGCCTTCGGACCTGCCAGCTAGATGAGAGCCTGCGCAGCGGGTCTACCTGGGGCCGAGCCGAGCTCGGGGTGCCGATGAAGATCTCAAACCAACCAAACCTATCCCCCACAGGCGAGCCTTCGGACCTGCCAGCTAGATGAGAGCCTGCGCAGCGGGTCTACCTGGGGCCGAGCCGAGCTCGGGGTGCCGATGAAGATCTCAAACCAACCAAACATATCCCCCACAGGCGAGCCTTCGGACCTGCCAACTAGATGATAGCCTGCGCAGCGGGTCTACCTGGGGCCGAGCTGAGCTCGGGGTGTCACAAAACATTCAACTATGTTATGTCATGAAAAATTCGACACTAGTTAAAGGAGAATCAATCGGTATAACATAATAAGTTTAATTTTGAGATACATGATTACATTCCCCCCCCCCTTCAGGGGTAGAAGCGCTTTAGATCATCACCACTCCAAGTGTGGCTTAGGGCTCTTCCCTCCACGTCCTGGAGATAGTATCCCCCTGTTCCGAGGACTTCCTTTACAATGTATGGACCTTCCCAGTTCGGATGGAGTTTACCCACGGGAGCCGATCTTCCCGCCGCGTCGACCTTTCTCAACACCAGATCCCCTTCCGCGAACTGTTTGACCCTGACATGCTTATCAAAATGCTTGGCCATCCGTCGCTTGATTTCTTCTTGCCTGATAGCCGCCACGTCTCGCAGTTCCTCTACCATGTCTAACGAGAGGCGCTGCCCCTCTTCATTCTCCACCCTCCAAGTCTCGTCACCTTCGCCCGCGGCTGTAACTCGCGGGGACCGGACCTCAAACTCCACCGGTAGGACGGCTTCACACCCATGAGAGAGCTTGAAGGGGGTCTCACCGGTGGCCGTGTTCGGAGTCGTTCGTAGTGCCCACAGGACCGATGGGAGCTGTTCCACCCAATTTCCCTTCAAGTTTTCCACCTTCTTCTTTAGTAGATTTACAATGATTTTGTTTGCTGCTTCCACTTGACCGTTACTCCGAGGGTGATGGACGGAGGCAAACCGAAGATCTATTCCCAGTTGAGCGCAGAAGCTGATGAACTCCTCGCTGGCAAACTGGGGGCCGTTATCGGTCACTATTGCTTGGGGCAACCCATGTCTACAAATGATCTCCCCCCAGATGAAATTCCTTATAACCTGCGAGGTGACCTTGGCTAAAGCTTTAACCTCTAGCCACTTCGAGAAATAATCGATCATGACCAAAAGGAACCTCCTCTGTCCACTAGCCGGAGGAAAGGGCCCAACTAAGTCCATTCCCCAGATAGCAAATGGCCATGGTGCCGTGATACTCCGGAGTCTTTGAGCTGCCAAGAGTTGAAGGGGGGCGAAGAGCTGACATTTTTGACACCTCCTTGCAAACTCCATGGCATCCTTCCTTAGGGTGGGCCAGAAGTACCCCTGTCTGACCACCCTAGCCTCCAGTGTCCTTCCTCCAGAGTGACTGCCGCACTCGCCCGAATGCACCTCCCTTAAAATCTTCGGGATTTCTTCTTCGGTCGCACATCTGGCTAGAAGCCCTGACAACATCTTACGATGCAGACCCCCCTCCATCATCAAGTAGTGAGCCGCCTTACGCTTGAAGCTTCTCCCAACCTTGGTCCCCTCGGGTAGTTCACCGGTGGTTAGGAAGGCCACAAATGGATCCACCCACGAGGGCTGTCGATCCACCATCATCAACTCTCCCTCCTCTATAGCCGGTCGGAATAGCTCCGTCAAGGTCCCTCCTACCTGAGGTCCGAACTTGGCCAGTCGATCGGCGGCTACACTTTCTTCCCTTGGGATATGTTGAATTGAGAAAGACCGAAATCCTCCGATGATCACCCTTACCTTGGAGAGGTATCTGATGAGGGTTGGCTCCCTAGTTTCAAACTCTCCCCGGATTTGCGATGTCACTACCTTTGAATCAGTGAAGACTTCTACCTCCTGAATCCCCAGCTCCTTTGCCAGGCGAAGGCCAGCAATAACAGCCTCATACTCCGCTTGATTGTTGGTCACTGGGAAATGTAAAATGACTGCTTGTTCTATGGTCACCCCCTGGGGACTCGTCAACACCACCCCCGCCCCTAGGGAGTGCCTTCCTGAAGCCCCATCAACCGTCAACTTCCATGCTTCTCGCGGTTGCTGCTCTTCCCCCTCAACCTCAACAACGTAGTCTACTAGAAAGTCCGCCACTGCCTGTGCCTTGATGGAGAGCCTTGGTACAAAGGAGATGTCGAACTCGCTTAGCTCAATGGACCACTTAGCCAACCTCCCCGAGTGCTCCACTCCTTCGAAAATCTTGCGGAGGGGGTGGTCGGTCACCACCCTAATCGAATGCGCTTGAAAGTACGGCCGGAGCTTTCTGGCCGAGATGATCAAGGCATAAGCGAGTTTTTCCAGGATGGGGTAGCGAAGCTCTGCATTTCTCAATATTCGACTGACGTAGTAGATGGGAAGCTGCTTCTTTCCTTCTTCTCTTACTAGGACGGAGCTTACTGCCTCCGCCCCTACTCCGAGGTACAAGGTCAAGTCCTCCCCATCCTTTGGGCTCTGAAGGAGGGGAGCCTGAGAGAGTTGCCTTTTCAGCCCTTGGAAAGCCTCTTCGCACTCGGCCGTCCATTCGAACCTTTGATTCCCCCGCAGCACTTTAAAGAATGAAGAACACTTGTCTCCTGCCCGGGAGAGGAACCTGCTTAGCCCAGCCAGCTTGCCTGTCAAGCGCTGGACCTCCTTGACGTCGCGAGGTGACTCCAAATCCAGGATGGCCTTGACTTTGTCCGGGTTGGGCTCCACTCCTTCCGGAGTCAGGAGATGCCCGAGGAACTTCCCGCGGCTTGCCCCGAAGACACACTTCAAGGGATTCAGCCTCATTTTAAACCTTCTCAGGGTGGCGAATGTTTCCTCGAGGTCTTGCAGGTGCGAAACTATGCATTTGCTTTTGATCATTAGGTCGTCGACGTAGACCTCCAAGTTCCTCCCCCTCTGATCCCGGAAGACCCGATCCATCATGCGCTGATAGGTAGCCCCTGCGTTCTTTAACCCAAAGGGCATCATCTTGTAACTGAAGCATCCCTCCCTCGTGATGAAGGAAACATCTTTGGTGTCAGGAGGGTGCATCCGGATCTGGTGATAACCTGAAAAAGCATCTAAAAAACTCATGACAGAAAAACCGACGGCTGAATCAACCAGCGCGTCGATCCGAGGCAGGGGGTAGCAATCCTTAGGGCATGATTTATTCAGTAAAGAAAAGTCTACACACATCCTCCATTTACCACATCCTTTTTTCACCATTACCACATTGGAGATCCAGCCTGGATACTGGATCTCTGAGATGAAGCCCGCCTCCAGGAGCTTCTTGACCTCCTCGCGAATGGGCTTCTCCAGCTTGGTGGCGATGGCCCTCATCTTCTGACGGATGGGGCGGGCGCGGGGATCCAGGTTCAGACGGTGGCAGGCTACGTCGGCGTCGATGCCGGGCATGTCCGCCGCGCTCCAAGCGAAGATGTCAATGTTGCTTTGGATGCAAGTTCGCACCTGCTCCCGGGCCTCAAGACTCAACCCCCCGCTGATCCGCACCCTTTGCACCTCTCCTGCTTTGGTGAAGACCTCCATCTCTACCACTTCTTCAGCCGGTTCCAACCGCGGCTGCTCCCAACCGGTTCTTGCCTCTTCCTCCAGCTCCAGCTCTCCTTTTTCCTCCTCAATCTCCATCGCTTCTACCCCCCTCTGCTGCTGCTGCTCGGCTCCTATGCCTCCCGGGACTTCTCCCTCGACTTCTATCGCCGCCTTCTCTTCTACTTCCATTGTCCCTTCCGCGCTTTCCTGCCCATTGCTCCTCCGTACCACCCGCACATCCCCTCGCATCTTCTCTGTCTCTTCCTCTTCGGCTTCCTCTCCAGCTTCCTTTCTTACCTCCTCAAGGACCATCTCCTCTTCCTCCACCACCTCCTCTAGGGCCGCCATCTCAATTTCCAACTCTTCCGCCTCCGCCATCCACGAAATAGTGTTGACTGCCGTAACATAACATTGCCTTGCCACCTTCGGGTCTCCTCTGACCCTGACCTGCACCCCCCATTGTTGAACTTGAGGCACTGATGGAACGAGGAGGGGACGCAGCGAAAGGCGCTGATGAGGGGACGCCCAAAGATGGCATTATAGCTGCTCGGGGCGTCCACGATCACGAACCTGCAGTTCCGCGACACGCCCCCCAACCTTACGTGTAACCCTACTCCTCCTTCTACCTCCTTCCTCTCCCCGGAGAACCCGAACAGAGGTCCATCCGATGCCAAGACTCTCTTCCCTTCAACCCTCATCTCATCAAAAGCTTTCTTGAAGATGACGTTAACCGAGCTCCCGTTATCTACCAGTATCCTTGAAACGGTATAGTTCTCCACTGCCGTCTGGATCACCAGGGCGTCGCAGAATGGGTCTTCATAGTCCGGCATGTCCGCTGATGAGAAAGTGATCTTTTCTTCTGGTGGAGGAACCTGGGAGGTTGAGGCCACCCCTCTCCGGTACATGGTTTGAAGACTCCCCTTACGGGTTGCCTCAATCCCCACTCCTCCATGAATCACCCCGATTCCTCCCCGGGTCCCTACATCCACCCGGTCTTCGCACCTGTCCTCCGCTTCGCCCTGCTGCACCTCCACTATCCTCATCGGTGGATCCTGTCTCCCTGCTCCTCTGGCCTCCCTCAGCTCTAAGAACTCTGGGCAGGTGGCCGTCGCGTGACCCTCCTCCTGGTGGAAGTCACAAAAGAGCAACGCCTCCCCGCCCCTTCTTCCATCTCCCCTTCCTCTTCTTCCTCCTCGAGCTCCCCTGGCTGCTCCTCTCCCCCTTCCTACCTCCATGGCCTCCTGCGGTGGCGGGGGACGATCCCTCGGCTCCTGCCTCCATGCCGGTCGATCGAACCTCCGGGGCTCCCGCAGGTTATCTCTCCCCCGAAAGCCTTCTCCTGGGCCTTGGGGGCGACCTTCCTGGGGCCTCCAACCCAACCGGTTGACTGGCTCCCGGGCCCCCCAACCCTGCTGCTGCCCAAACCTTCGGGGCTCCTCCCTTCTCCTTTCTTCCCTCAGCTCCCTCTGCTCTCTCGGTTCCTTCCCGTCCTCTTCTGCTAGCTTGGCCAACTTCCTGGCGAATGCTGGGTTTGCTCTCTCGAAATCAATCTCCTTTGCCGCCCTCTCCATGAGCTCCTCAAAGGAGAGGGGGGGCATCCTCTTCAACTCCATGCTAAAAAATCCCGGTCTCAGCCCCAGGGTGAAGGCCAACATCAGCGCGTACCCTGGAACCTCCTGGACCAGAAGGATCTCTTCCTGGAACCGGTCGACATAGTGACCCAACGTCTCATCCGGCCTCTGCCTCACCGCAAACAGACACTCCGCTTCCTTCTTCCGCTTCTTCGAGGTAGAGAACCTCAACAGGAAACTTCTCCGCAGATCCTCAAAACTGTAGATCGATCTTGCTGGCAACTGGTGGAACCAGTCCCGAGCCTTCTCCTTCAACGTGATGGCAAACAGCCGGCACTTGAAGGCATCTGTCATCTGCCTTATTGACACAACGTCTTCAAACCACTGTACGTGCTGCACCGGGTCATCCTTCCCCGAGTAGTAGGACATGTCGGGCTCCCGGAACCCCTCTGGTACCGGGACCGAGATGATGAGCTCGCTAAATGGGCTCTCGCCTCCTGCCTGGCGAGAAGGCACGTCTCGCGGCCTCGGCTGGCTTGCCCGATCCGCGAGACCGTGCCCTGGGAAGAGTTCCCGCACCGCTGCTTCCTTCTCGCTTAGATCCGTCAGCGCCTCCTTGCCCGGGCGCTGGCTTTGGCCAGGGAAGAGCTCCTGCGCCGCCACATCTCTCTCGCCAGCCTCGCCCGGGACCTCCTTTCCTGGGCGCTGCCCTGGGGCGTTCTCGCCCAAGAGCGGAACCTCTTCTATCGGGACCTGAGGGGTGGCCCACTCGCCTCTCGCCGAGAAGGCCAAACTGATCGTCTGCAGAACCTCTCGCCTGAACTCATCCAGCATCCTCTTTGTTGCTTCCTCTCCCCGGGTGGGGGAGCCTCCAGAACCTGACCATTCACCTTCACCTCCAGCCATGGGACAAAACTTAAGGCTTTCTTGAATCGGCTGCCTTCCACGCTCACCGCACCAGAACTGTTGAAGCCAAATATGACCTCAACTGAAGTTCGAAGAAAAAGGGGTGCAGCCAAAACCTACTTCTCTCAAGTCTCACCCCTTGACTGGATTCTAAGGACCTAAGACTGACCCAAAAGCCTCAGCAGGGAGGTCCCACCTCACACCCGGAAGATCTCTGAGAGCTTCCCCTCCAAAGCCAAAGCTGGGCTAGGAGCTCCTCAGAAAGCACTAGAATTCCGGAGACAATGATCGCTTGATTTCTAAGGAGCCCTTATGGGTCTATTTATAACATTTTGCTGTCCTGAATTTACTGAAAAGCCCCTGGTTGGTCTGCCAATAGCCAAAACCCGCTGTTTTTCTGAGGGTACTGAAGTAATTTCTCCTGAGGGCAATTAGGACATTCTTCCAAAGACCCTGGGCCCCACTCGGCGAGAGCTGGTGCCGAGACCTTTCGGCCCAGGGCGTGGCGCGACCGTTCTTGCCTGGCTTATGCGAGAACTCTTCGGGATTGAGGCTTGGTTTGGGCGAGAGCGCTTCCGCGCAGTCCGCGCTTGGCGCTCTCGGCCCACGGTTTCTCTTCTATAGCATCCGGCGAGAGCGTTTCCGCCTTCTGTGGGCGAGATCCTCCTTAGGGCGGGACCACTTTGGCTAACCCTCCTGTGACCATTGTGCCTCCTTGTCTGGCTCAACGAATATGGGGTTGTACACCTAGGACCCAAGAAAATTTGGGTTCCTAAGGAAAAATAAATTCTTATTTTGCAGGTATGTCCAAGAACCAGAGATAAACCAATCAGGTACTTGGATAGTGGATGTTCTAGACACATGACTGGAACAAAGAGCAATTTGAGGGAGTATATTTCAGTAAAGGATGGACCAAATGTGATCTTTGGTGGAGTTGATAAAGGAATTACAAAAGGTTATGGTAAGATCTCAAATGGCTTAGTCACTTTCACCAAAGTAGCTTGTGGAAGGGTTGCAACACAACCTTATAAGCATAAGTCAATTTTGTGATCTTGGCTATGACATTTCATTCCATAAGGATGAGTGTCACATAAATAAGTCAAGTGACCAAGAGGTCATATTGACAGACACTAAGTGTGGGAATGTGTATTGTTTAAATTTTTTTTGTCTAAAGTCATACTCCCATATTTGCCTAGTTGCAAATGAGAATGCTTCACACTGTGTCAAATGGCAAAAGAGGCTAGCTCATTTCAACTATAAGACCATAGGCAAGTTTTTCAGCAAAGAGCTAGTTAAGAATGGTCTTAACATTAAATGCTCTAAGGAGAACATTTGCTCTGCATGCCAAAAAGGCAAGCAGACCAAAACTTCATTCAAAAGTATTGAAACCAAAGACTCAATGAGGTGTTTATACCTCTTGCATATAGACTTGTTTGGTCCCATGTCAGTTCATAGTCTTGGAAGGAAAGTCTACACCTATGTAATTGTTGATGACTATTCCAGATTCACTTAGGTTTTCTTCTTAAGGAAAAATTCTGAAACTCCTGATGTCTTCAAGACATTTGTCAAGCAGATACATAATGAATTGAACAGTTCTGTGGTCAGAATCAGAAGTGATAATGGAACTGATTTTCAATCTAAATGCATGACAAAGTTTTGTAAAGAACTTGGAATTCAGCAAGAGTTTTTCTCTCTAAGAACACCCCAGCAAAATGGAATTTCTAAGAGAAAGAACAAGACTCTCATTGAAGCTGGAAGAACCATGCTGAGTGATTCTTCTCTTCTAGAATATTTCTGAACTGAAGCTATTAACACAGTATGTCATGTTCTTAATAGAGCTTCGATCAACAAAAGGCTGAATAAGACTCCCTATGAACTAATGAAGGGCAGAAAACCAAATTTGGCATACTTCGGAATCTTTAGATGTATGTCTTTTGTCATAAATAATGGGAAAACATATATAACTAAATTTGCTGAGAAGTCCTATGGAGGTATATTTGTTGGTTATAGTAATCACAGTAAGGCTTATACGGTCTATAATTTGAAGGATCAAGTTGTAGAGCAGTCTGTGTTGGGTTTCTCTATGAGGATGGCACAACACTTGTGCACGCAGCGGAAGAATAAAAACATCAAGAAAACCCAAAAGAGATGGGATCGGGCCATGGTAGTTGAATCAAGAAGTTAACATACAACTAGGCAAAAATTACCTCGGTGGCGTTGAGTCACAACTCAACGGAGATGCTCCAAGCTTCATCTTCTTGCTAGTGGCGAGTTCTACGTGGAATGATATCCACGTCTCTGCAGAGATCCACACGAGCGGGAGAACGCCGACCTTTCCGTCGCACGGATAATCGGGAAGGAGAACGACTGCACCTTGATTTCCCACGGACTGCTAGGTTCGCGCCAGGGATAGCAACACCAGCGACAATCGCCGGAGAGGAGGAGGTTGACGGAGCGAGCACGGCGGCAGAACGATTCCGTCGGCGGGATTCGAGATCGGCGGAACCCTTCCGATTCAATCAGCGGAACGAACGAAGAAGATTCGATTCGATCAGTTATTGTGAATTCCCGAAAACCCTAAGTGTCTATTTATACCAAAGGTATAAACAGACTTAGGAATATCGCTATCCGCAGACCACCCAGAAAATTAGGGTTCCAGAATCGGCGAGAATCACCTAGCAGATTCGGTGAGAATCAATCAGCGAGAATCACTTAGGATCGGCGAGAATCAGTCGGCGACTAGCAGATTCGGTGAGAATCAATCGGCGAGAATCACCTAGGATCGGCTAGAATCACCTAGGATCGGCGAGTATCAGTCGGCGAGAATCACTTAGGATCGACGAGAATCAGAGTACGATACTCGACGATTCACGTCGAACGATCGTCGACCCGCGGTCGACGATACTCGTCGACCCTCGGTCGACCATTCTTACCAATCCTTCAAGGCAACATTTGCCCAACCCGACGATCCTTTAAGGCAACACTTTGCCCATAACCCCATTCAGGTTGGTGATTGGTAACCTTTACCAACACAGTCAATCATCCAACTTCTCCACATCTTTTATGTGCGACCCTGCAGGCTCATATCGCGTTGGCAGTGAGATTATATGTTTGACTACTTCTAGATCGCCATGGTTACTCCAATAGACTCCCACTTGATCTTGAAAGTATCAAACCAAAAACCTCACAAACAATGAGGGGCATCTAGCAATGCATCATGGCTCCCCAAGCAATAAGAGTTTATAACTCATAAGACTTTATGACCAATGTATCAGCGTTGTCTTTGTCCCTTTGTCTCTTACATTCGGAAAGAACTAGAGGCATGGACCGTGTCACCCTCGTAATAGCTCAATCCAAGTTTCTTGATCCAGGACGGACATCCAGAGAATGGTGAGTCCAATATCACATATTGACTCAACCAAGCATGACCATGCATTTCTCAGTCCAGTTCCATCAAGGGGCCCATGGATGCAACTCCTGTCATACAGGAGGACAAATCCCATATCTACTTATACACAAACACCCAAATGATTTGTAACATGCCCAACAACCACCCTTATCATCAACCTTTCTCAAGGAAGACTTTAGATGACATCAAAGCACGCTCTTCCTCACTTGATGAATGTTGTGACTTCAGGTCAAAGGACCACAACACCATTGTCAATTGAGACCTACTCGTGACACGATTGGATGACAATCCACAGAGTAGTCTCAGGTTGGGTCTGTCCAGTACAACTTGTTCACTAACAAGTACCCACGTGATGACTTGATATCACAATATCATGACCTGTGAGAACCGTTCATCAGTCAACGCACGTGCTAGCCTTCATGTACCATCATCACCCTTAGCTTCTATGATGATACTCGACCAGGGACCTTTTAAGAATGAAGCTTCAAATAAATCATAGGCTCTCACATTCAAGTCACGTACTTGATGTCCCATGGAAGCGAACATTCTAAGGGTATCTATTATGTTAACATTTAACTATCATATAGAAAGAAAAACTCATAATAAAAGAACTTGCCATTAATTGTAAGAGAAAAACTAGGTACACTGTTCATAATATGAACAAATGGCCAACAAAATACATGTTTACATGCTATCCACAAGATTCTCACTAGAGTTGATCATTTAGGTATCGTATACCCATCGATCTAGTATGACCATCATGCTTTCTCTGCGCGAGAGGCTTTGTCAGTGGATACGCAATATTCTCCTCAGTCGGCACTCTGCAAATGTTCACATCTACTCGTTCGACAATCTCACGAATAAGATGAAACCGCCGAAGTATGTGCTTGGAGCGCTGATGGGATCTAGGTTCCTTAGATTGTGCAATTGCACCATTGTTATCACAGTAGAGAACTACGGGACCAACAATGCTAGGAACTCAATCAAGCTCGCCGATGAATTTCCTAATCCATACAACCTCCTTCGCCGCATTAGCTGCGGTGATATACTCGGCCTCTGTTGTAGAATCAGCAAATGTCCCTTGCTTGGAACTCTTCCAGCTCACAGCTCCTCCATTCAGGCAAAACACAAAACCTGACTGAGACTTGGAGTCATCTCGATCAGTTTGGAAGCTAGCATCCGTTTAACCACTTACAACGAGCTCTTCCTCTCCACCATACACCAAGAACACATTCTTAGTCCTTCTCAAGTACTTCAGGACATTCTTGACTGCAATCCAGTGACACTCACCGGGGTCTCACTGATACCTGCTAGTCATGCTCAAAGCAAAGGAGACGTCGGGTCGAGTACATAACATCGTGTACATGATTGATCCAATTGCCGAAGCATATGGAATCAACTTCATGCGGTCCTTATCTTCACAAGACTTTGGACACTGGTCCTAAGAGAGATTCACACCATGAGACATAGGCAAAAATCCTTTCTTGGACTCAAGCATGTTGAACCGCTTCAACACCTTTTCGATGTACGTACTCTGGGTCAAACCCAGCAACTTCTTCGATCTATCTCTATAGATCTTAATACCGAGTATATAAGTCGCTTCACCCAAATCCTTCATTGAAAAGCAGTTCCCTAGGTTGTTCTTAACAATTTTCAGGGTAGGAATGTCATTCCCAATCAACAGTATGTCATCCACATACAATATCAGGAAGACAATAATGCTCCCACTGATTCGCTTGTAAACACAAGGCTCATCTTCATTCTTGATGAAACCAAACTCTTTGATTTTCTCATCAAAACGAAGATTCCAACTTCGAGAGGCATGTTTCAGTCCATAGATGGACTTATTCAGCTTGCATATTTTAGTGGCTTCATCTGGAGATACAAAACCTTCGGGTTGTGTCATATACACTTCCTCAAGGAGGTTTCCATTAAGGAAAGCCTTTTTGACATCCATCTGCCAGATCTCGTAGTCATAATACGCAGCAACAGCAAGCAATATCCTTATGGACTTTACCATGGCAACAGGGGAAAAGGTCTCATCATAGTCAATATCATGAATTTGCTTGAAACCCTTAGCCACCAGACGCCCTTTGAATGTCTGTACATTCCCATCCATGTCGGTCTTCTTCTTGAAGACCCACTTGTACCCTATGGGTCGTACCCCTTCAGGTGGTTCCACCAAGTTCCAAACTTGGTTTGCATACATGGAGTCCATTTCGGATTTCATAGCCTCAAGCCATTTGTCGGAGTCCGGTCCATTCATAGCCTCTTGGTAGGTTGCTATTTCATCATCATGATCCATAAGCAACACATTACCTATTTGAGACACGAGAAATCCATATCTCTCAGGCTCAAACCTCGGTCTACCAGATCTACGTAGGACTTGTGTTCCTTGAGCAGGTTCTCTAGCTACAACATCTTGTAGTCCTGTCTCAGAATCCAATTCCGATTCATTCACTACATGTGGTTCTTGAACTTCTTCAAGCTCTATCTTTTCAGTCTCTCTTGATAAGAACTCTTTCTCCAAGAAGACACCAGTCCTTGCGACAAACAGTTTGTCCTCAGACGGTAGGTAAAAGTAATACCCTTTCGTTTCCTTAGGATATCCCACCAGATAACATTTATCCGATTTGGGTTCCAGCTTGTCAGACATTTGACGTCTCATGTATGCCTCACAACCCCAAATTTTAATAAATGACATACTAGGACGCTTCCCAGTCCATATCTCATATGGTGTCTTCAGAACCGTTTTCGTTGGAGCGCGATTCAATGTCATTGCAGCAGTCTCTAAAGCAAAACCCCAAAAGGAAACAAGCAAGTCTGCATGACTCATCATCGAACGTACCATGTCTAATAGAGTACGATTTCTCCTCTCAGACACACCATTATGTTGTGGTATTCTAGGTGGAGTGAGCTGTGATACAATACCACACTCTTTCAGATGATCACGAAACTCATGACTCAGGTATTCGCCACCTCGATCAGATCGGAGTGTTTTAACCCTTTTACCCAACTGGTTTTCTACTTCATTCTTGAACTCTTTGAACTTTTCAAAGGTCTCGGATTTGCACTTCATAAGATACACATATCCGTATCTACTGAAATCATCAGTAAATGTAACAAAGTAGAAATACCCACCTCTAGCCATGGAACTCATGGGTTCGCATACATCACTATGTACAACACCCAAGAGATCCTCAGCCCTCTCAGTATAACCAGTGAAAGGAGCTTTAGTCATCTTGCCTAACAAACAAGATTCGCATCGCTCAAATGATTCATAATCAAATGAGTCCAAAAGTCCATCTCTATGGAGCTTGGATATGCGCTTCTTGTTAGAAAGTAGCGAAAAGAAGCGAAAAGTAGAGAACAAGCCGAATTAACTTTTGAATAATTGAAATTTTATTATCCAAAAAAGATATCTATTACAAAGGTATGCCCTCCTTTATATAGAATGGAGGAGAGATGAGAGAATACAAATAAGAGATGTGGGACTATAATTTACAGGACAAGCGGACTATACAAAACAAACCGCACAAGCCGCGCGGTTAGACAGCAGGGCTAACCGCACGGCTACCACCAGAGAGGAAGAGAGACTGCCAGGGTAGACCGCCAGACCGCCCAGTCTCCAAGCCGGCTGAGACAAACCGCCAGACCGCGCGGTCTTCAACTTCAACACTCCCCCTCAAGCTGGAGCATATATATCGATCATGCCCAGCTTGTCGCAGATGTGGAAAAAGGAAGCGGACACCGGCTTGGTGAAGATATCTGCCAACTCGTTGTCGGATGTGACAAATGGAGTGCAAATCTGTTTCTTCAATATTTCTTCTCGAATAAAATGACAGTCGACTTCTATGTGTTTTGTTCTCTCATGAAAGACCGGATTTTTGGAAATGTGTATCGCAGCCTTATTGTCACAGAACATAGGAAGAAGATAGTTGTAAACCTCTCCTAAGTCAAGCATGAGAGCCCGCAATCACTTCAACTCACATGTAGTCGATGTCATGCTACGATATTCCGCCTCTGCACTAGACCTGGAAACGACAGACTGTTTCTTGCTCTTCCAACTCACAAGATTGCCTCCAACAAATGTGCAGAAACCTGAAGTCGATTTGCGGTCCCCTTTGTCATCCGCATAGCTTGAATCAGAGTAAGCTTCAACCCTTAGGTGACCATTCTTCTGAAATAGGAGTCCTTTCCCTGGAGCAGCTTTAATATACTCTAATATCCTCAGAGCAGATTGTAGATGACACTCCCTCGGAGCTTGCATAAACTGGCTCACCTTGCCAACAGCATAGGAGATGTCGGGTCTGGTTACCGTGAGATATATGAGCTTGCCCACCAGACGCCGGTATCTCGTAAGATCAGAGAGAAGAGGTGAGTCATCTGTCCAAGTTTTGTCTTCTCCAGCAGCCATAGGACAACGTGCAGGTTTAGCACCAGTGAGTCCTGCATCCTTTAAAAGATCAAGAGCATACTTCCGTTGTGAAAGGACCATGGAGTTGGGCTTTCTAGAGATTTCAATCCCCAGAAAGTATTTCGGGGAGCCCATATCCTTTGTAACCAGATGTTGACGAAGGTGTTTCTTGGTCATCAGTATCCCATCCTGGTCATCGCCAGTAAGAAGAATGTCATCAACATAAACCGCAAGAACAACAAGACCAGAGACGGTTTTCCGAACAAACAAGGAGTGATCTGCTGAGCTTCGTGTAAAACCAATGGCCGCAACAATGCCACTGAACTTGTCAAACCAGGCACGAGGACTCTGCTTGAGGCCATAGATAGCCTTCTTTAGCCGGCATACCCGTGTCTCCCCCTAAGCAACATACCCAGGAGGTTGCTCCATGTAAACAGCTTCCTGCAGATCTCCATAGAGGAAGGCATTTTTAACATCTAGCTGCGAGATGGGCCAATCCCTGTTGACAGCCACAGAGAGAAGAACCCGAATAGTGCTGAGGCGAGCCACGGGCGAGAAAGTGTCAAAGTAATCAACCCCATAAGTTTGGGTAAAACCCTTGGCAACCAGGCGAGCCTTATAACGATCCACACTGCCATCCGGGAGAAACTTCACCACGAAGACCCAGCGACAACCAACAACATCGGTGCCGAAAGGAGGCGGAACAAGGGTCCAGGTACCCCGTTCAGTGAGAGTAGCAATCTCCTCATCCATGGCAACTTTCCAGTGAGGAATAGTAAGGGCCTCCTGGTAGGAACGGGGGGTGGTAGTGGCCGAGATAGCCAGGGCAAAGGCTCGGCGAGCAGGGGTAAGGCGATCGTAGGAAACAACTGCAGCAAGAGGATGGTGGGTACAAGCCCGAACCCCTTTGCGAAGAGCAATCGGGAGATCCAGGTCAGCAGGTGCCTCAGTATCCGGAGTATCCGTGGTGGAGAGAGCTGGCCCGGGAGTAGAGAGAGATGGCAGCGGAGTGGAGGGAGAAAGCGGAGTAGAGGGTGGAGATGAGGAGGATTGTGAAGACGGTGGAGTGGGTGGAGAGGACGGAACCTCAGTGGGAGCAGAGGGAATGGATGGGTTGGGATGAGAAGTAGGAGCAGGAGGAGGAGAAGAGGAAGCGGGAGAGAAGTAAGATGCATTGGCAAAGAAGGTGACATCCGCAGAGACAAATTGCTTGCGGGTAACAGGGTCAAAGCAACAATAGCCTTTCTGAGTGGGAGAGTAGCCCAAAAAGACACATTTGGTGGCACGGGGTGAGAGTTTATCACGGGTGGCAGCGGGAGAGTGCACAAAAGCGGTGCACCCAAAGATGTGTAGAGGAAGAGGAAAGGGATCCTTGTCCGGATAAAGAATGGAGAAGGGGGTAGCACCGTGGAGAACGGTGGAGGGAAGGCGATTGATGAGATAGCAGGAGAGGAGGACAGCATAGCCCCAATAGGAGCGAGGAACATGCATTTGAGTCATCATAGTGCGAGCGACATCAAGGAGGTGACGGTTTTTGCGTTCCGCCACCCCATTTTGTTGTGAGGTGTAGACACAGCTGGTTTGACGAATAACACCATGGCGAGTGCAAAAGGAGGAGAAGTCGTGGCTAAGATACTCCTTAGCATTGTCAGAACGAAGGATTTTAATAGACGTAGCAAACTGAGTTTTAACCATCGAATAAAAGGAGGTCCAAACAGAGAACAACTCGGAGCGATCTTTGAGAAGATAGACCCACGTAGATCGAGAGAAATCATCAATGAAGGTGACAAAATAGGAACTGCCCCGACCGATGGTGAGGGTAGGAGCGGGACCCCATATGTCAGAGTGAACGAGGTCGAACGGATGGGAAGAGCCCCGACTTTGTGTTGGTGGGAAGGAGGAGCGGTGATGTTTGCCAAGTTGACATGCATCACAGTTTAGAGGAGGATGATGAGGAGGGAGGTGCGGCAGGAGCTGTCGTAGAATGCGGGGAGGAGCATGGCCAAGGCGAAGATGCCATTGGAGAAGATCTGTAGAGGAGGAGGAGAAGGCGGATAGAGCAGAAACGTTGTCGAGGAAGTAGAGGCCACCACTCTCAGTCCTGGTAGCAATCGTCCGTTGGGAGTCCGGATCCTGAAAAGCACAAGAGGTAGGGGTGAATGTGACATAACACCGTAGTTGCTTGCATAAAGAAGTAACCGATAATAAATTGCACGGAAACTTGGGCACATAGAGGGTATCAGCCAAGCAGAGAGATGGAGTGACTTGAACCATGCCCGTCCCATGGACCGGGGAGGGAGATCCATCATCAACAATGACCGGGGGCAACTGAGCCTGTGTGTCAAGAAGAGAGAAACATTGAGGGTTGCCTGTCATATGATTTGTTGCACCAGAGTCGATGAGCCATCGTCCGCGAGTCACAACATGAGCACTACCAGAAGAGGTGACCACGGAGGCGGACAGGCTGGAGGAGAGGAAAGCCATGGAAGCAAGAGAGTAGCAAACCGCGACGAGAAGAACAAGCCGCGAGAAGAGAAGGGAGCACCAAGCCGGGCGACAAGAAAATAGGTCGGGCGGCTAGGAAGGCCGCTTCCAAGAAGCCGAGCAAAGCAGAGGGAAAGAAGTCGCACGACCTGAAAAAGTCGGGCGAACAGAGGAGAACAAGTCGCACGGCCAAAGATGAGGCCGAGGCGACTAGCAAGCAGGAGCGGGTAGAAGGCAACAAGAAGTAGAGCACGGCGGAGATCGCAGAAAAGATCGCGAAAAAGAAGGGGCAAGCCGCGCGGACAGGGCGCGCGGGCAGACGGAGAAGCAAGCGGCTAAAAAGCAGGCAAAGGTCCAGCGGGGAAGAGGTCGCGCGGACTGAGAAGGCCGAGCGAACAGAAGAGAAGAGAAGAGCAGGGGACCGCGACCAAGATGCGGGTGAAAAAGGAACAACCCGCACGGTCAGGCAGATCACAGCACAAACCGCGAGTATAGAGACAAGACACGCGGACAGAGACAGACCGCAACGACTAGGAAGTCGGAGAGGCAAGAAAGAACAAGGAGCGCGGCGACAACGAAACAGGTCGCTGCGACAAAGAGTAGAAGGAGAAGAGAACCAAGAAGAAGCAAGCCGCGCGAACAGGGCGGCGGACAGAAACAAGCCGCGCGGATAAAAACAAGCCGCGCGGATAGAAGAGAGGGCAAGCCGCGAATCAAGTCGCAGAACGCGGAAAACAAGTCGCGAACAACAGAGGGCGCACAGAATCAGGAGGAAATGACCGTGTGCTCTGATACCATGTTAGAAAGTAGCGAAAAGAAGCGAAAAGTAGAGAACAAGCCGAATTAACTTTTGAATAATTGAAATTTTATTATCCAAAAAAGATATCTATTACAAAGGTATGCCCTCCTTTATATAGAATGGAGGAGAGATGAGAGAATACAAATAAGAGATGTGGGACTATAATTTACAGGACAAGCGGACTATACAAAACAAACTGCACAAGCCGCGCGGTTAGACAGCAGGGCTAACCGCACGGCTACCACCAGAGAGGAAGAGAGACTGCCAGGGTAGACCGCCAGACCGCCCGGTCTCCAAGCTGGCTGAGACAAACCGCCAGACCGCGTGGTCTTCAACTTCAACACTTCTCATTGATATGGCTCAAACGACAATGCCAGCAAAATGTAGGGTTCGAGTCATTTGTTCTTAGTCTTTTATTATTTTCTACATTATAGATCAGATGGTCCAAGTTCAAAACATAAAGACCATTAAACAATTGGGCTACAACATAACAAACATCATTCTTAAATATAAAACAACAGTTATTCTTAATTATAAAAGAAAATCCAATCATGTCCAAACATGAAATAGATATAATGTTTCTAGTTATGGCCGGAACAAAATAACAATTATCTAGTTCTATTACAAGCCCACTGGGCAAAGAAAGACGGTAAACCCCTACGGCTACAGCAGCAACTCTTGCTCCATTGCCGACGCGGAGGTCCACCTCCCCTTTACTCAGCAATCTTCTCCTTCCCAGTTCCTGCACATTTGTACAAATGTGAGAACCACATCCGGTATCCAATACCCAAGATGAAGGAGTAGAAAGGTTTATCTCTATAATGTGAACATTTGAAGCGGAAGTCATACCTCCCTTCAATTTCTGCAGACCTTCAATGTACGAAGGACAGTTCCTCCTCTAATGACCAGCCTTGCCACAATGGTGGCATTTCCCTTCCTTCACCGTACTTTTATTTTTCATCAGTGCAGAAGACTTGGGCTCAAGATATGACTTAGGTCCCACCTTCGTCTTCTTAGAGCCCTTGGCCTTGCCCTTGCCCTTATGCACCATCAGTATGGGGCTGGCAGGCTTGGCCTTCTTCATATTGATTTCGGCAGTTCTCAACATGCCTAGGAGTTCGGGCAGTGTCTTGTCTATTTCATTCATGTTGTAGTTCAAGATGAACTGCTCATAATTGTCCGGCAACGATTGCAGGATCAGATCTGTGGCTAACTCTTGACCAAGAGGAAAACCCAACCTTTCAAGGTTCTCTATATACCCAATCAACTTGAGTACGTGAGTCCCTACTGAGTCTCGAACTCCCATCTTGCACTGAAACAACGCTTTTATGACGTCGAACCTCTCTTGACGAGCCTGCCCTTGAAACATTTTCTTGAGATGCTCGTCAATCTCCTTGCACCCCATGTTCTCATGTTGCTTCTGAAGCTCAGAGTTCATAGTGGCAAGCATAAGGCATTCAACATCTAAAGCATCATCAGTATGCTTCTTATAAGAATCCTTCTCAGCACGGGAAGAGTTCCCGGTCGGCACCTCGGGGGCCTCTTATTCCAAGACATAGAGCTTTCGCTCTTGCCTGAGAACAATTCTCAGGTTCCTGTACCAGTCCATGTAATTAGTCCCACTGAGCTTATCCTTCTTAAGGATGGCTCTCAGAGACAACGTGGAGTGTGAAACACTTGCCATGGAATTCTACAAGAATTTTTGCAGAATAAAATCAGTACCAAAATTTCAAATACAATTTATTTTAATTTGGACTTCAATTAAAACACTCCCACTATTTTATTCGAAATGATAGCCCTCACTAACAATTCAGAGAGTTCATGCGAGCTACTCTCTTAGTGGACAAGATCAGTATTTCACCAACACAATGAGTCAGCTTTGGCTTTCCTCTCACAATGCGGTTATTTAGGTAGGCAACGCTTGTCAATTGCATCCTCATGCAATTCTTGTATGTTTGGTGAATAACTCCTTACTCGCATCCATCATATGGTGCATGTCAACCCTATGCCTCTTGAAAGATATTGTCCCTAATCACCTAGAGGGGGGGGTGAATAGGTGACTTGAATCTTTTTAACTTTTTAGGCAGCAATCAGATAATATCACAGAATTATATCTACTTTATCACAGCACATATTCAGCTATCACAGAATTACACAGCACACAGTAGACACACAGTTTTTATAGTGGTTCCCCAAGGTTTGGGTACATCCACTTTCCCCCTTCGCCTATCTAGCAGTGTACTAGATTCGGCCAAACTTCTCCACTATCTCAGAACCCAAAACAGGTTCCTACACCTCAGGCCCAAGGCCCTACAACTCAGCTTTTCCACAAAGCTTACACTCAGCCATCAAGACCTACACTCAGCCACCAAGGCCTACACTCAGCCATCAAGGCCTACACTCAGCCACCAAGGCCTACACTCAGAGATTCAACTCTCCTACACTCAGGCACACAGGCCCTACACTCAGCCTTTATAATTACAGGCTTACAAGATAAAATGAATACAAAAATGTTTACTCAACAACTCAGATGGAAGAGAGATAAGTTGTGAGTTTCTTGATGAGTTCTTGGAAGAACTCAGCTGAAATCAATCTGACTTGGCTTTCTTCAAAGCTTCTTGAAAGTAGAACACAATAAGACTGATTCCTCTGCAGTTGATCCTTGATCTCTGCTGCTTAAGATTCAGAACAATCTGAACCCTTCTTCTCAGCTGGGTTCCAACAGCTGATTTCTTGGATGGAGCTCTCTCTCTCCAACTTCTTAGATCTTCGCTAGATTCTTCAAGGAATAGCTAGATCTTCTTCTTGTTAATGATCACTTGAACTTATTTTCAATCAATCTCACCAACAACAACAACAACAACAACAACAGTTTTTGTAAACAGTATGAGCCTATTTATAGGCCTTCTTCATGGTGACTGGTTGGTCCGGTTCATAACTGCTTTCTGACAACTCTGACAGGTGCTGTAGACCGGCTGGAATGGCAGCTGTCAAGTCATCCAGTCAGTTCTTGAAAATTCTCTAACTGTCTGAAAATGTCGAGACTTTCTGTCTTTAAGTGTCGACACTTATAGAACAAGTGTCGACACAAGTTGACTAAGTGTCGATACTGGCCTACAAGGTGTCGACACAACTCCTTGTGTTGTAGATTTTATGTCTCGACGCTGCTTCTTCTTCATGTGTCGACACTGATAATGAGTGTCGACACAAGTCCTTGTACTTCAGTATTTTGCTGAATTCTTCTAAGTGTCGACACAACACCTTTGTGTCGACACATCTTCATGTGTTGAACTTGTCAGTGTCGACACTGCTTCTTGGTGTCGACACATGTCTTCAGTGTTGATACTTGCTGAGTGTCGACACAGCTCCTTGTGTCGACACATTCTTCTTCTGTTGAGACTTCAGCTGAGTGTCGACACATCCCCTTAGTGTCGACACTTGTACTTAGAATATTTTGTTGAACTTTGCTGTTCTTTGCTAAGTGTCGACACAGCTCCATGTGTCGACACTTTCTTCAAGTGTTGAGTCTTCAGCTGAGTGTCGACAAATTCTTTCTTGTGTCGACACTTTCTTCAAGTGTTGACTCTTCAGTTGTGTGTCGACATATTGTTCTGGGTGTTGACACTTATACTTAGTCTCTGCTGACTTTTGCTGAGTGTCGACACAGCCTCCAAGTGTCGACACTTTCTGATGTAGACACAGTTTCACTGGGTGTCGACACAGCTCCTTGTGTCGACACTGCTTCACTGCATTTTACTCCATTGAGTGTCGACACAGCTCCTTGTGTCGACACTTTCTGTCTGGTGTCGACTCTGCATCCCTGGTGTCGACACAATGACTCCAAGTGTCGACACTACTTGCCTGGGTGTCGACACCAGTCTTCTTAAGTGTCGACACTTTCACTCTGGGTGTCGACACATGGACTTAGAAACTTTTGCTTCATTCCTGCAAATACTTAACCTGCACAAGTAAACTCAAAACACATCAAATACATTTTGATGTATATCATTGAGTAGGGTGAGGCTTCTTCAAATCAGGTACATTTATACCAATGTACCCAACACCTCTAGGCACTCAACCTTTGAGGTCACCTAGTTAAGCTGGACCCGATGTCGACAGTGGGATATCACAATTATCCGCTCGCACCCTTACCAAGATAGATTAATGCACCTTGCTTTGGCAAGCCCACACTTCATCGATCGAGGCAGGAAGAGTGTCATCCATCGGAAGGCATCCGAACACTTAATATTTGATGAAGGGATTTTGATTATAGGTTAACAGTTAACCATGATCAACATTTGATCAATGTGCACATCCAAAGAAAAACAATTTTTCCAAAACCACATGCATCCCTTATGTGCACAACCTTCAACATTTGATAGAAGGAAGGGCTAAATCTGAACATCCGGAAACTTCCAAATCTTCAGAATTACATGCATTGGACAAAAGCAAAGACAACTCAACTTAAAGCAGTAGACAAGCTCATCTCTCTATGTTGGATTCAAAATCCAAAGCAAACTCGAGGGATGGTTACTGCTAAGGAGACTACAATTTCTAACAATTAGAAATTTCCACGAAATCCCAGACGTTCTTGGCGGGGTACCAAGACTAAATCTAGACATTTAGAACACTTCTAAATCCCTAGGTTTACACGCACTGGAATAACAAAACTTCCAATACAACAATCATGGCCGAACCTGGCTCTGATACCACTGTTGGGTTTCTCTATGAGTATGGCACAACACTTGTGCACACAGCGGAAGAATAAAAACATCAAGAAAACCCAAAATAGATGGGATCGGTCCATGGTAGTTGAATCAAGAAGTTAACATACAACTAGGCAAAAATTACCTCGGTGGCGTTGAGTCACAACTCAACGGAGATGCTCCAAGCTTCGTCTTCTTGCTAGTGGCGAGTTCTACGTGGAATGATATCCACGTCTCTGCAGAGATCCACACGAGCGGGAGAACGCCGACCTTTCCGTCGCACGGATAATCGGGAAGGAGAATGACCGCACCTTGCTTTCCCACGGACTGCTAGGTCCGCGCCAGGGATAGCAACACCAGCGACAATCGCCGGAGAGGAGGAGGTCGACGGAGCGAGCACGGCGGCAGAACGATTCTGTCGGCGGGATTCGGGATCGGCGGAACCCTTCCGATTCAATCAGCGGAACGAACAAAGAAGATTCGATTCGATCAGTTATTATGAATTCCCGAAAACCCTAAGTGTCTATTTATACCAAAGGCATAAACAGACTTAGGAATATCGCTATCCGCAGACCACCCAGAAAATTAGGGTTCCAGAATCGGCGAGAATCACCTAGCAGATTCGGTGAGAATCAATCGGCGAGAATCACTTAGGATCGGAGAGAATCAGTCGGCGACTAGCAGATTCAGTGAGAATCAATCAGCGAGAATCACCTAGGATCGGCTAGAATCACCTAGGATCGGCGAGTATCAGTCGGCGAGAATCACTTAGGATCGGCGACAATCAGAGTACGATACTCGACGATTCACGTCGAACGATCGTCGACCCTCGGTCGACCATTCTTACCAATCCTTAAAGGCAACATTTGCCCAACCCGACGATCCTTTAAGGCAACACTTTGTCCATAACCCCATTCAGGTCGGTGATTGGTAACCTTTACCAACACAGTCAATCATCCAACTTCTCCACATCTCTTATGTGCGACCCTGGAGGCTCATATCGCGTTGGCAGTGAGATTATATGTTTGACCACTTCTAGATCACCATGGTTACTCCAACAGTCTGTTCATATTGTATTTGATGAAAGCTCTATGTATTACATTGATAAGCCAGGTACATCAAGCATGTCAGGAGAAGACTTGAAGCTAAAGGAGCCGTCAATAGAGGACATAGTTCCAGCAAGCCAAAGAATACAAGATGGAGTCAACATTGTTGAGGAAGTGCTTGCACATGAACAACCAGAAGAAGAGATTCAGCAACAAGATGAAGCTGTTTAAAGAGAAGAGGTCACATTGTCAGTTGTTGTCAGACATCTAAGGGATCATCCAAGGGAATTGATCATTGGAGATGCATCTCATGGAGTAACCACAAGAAGTAGACAACACAACACTGTGATGTATTCAAGTTTTCTGTCTCAAACGGAACCAAAGAAGTTTGAAGAAGCCAATGTAGACCCATTTTGGATAGGGGCTATGCAGGAAGAATTGAACCAGTTTAAGAGATATAATGTCTGGAAGCTGGTTCCCAGACTAGATGACTGAAACGTCATAGGAACTAGGTGTATCTATAGGAACAAACTAGATGAGAATGGTGTTATAGTCAGAAACAAGGCTAGACTGGTTGTAAAAGCCTATAGATAAGTAGAGAGTATTGTACAACCCCGTGTTCACCGAGTGGGTCCGCCAGGCCCGGCGAGCGGACCAAGGCACCCTTCACGCGCCAGAACAACAATCGGGCAGGCATCGGGTGGCCAGATCGCTCTCGACAAAGCCAGACGGGCGAGCCACGCTAGCTGGCCCCTCCCCCGACACTCGCCTTGAGTTCGTCGAGCAGAGGTCTGAGCTCGACATTCGTCGAGCAGAGGTCTGAGCTCGGCATTCGTCGAGCAGAGGTCTGAGCTCGGCATTCGTCGAGCAGAGGTTTGAGCTCGGCATTCGTCGAGCAGAGGTCTGAGCTCGACATTTGTCGAGCAGAGGTTTGAGCTCGGCATTCGTCGATCAGAGGTTTGAGCTTGACATACTTTGAGCTAATATTCAGGGTTGAGATCGGCGAGTCCAGATCAGCGAGCCCCCTCTAGAGTTCCCGTAACAATAGTCTGAGACCGGCCAACCAGCTCTCCTATAGGCGACCTGGCCGCCAGCCGCCTCGGAGCGAGCATTGGCGGGTCGCGGAGGCCTGGTTCGTGCTCGCCCAAGGAGAGAAGGCGAGTAGCGGGAGCTAGGTCGCACCCGCGCCGTGGGAGTAGAGAGTAGTGGCGAGCCGAGCTCCCGACTCTTTGGACCGGCATAGTGGGGCCCAGAGGTGAAATTACCTGGGTGCCCCTCCCATGGGTACGAATAGCTTGTTAGAACAGTGGAGTTACGCTATTGGCAGATCTAGCTGGGCTGCACATAGCTATTCAAAACAGCGGAGGTTGGCTATTTGCAGGCCGTTTTCAGAAAGCTATAAATAAGACCCAAGGGGCACCTCAGAAGGCACGCTTATCAGTATTCAGATTTTTTTTGTGCTTTCTAAGGTAGCCTTAGCTCGGTCTTTGGCTAAGGAGGGGAAGCGCTCTAAGATCTTCAGAGTGTGTGGTGGGTCCTCCCGCCGAGCCCTTGGGTCGGTTCCCATCTCTCATGTTGTTTGGTTTGCCAGAGAGAAGTAGGTGTGTGATCACCCCTTCCCCAAGGGTGAACTCCACAAGGAACCGAGTTTTTAGTTTCAACATTTTGGTGCAGTGAGCGTGGAAAGTGGTCAGCACATAAAATCTTCAACAAGATAGATGGCAAGAGGAAAAGGACAAGGTTCAGACAGGTCCGACTCGCCACCCCCACCCCCTCTAGCCACGGTGGGGATGTTTGAAGACTTCAGGCAGGAGGTACTCAACCTCATCAAGTTCGCACTCAGCGCGCGGGCCGAGTGCTTGACTCCAGCTGTCCCGATCACTGCCGCCCCGTCTCTGGGTAAGGACGCTCCCGGCTGGCGAGCTGGTAAGGAGGTCGCTGAAGAAGGAAGGGGATGTGAGCTCCCCGGACGCGTGCTCTTCCCCAGCTCAACAAGCGGAGGCCGGTTCGGCGAGATAGGTGCGCGAGATCCTCCAGCTCACCCAGTAGGGGGAGGCAGCCACTTTAGCGAGCTGGTCCCTTCCGCCCCAGTTCCAGAGGGGTTCAGGGAACCCAAAATGTCTTACTACACCATGAAGGGAGACCCGGTCCAATACGACAAGTGGTTCGAGGATGTGGTCTCGATCCGGTAGATGTCAGATGGGTTCAAGTGCTGACTCTTCGCCATCACTCTCAAGGAGAAGGCGAGGGAGTAGTTTCACCAGCTACCGGCCAGCTCCATTTACTGCTTTGAGGACCTACGCCGGGGGTTCATGTTAAGGTTCACCACCTCCAAGAGGAGGAAGGAGTCAAAGTCCCTATTCCACATCAAGCAGGGGGTGAATGAAACCTTAGGGAGCTATGTTGACCGATTCCAGGAGGAGGTCACCCAGGTCCAGGAGATGCCAGACCATAGCCTGATGATGGCTTTCACCTTGGGTCTGCAACAGGGTTTCTTTAGGATGGATCTGAAGAGAGTGCCCCCTATCATATGAAGAGCTGATGGAGAGGGCGGCGAGAGAAGTTGACGGGGAGGTGTCAAATCCGGAGTTTGCCCGGAAGTTGGCCAGGTGGGTGACAGAGCAGGAGAAGGAGCCAAGAGGTGGCAGAGGACAGGAGAAGAGGAGAGCTGAGTCCCGACAAAGGGAGCAGCAGCAATTGTAGCAGCAGCAACCCAGGTGGGGGCGTTAGGAGCCGGACCGTCGGCTGGGCTGGAGGCCTGAGTGATAGGATCAGGGGGCACAGAGAGGTTACCAGGGAAGGGACAACCGCCAGGGGGGCCAGGATCAGTTCCACCCCTAGGTTGGAGGGAGGCCCGGAGACCTCCCCTCCCCGATCAGAATCAGGCTATGGACATAGCTATGGGGGAAAGAAGGAGAGCAGCGTGGAGGAGGAGGAGAGAAGTCAGGGTGGAGTTGCCTTACTATGACTTCCACTAGGAAGAGGGGCATGCCACGGTCATATGCCCGTAGTTCCTCAAGCTGAGAGGAAACATGGAGCAGTACCAACAGCAGGGCTGCCAGGAGGTGAGGATCAAGGAAGTCCTGCCTCAGGCGGAGGAGGAGGATCGATGTGAAGACCGGGTAGATGTCGGGACCCAGGGAGGGATCAGAGTGATCCACGGGGGGGGGGGGGGGGGGGGGGGGGGATCGAGGCTTCCAGGAAGGCGAGCCTCCGCACTATGTACCGCCGGAGCATTGGCTCCACATCCCAGACCCCACCCCCGGAAGAGAATATCACCTTCTCGAGGAAAGAAATGACAGATCATGAGGATCCCTTCTACGATGCGCTGGTCATCCAGATGACCATCAAAAGTTTCACCATCTCTAGGAACCTCATTGATAACGGGAGCTCCGTCAACGTCATCTTTAAGAAGGCATCTGACACGATGAAGGTGGAGGCAAAGAGGGTGCTGGCATTAGATGGCCCCTTGTTTGGATTCTCAGGGGAGAGAAAGGAGGTAGAAGGAGGAGAGGGGCTCCATATCACTCTGGGGGGGGGGGGGGGGGCAGTCCCGGAATTGCCGGTTTGTCATCGTGGATGCCCCCAGTAGCTACAATGCCATCTTCGTAAGGCCCCTTATCAGTGCCTTCCGCTGCGTCCCCTCATCGTTCCACCAATGCCTGAAGTTTAACACCGATGGGATCCAGGTCCAGGTGTGGGGTGACCACAAAGTAGCAAGGGAATGCTACGTCACCGCCGTAAACTCTATCTCCTGGCAGGAGGTGGCCGAGGAGATGGGGCAAAGAATGGAGGAGGCGGATCAGGAAGCGGGAGGAGAAGAGATGGAGGTGGAGAGATACATCGAGGTGGAGGAGTCATGAGGAGCCCGAGAGGAGTCGGCCGAGGAAATGGCCGTGGAAGAAGTAGTGGAAGCTGAGGAGGCCCGAGTCCCGGAGGAGAGGGATGCCAAAAAATGGGGGGAGCAGTCCAGGCTGGAGGCTGCAGAGGAAATCGAGGAGATGGAAGTTCTCACCCTTTGAGGCAGGGTGGAGAAGGTCCGCATCAGCGGGGGAGGGGGGGGCGGGGGGCTGACCCCGGAGGCTCAGGGCAGGATGCTGGCATGCATACAAAAGAATGTAGACATCTTCGCAGGGAGCGCTGTAGAGATGCCAGGGATTGGCGCGGACGTGGCTTTCCACCGCCTCAACCTGGACCCGGGAGCCCGCCCCATCCAGCAGAAGAAGAGATCAACCACGGACAAGCTGGCTGAGCCCATCAGGGAAGAGGTGTCGAAACTCCTCAAAGTCGGCTTTGTATCCAAAATACAGTATCCAGGCTGGGTCTCTAATATAGTCATGGTTAAAAAAGGAGACGGCCGGTGGCGTATGCGTGTTGATTTTTCTTTGCTTAATAAATCATGCCCTAAGGACTATTATCCCTTGCCTCGAATCGACGCGCTGGTTGACTCAGCCGTCGGTTTTCTTGTAATGAACTTCTTAGATGCATTTTCAGGTTACCACCAGATCAGGATGCACCCCCCGGACATCAAGGATGTCTCATTTATTACGGGGGATGGATGCTACTGCTACAAGATGATGCCCTTTGGGCTAAAGAATACATGAGAAACATACCAGAAGATGATGGACAGGGTCTTCCGGGAACAGAAGGGGAGGAACTTGGAAGTGTACGTAGACGATCTCATGATCAAGTGTCAGGACATGGACTCTCACCTCCAGGACCTGGAGGAAACCTTCACCACCCTACACAAATACAAGATGCGGCTGAATCCACTGAAATGCATCTTCGGGGCTAGCAGGGGGAAGTTCTTGGGGCATCTCCTCACCCCCGCAGGGGTCGAGCCAAATCCTGACAAGGTCAAGGCCATCATGGAACTAGGTTCACCATGGAATGCGAAAGAGGTGCAACGATTGACGGGGAAGTTTGCGGGATTGAGCCGGTTCCTCTCCCGGGCCGGGGAGAAGTGCTCCCCCTTCTTCAAGACACTAGGGGGAGGAGGGGGGGGGGTCAAAAGTTTGAGTGGACGAATGAGTGTGAGGAGGCATTCCAGACCTTGAAAAAGCAGTTGACCCAGGCTCCGCTACTCCAAGGGCCGAAAGAGGGGGAGGACCTATTTTTGTATCTCAGGGTCGGAGTAGAGGCCTTGATCTTCATCCTGGTTTGGGAAGAAGGGAAGAAGTAGCTCCCCATATATTATATGAGCCGGGTCCTGAGGAAGGCCGAGCTTCGGTACCCCATCTTGGAAAAGCTGGCCTTCGCCCTAATCATCTCGGCCCGGAGGCTCCGACCCTACTTCCAGGCACACTCCATCTGAGTGGTGACTAACCATCCCCTCCGCCACATCTTTGAGGGGTGGAGCATTCGGGTAGGCTAGCCAAATGGTCGGTAGAGTTGAGCGAGTTCGACATCTCCTTCGTCCCCCGCCTCTCGATCAAGGCCCAAGCAATGACTGACTTTTTGGCCGACTACGTGATCGAGGTAGCGGAGGAAGAGCACACTTGTCCGACTTCGTGGAAGGTGAAGGTTGACGACGCTTCGGGAAGACATTCCTTGGGAGTGGGGAGTGCTCGACGTGGAGGTCGTAATAGCGGGGCTGTGCCTGGCCAGGGAGTTGGGAGTGCTCGACGTGGAGGTCCTCACTGACTCCATGGTGGTGGCTTCCCAGATCAACTGGGAGTTTGAGGCGAGAGAGCCTACCATACGGCTATACTTAGCCAAAGTGAAGGGGGTCATCGACACGTTCCAAACCTTCTCCATCCGACACGTGTCCCGGGAGGAGAACGAGCAGGTCGATCAGCTGGCAAAGCATGGTTCTCGGGTGGGGGGGTACCATCACCGATCTATTCCGCCCTTCCATCAAAGAGGGAGAGCTAATGGAGGTGGACCAACACCCCTCGTGGATGGATCCGTTCACGACCTTCCTTTCCACAGGGGAGTATCCGAAGGGGATGGACAAGAAGAAGTTCAGATGCAAGTCGACATACTACCTCCTCCGAGACGGGCAACTGTATTGAAAGACTCTCTCGGGGATGCTGGCTCGTTGCGTGGCCGAGAGGGAGGTACAAAGGATCTTGGAAGAAGTCCACTTCGGGGAGTGTGGGAGTCATTTCGGGAGTCGGACCCTGGAAGGGAGGATCGTCAGATAGGGATACTTCTGGCAAATCCTAGGCCACGACGCTGCAGAATTTATAAGGAGGTGCCACAAGTGCCAGTTGTTTGCCCGCCTCCAACTACAGCCGGCTCAGCTCAAGAGCATTACGACCCCCTGACCCTTTGCAATTTGGGGAATGGATTTGGTCGGACTATTCCCCCATGCCAGCGGGCAAAGAAGGTTCGTGTTGGTAATGATAGACGATTTCTCTAAGTTGTTGGAGGTGAAGGCGCTAGCTAAGGTGACCTCCCAAGTCATCAGAAATTTTGTTTGGGGAGAGATAATCTGTCGTCATGGTCTACCACAGGCCATCTTCACAGATAATGAGCCTCAGTTCGCCAGCGCGGAATTCAACAGCTTCTACAAGCAGCTCGGAATTGACCTTAGGTTTGCCTCGGTCCACCACCCCAGGAGCAACGGGCAGGTGGAGGCGGCAAACAAGATCATTATGAACCTCCTAAAGAAGAAGGTGGAAAACCTGAAGGGGAGCTGGGTGGAACAACTTCCCTCGGTCCTCTGGGCCCTGAGGACGACCCCCAACACAGCAACAAGAAAGACCCCCTTCAATCTCTCCCACAGATGTGAAGCAATACTAACCATAGACTTTGAAGTCCAAACACCCAGGGTGGTCGCGGTGGAATAAGGCAGGGAAGAATGGCAAGCTGAAAACGAGGAGGAGCTACGACGCTCCCTTGACATGGTGGAAGAATTGTGCAACCTCTCCGCCGTCCGACAGGAGGAGGTGAAGAGGAGAATGGCCAAAAATTTTGACAAGCATGTCAGAGTCAAATAATTTGTAGAAGGGGACTTGGTCTTGAAGAAGGTAGATGCAGCGGGAAGATCAGTAACCATGCGGAAGCTCCACCCTAATTGGGAAGGTCCTTATATTGTAAGAGATGCCTTGAAGTCAGGAGGGTATTGCCTCCGGAATGTGGAGGGCGAGACCCTGAGTCTCACCTAGAGTGGCGATGACTTGAAGCGCTTTTATCTATAAGGTATATAAGTGGGGTCTTTATTCCTAAAAAAGATTCTTTATGTACCAAGTCTCGCAATGTTTCGCACAAGTAGGAGGAAACACCCAGACACCGAGCAGATCCCGCTGCCAAGCTCTCACCTAGTTGATAGGGTTGGATGTCACTCGATGGTGTCTACCTAGTCCCTGAGCAGATCCCGCTGCCAGGCTCTCACCTAGCTGGAATGGATGGATGTCACTCGTTGGCATCTACCCGGACCACGAGCAGATCCCGCTGCGAGGCTCTCACCTAGCTGGCAGGGCTCGATGTCACTCGATGGTGTCCATCCGGACCACGAGCAGATCCCGCTGCCAGGCTCTCACCTAGCTGGTAGGGCTGGATGTCACTCGATGGCGTCTACCCGGACCCCGAGCAGATCCCGCTGCCAGGCTCTCACTTAGCTGGCAGGGCTGGATGTCACTAGATAGCGTCTACCTGGACCCCGAGCAGATCCTGCTGCCAGGATCTCACCTAGCTGACAGGGATAGATGTCACTCGATGGCGTCTACCCGGACCCCGAGGATATCCCGCTGCCAGGCTCTCACCTAGCTGGCAGGGCTGGATGTCACTCGATGGTGTCTACCCGGACCTCGAGTAGATCCCGCTGTCAGGCTCTCACCTAGCTGACATGGCTGGATGTCACTCGATGATGTCTACCCGGACCCCGAGCAAATCCCGCTGCCAGACTCTCATCTAGCTGGCAGGGCTGGATGTCACTCATAGGAGTCCAATCCGGTTCCCCAACTAGCAACAAGATGGGTCGAGATGAACGAAGCGATATTAGAAGTTGGAGGGCCTCAGCCGTCCGAATGACCTAGAAAGGAGTCACATGACTAACGAGATAGGTCCAGCATGATCATCCAGCGCCCAAGATAATGGTCCATGCGGTGAAAACCCGGGCCACGTCGCATAAGGGCCAGCTCGCGCAGAACCTTGTAGCCTGGGTGCGAGCCAGGCCGACTCGCCTCTCCTAGCGAGCGAGCAAGCAACAAAGAGGACCTAGGCTATGGAGGCGGCTCACCGCTCGTGGACCGGCTAACTAAGTCCCCCATGCCTCCCAATCTAAGTCCTTAGTGGGCACACGACCTCGTCGATATAACGCGAAAGGAAGAACTGCGAGCGGGAGTGTCAAGGCCGGCTGCGAATACAAAAAGAGAGAAAATCTACATCGCACAAACATGGCAAGCAACAGTAACGTGTATATGCATAAAGTGAGCAGGGAATCATTTACTGAAAAACTAAATTACAAAATCGGGACGTGGCCCACGCTTACATTTTAATGAAAAGAAAATACATACATAAGGGGAACGCGAGCTCCCGGGGGACAAATCCTAGAGGCGCTGGTAGGACTTATCTTTCGGATCCAACACCGGGAGGAACAACGCATGCGCCACATCGCTCGCAGAGAGGCCCGCGCCCTCGCTCTTGATGAGATTAGCCCGCCATAGCATCTGAAGTGTATACTTGGCCGCGCTAGCGCAGTTTTTCTACATCATTTCTTCCAGTTCATACTCGGTATAATACGCGAGCTGGCTGCACTGCTTGATGATGGCGGGAGAGCCGCCGCGGCTTCCTGCTCTTGCACCCGCGCCCACAACACTTCCCTCTCTTTCTTCAGAGCGGCGACGACGGCGTCGGCAGCATCCGCCATCTCCCTCTGCCGCACCGCCTCCTCTTGGGCGAGGCGGCAGACCTCCTTCTCGTCCGCCATCCTCTTGAGCGAGGGGGCATTCCTCTCCACCTGAGTGCAGCGCCGACCGACCATGTGGGCCAGCTCCAGGCTGCGGAGCTGGGCCTGCGCGCTTTCATGCACGAGCACCCGCGTCGCCTCCTCATCGTAGATGGAGGCGTCCTCCCGCGAGTAGAGGGCGAACGAGAAGTTATAGGCCTCCCCGTTGATGGTCTCCTACTCCAGTCAGCTCGATAGCAGGGTGGAGATCACTGCTCGGTTCGACTCCTTGTCCCATAACAGGAGAGGGATGCCGAGTTCGTCCAGACACTTCTCGCTGTAGCCAAAGTTGTAGTGCCCTCTCGGCACCGGCTTCACGGCGGTCCGCGCCTCTTCCTGCAGCCCGGAGGTGCCAGCCGCCTCGCTGGGGACGCCGCTGGCTGAAGCAGTCGCATGGGAGGGATCCTTGGCCGACTGGGTCGCTGGGTCCTTGCCTTTTCTTTGGCCCGTGGCGGGCGCCTCACCCATAGCCTTCGCCTTCTTGGGCAGTGGCAGTGGAGTTTGTTCGCGGCTCGGCCGCTTCTGGACGGCAGACGCCGGGATCTCGCGTTGTGCGGCGTCTACGGCTTGAGCGCGCTCGAGCTCGCTTGGAACGACCTGGGCGCTCTCGTATGGGGGGTGCAGGGGGATGTCTCGCTCGCCTGTGAGAAGGGAAAGTTAAAAGAGAACCACCGAAACAGTAAGGAAAAGCGCGAGTGGCTTACCTCCACCAAGCAGGACAGGGGCAAGGTTGTCCAGATTCCGGCGCATGAAGGCGACCTTGAAGTTCTTCCCGGTGAAGAACACACACAAATTTCCTTCATGGCTCCCCAGGCTAGGGGCGATAGCTTGCCTCGCTGAGCTGCACCGATGAGAAGGGGACATTGCCGAAGTCCCCCTTGACGAACACGATCTTCTTAAGCCAATTATGGCTATTGTTGACTGTCTCTCGAACCTTAATATGGGCACTGGAGAAATAGACGGTCCCATCCTTATTCGTGCGAAAAGAGAACAACTTGCGGAATACCACAAGGACTAACTCAACCCGCTCCTCCCGCAAGAAGCAGGCGAAACTGACCATGACTGCTACGGAGTTCGGGGTCATCTGGCCGAGTACGACCCCGAAATATTTCAGTATCTGGCGCACCTCCGGCCAAAGAGGGAGCCGAAGTCCAACCTCAAAGTGCGCCACCGGGATGGCGAGCTCTCCCTCCATGAGGTCATTTATTCTTTCTCCATCCCCAGGATGCCTCGCCATGAAGCCTGGCGGTATGTAGTCGCTTATCACCTCAAAGAACTCGCCTTCAGAAATGGCGGCTGAGGGGAAATCATGCTCAAAAACGTCCAGGCGTACTTGCCCCGGCCGTCCGCGTCACGACTACCACCACCCATCTTGTAGAACTTGCTGAACGGGGTGAGAAAGTTCTCGCAGGAAGCGAGCGAGTCAAGGGTCGCAGGAGGCAAAAACTAAGGGAAGTTTTAAATGTTGTGGGTGAGCAAGGGACGACAGGGCCTATTTATAGAAAGAAAAGGGCGAGAAAATCTTCCACTGGCGGGAAAAGTGCAGATAACAAAAATAAGGCATGATGGTTCAGCTTCCCGGATCGCAGTCGCGCCACAAAGACCGTCCGGCAGCGAATTGTGCCCACCCGCGTCCGCACAAGAGGCGAGCGAGCTACGACTCGCACCCGCCCGAAACCATAGGCGAGCCGCGTGAGCTGGCCCCTCCCCCCGCACTCGCCTTGAGTTTGTCGAGCAGAGGTTTGAGCTAGACATTCGTTGAGCAGAGGTCTGAACTCGGTATTCATCGAGTAGAGGTTTGAGCTCGCCATTCGTCGAGTAGAGGTTTGAGCTCGACATTCGTCGAGCAGAGGTTTGAGCTCGGCATTCGTCGAGCAGAGGTTTGAGCTCGACATTCGTCGAGCAGAGGTTTGAGCTCGGCATTCGTCGAGCAGAGGTTTGAGCTCGGCATACTTTGAGCTAATATTCAGGGTTGAGCTCGACGAATTCAGATCAGCGAGCCCCCTCTGGAGCTCCCGTAGCAACAGTCTGAGACCAGCCAGCCCGCTCTCCTATAGGCGACCTGGCCGCCAGCTTGCCTCGGAGCGAGCATTGGCGGGTCGCGAAGGCCTGGCTCGCGCTCGCCCAAGAAGAGAAGGCGAGTCGCGTGAGCCAGGTCGCACCCGCGCCGTGGGGGTAGAGAGCAGTGGCGAGCCGACCTCCCGACTCTTGGGACTGGTACAGTGGGGCCCAGAGGCGAAATTACCTGGATGCCCCTCCCATAGGTGCGGATAGATTGTTAGAATAGTGGAGTTATGCTGTTGGCAGACCTAGCTGGGCTATACATAACTGTTCAAAATAGCAGAGGTTGGCTATTTACTGGCCGTTTTTAGAAAGCTATAAATAAGACCTAAGGGGCACCTCAGAAGGCACGCTTATTAGTATTCAGATTTTTTTGTGCTTTCTGAGGTAGCCTTAGCTCGGTCTTTGGCTAAGGAGGGGAAGCGCTCTAAGATCTTCCGGGTGTGTGGTGGGTACTCCCGCCGAGCCCTTGGATCGGTTCCCATCTCTCTTGTTATTTGGTTTGCCAAAGAGAAGTATGTGTGCGATCACCTCTTCCCCAAGGGTGAACTCCACAAGGAACTGAGTTTTCGGTTTCAACAAGTATATATTTTGATCAAACCTTTGCACTAGTGGCTACATTGAAAGTTATTAGACTCTTCCTGACTTATGCAACCTACAAAGGATTCACAGTTTACCAAATGGATGTGAAGTCAGCCTTCCTAAATGGTAACCTCAATGAAAGGGTATATGTTGAGCAACCCTCGGGTTTTGTTGACTCCACTCATCCTATTCATATTTATTTATTATTAAGAGATCTCTATGGAATAAACAAGCCCCAAGGGCTTGGTATGAGACTCTATCTAATTTTCTTCTGGAAAATAAATTCTCAAGAGGGAAAATAGACAAAACACTATTCCTTAGGGAAGTCAAAGACAAGACCATCCTAGTACAAATATATGTTGATGACATTATATTTGGTTATACTGATGAGTCACTTTACAATAAGTTTGCCAAACTTATGCAAGGTAAGAGTAGCATGAGTGAACTCAAGTTTTTCTTTGATCTCCAAGTTAAGCAAACAATAGATGGACTTTTCATTAGTCAGTCTAAGTTCACAAATGAGTTAATCAAGAAGTATGACATGTAAACAACCACTTCTATGAGAACTCCTATGGGGTCTAGTATGTCTTTAGACAAGAATAATGCTGGCAAGCCAGCAGATATCACCTTATATAGGGCCATAGTTGGATCACTGCTCTATCTAACAACCAGTAGACCAAACATAATGTATGTTACTTATGTCTGTGCTAGGTATCAAGCTTGCCCTAAGGAGTCTCACTATACAACAGTCAAAAGAATATTGAGATATCTAAAGGGCACACCTAATCTTGGCCTATGGTATCTCAGAAATAGTGATTTTGAACTAATAGGCTTTTCAGATGCAGATTATGCAGGTTGTAAAGAAGACAGGAAAAACACTTCAGGTTTATGTCAATTCCTTGGAAGAAAGCTGGTGTCATGGAGCAGCAAAAAGCAAACAAGTGTAGCAATATCCATGGCTGAATCTGAGTACATTTTAGCTGGAAGTTGTCGTGTACAATTGCTTTGAATTCAACATCAATTACAAGATTACAACTTATAGTTAAATACTATTCCATTATTTTGTGATTCTACTAGTGTTATTTCAATTGCAAATAATCCTGTGTTACGTAGTAAAACAAAACATATTGAAATTAAATATCACTTTATTAGGGAGCATGTAAAAAATGGAGATATTAATCTAAAATTTGTTCCAACAAATAAACAAATTGCTGACATTTTTACTAAGCCCCTAGATGATGAAAAATTTAATTTCTTTAAGTTTGAACTTGAAATGTTGATCCTTGAGTAATTAAGTTTGAACTTGGAATGTTGAATCTTGAGTACTACATAAAAACTAATATAAAATAAGAATAAAATCTTAGTCATTAATTAAGTTTACTTATCTAAATAACAAGGATAGACCTTAAAAATATCAAGTATCTATAACTTAGAGAACAAAATTTTGACTAAGTTAAAAGTTGTGTCGAGACACCAGAGAATGCGTCAAAACATTAAAAAAAGTGTCGAGACATCAGAAATGTGTCAACACTACAATGTGTCGAGACACTAAAGTAAGTGTCGAGACATAAGAGTGTCGAGATCCTAAGGTATATGTCGAGAGACATTATCCTTGTGTTGACTGGTGTTGACACATCTCGACAGATAATTTTTCCTTGTGTCAACACTAGTTATTTACCTAAAAAGTTGGAACATTCTAAATGCAGCACACCCTTTCGTCTTCAGGAAAGATTAGATTATAAATATGGTGTAAGAGTATAAGATGACACCGCTTTCTTGATTTCTTGAACTTTTAATTCCTGAGTGTCGAGACCTAGAACCCAGATCAGTCGTCACTCGTCAATCCTTTTCCTCCATCCCAATGCCGCCCAAAATTGACGATAACATCTTTGAAGGGTATGAGCTTGTTCGCAATGGATTCAACTCGGCGTCTGAAGATATTACGAATGTTATAGCTCTAATCAATGAAGCAGGATTGGAATATCTGCTTTCAGAACCTTCAAAAATCTAGAAACGTGAAGTTTCAAAATTCTTCTCAAATGCTCAACTGGATTCAAACTCAGAAAATATTAAGTCTAAAGTGAATAGAGCAAAGGTTAAAATCACAACCAGGAGATTGGCCAAGATTTTTCAATTACCAAGAATTGATTAGGACGATGATCGTGATTCTGCCAGGACTGCAGATTCTTTGGAGTGGTGTGGATTGGCTCCAACCACAAAGATTGGAAGCACCCTAATCATGAAGGGTATGAATACACAAGACAAATTCCCATCCGAGATAGTAGGGAAGGTGATGATGTGTAAAACAGGAGCACATAACAGAATTTCTGGATCTATGTTTGAGATAATGGCTAGAATAATCTTTAAAGTCAAGACTAACTGGACTAAAATAGTCTTTGACAAGATTGAAAAAGTATCAAGAAGCCCAATATTGGCAGAATTATAAGTCTCTACTTGGTTCAAGCCATTCCTAATAGTATCAACCTCAAGATTGGATTTAAAATCAATCATATGAGAAAATTAATATGAGAATATTAGTAAGGTGGGATAGAGTCCTATCCAAGGAAACACCTGTAGTGGAGAAGGAGAAGGATAAAAAGAAGAAGGCAGTGGTTATGGAAGAAGATTCTTCCAGTGAATCTGAAGAACAAGGAAGTTCCAGTTCAGAGAAATAGGATGATACAACACCTGTAAAATCTCCAAGGACCTCTCATGCTACTGGTGATCAGATGTATGGGGAGAAAATTCTAGATAGGGATCTAAGTGAGCGGGAGAACCTCAATGTTCTGCTAGATATGGATATGTATACTGTCAATACAATAGTAATGGAAGTAGTACAGGAGCTAGATATTGCTATGGAACAAGTAGAAGTCCCTTAATAAGAAATGCATGATAAAGTGAATGAGGAGGTAGTCTCCAAGGAGACTGAAGAAGAAAACATTCTGAATCAAGATACAGATATTCAGAGGGAGATGACTGCACTTCCAGAGGACCCTGTTCCTGATGTTGTAGCTCAAGATAAGGTCAACCTTGAAAACATTAATATTGATGAAGAAGGTGCAAGGGTTGAGGGAGAGTTGGCAGATCTGGCCCCAACTACTAAAGAAGCTAAAGAGCCCAAATCTGTTGAAGTAGTTAGTTCTTCAGAATCTGAGGAGGAACAAGCCTCTCAGATAAAGAAAAAAAAATTAACTAAACTCAAAAAGAAGAGTAGAAGCTATAAAAAGACAATACAGTCTGGAACAACACCTGCTCCTTCTATGGATTTAAGCTCAATTTTAGTTCAACTGCAAATAATGTTGGATCAACAAAGAAATCGACTTGAAAAATATGTAGATGAAAGCAATAAGGAGTTGCAGTTTCAGCTGGCTCAGGAAACCAAATTCATTAGATTTGAAGTCAATTTGCTGAAGAAAGATATGATTGATTTTTTGAACGAGGAGCAAATGTTGTAATGTATATTGCTAAACAACAACAAGAATCAAAGCTCTGAGCATGCTATTTGGACCTCAAATAGCATCAGAGAAACTCTAGGCCATCCTCCCATATGGTATGATGAAGATCAAACTGCTGAGTCTGGTTGCTAACCAGCTCATTTTGAGGTCATTCAAACTGCTGTACAGTCCATGTACAGTCCTCCACCACAAATTCAGAATATAGTATGTGAGGAGGTGGAGATGACTACTTCTACATTGCTTAAAGAGAAATAAGCTCAACTATCTAAGAAAAGATTCAGGAAACAGGCTGAATCTAGGCCAGATTTTGAGTAATGGAATCCAACTTCTAGATCCATTGTTCTCACTGTATGGAAATCAGTCAATAATAATACAACTGACAGGGAAAAATGGTATTCAGAGCAAGAGTGGGCCAAGCACACAAAGCAGCAGGAGATTCTCTATAAATTCAGAAAAGATCTAAAGATAGGGAAGATTCCAGCTGACTCTATTAAACCCAACAAATATTTCCCAAAGTCCTATCATTATTTTGAAAGGCAAAGGCTCAAAGAGGAAGATATATTAAAGGCCAAAGATATCAAAGGAAAAAAGAAGGTGGCTGATGACAAAGTGCTTGAAGTCAAAGCTAAAGTACAATCATGAAAAAGCATTGTCATCAAAGAGGCAAAGGATTCTTAGTTTAGTTTTTTTTTTTTTCAAAAAAACTATGTAATTTGGCTTAAGAACATTGTAAAAAATTGAAAGGTGTAATTTTTTGACAAATTATAATAAAAAAGTTTGGTTGCACTGTGTTATATATGTGTTATCATTGATGTGTTTATATTTTGTTCATCATTTTTAATGTACATCTTAATTATCATATTTTGGTATTGAAGTGTATATCATTGAATTGGGGTTATGACTTCTCCAAATAGGGGGAGATTGTTGGGTACATTGGAAACAATGTACTTGATTTGAAGAATCCATTTCAACTCAATGATATACACAAGTATGTATTTGATATATGCTTTAGTTCATGCATGCGGGTTGCCTATGTCATATTGATTGGACAGGTGGTCTAAGTTATATTGATAGGTGGACTCAAAGAAGCTGACTAGAAAGTGAAAAAAATTGTCTAAGTACAAAAGCATCGAGTGAAGTCAGCAAAGTGCTGAGTGAAGTCAGTACAGTTAATATCTAGCAACTTGCAGTGCGAAAAAATGGCTAAGTACAAAAGTGTCGACACACTTCAACTATGTCGACACCTTTGCAGAAGCAGTGTCGAGACAAGTCTGTTAACTCGACACCTTGAAAACTAAGTCAACAGTGTAGAGACAAGTCAGTTAACTCGACACTTTGAAGACTAAGTCAGTAGTGTCGAGACAAGTCAGTTATCTCGACACCTTGAAGATTCAAGACAGTTGTGTCGAGACAATACAACTGTCTCGACACAATGAAGACTGAAGTGTAGACTTAAACAAGTGTCGACACCGGCAGACTGGAGTGTTGAGGCAATTCAACTTTCTCGACACAATGAAGAATTAAAGCAAATATAAAAGTGTCGACACTGGCAGATTGGAGTGTCGAGACAATTCAACTGTCTCGACATAGTGAAGAATTAAAGCAAGTATAAAAGTGTCGACACCCGACAGACAGTTGTTACGAGACAATTCAACTGTCTCGACACAGTGTAGATTTAAAGATGTCGATATAGATGACAGTTGTGTCGAGACATGTCAACTTTCTCGACACTTTCAAGCTCAGACTGAAAATTCTTCTAAATAAAATTGTGTCGAGAGTGTTAAGATGTCTTGACACCTTCTAAGAACACTTAAGTAATATAATGTCGAGACACTTTTGACATCTCGACACTTATGTCTTTGAAGATGTGTAGAGTCAACACAAATGTGTCAAGATAAGTCAGAAATGTCACATCAGCTACAATAACGTGATATCTCAACAAAAATAATTTAAAGGAAATTTGAAGTATGATGTCACATGTTGATGTTAGCAATCAGAAACCAGCAATCCACGAAGGCTATAAATAGAGGGGTTGTCTACACAAAAAGAAGTGATCAATCAGACAAATCATTCTATTCTCTCATTCTAAGGAGGGCAGCAATCCCGAGAAGAAGGAAAATGAAGGTCTTCAAGAAAATCTTCAGATCCTTTAATCAAGTTGATCTGAAGATTAAGTTGGATCTGTTCTATAATTTCTTCAAGGAAATCAAGCCGATCATCAACAACAAGTTTGCAGATCCAAAGAAGTATCTTTTCAGCCAGCTTGCCTTTCAAGAATCTATCAAGGACAGCTGAATTGAAGAATCTGAATTCTCATACAAGTCAGATTACAGATTTGCTGTTTTCTGATTATATTTACATCTTAATTTTTGTAAGATCTCTTTGAGATCTGAGTGGGTAGGAGAGTTAATCTTTGAGTTGTAAGCCTAATTTATAAAGGCTGAGGTAGGATTCTTTAGGGACCTGAGGTAGGTGATTTGAGTGGGATCACTGAGTTGTAAGCCTATGTTATAAAAGCTGAGGTAGGGTTCTTGAGGGACCTGAGGTAGGAGATTGGGTGAATCTCTGAGGTAAGACCAGTTGGTCTGAATGTAGGTTTTTTAATAGAAATTGAGCCTGTAAGATCTTTTGATCTGAGTTGAAGAGGAGGAGATATAACCTTACTAGCACATTGCTAGTGAGGAAGAAGGAGGAAAGTGGATGTACCATAGATGAGAGAACAACTATAAAATTTATGTGTACTGTGGATTGATTGTGCCGTGTTCTGAGAATTGCTTGTGTTGTGTTTAGTGGACTGCTTGTGCTGTAAACTGTGAAAGTTTCTGTTTAATATTCTGCTGAACAGTTAATCCTAGTGACATAGAAATTTAAAAGATGTCTATTCACCACCTCTAGGTGATTAACAACCCATAGGTTTCTCTTTCACTATGCATCATCAGTTTGAAGAAATTTCATAAGCAACTAATGTTAATTTGATCTTTTTGCATGAACTGTGTTGATTTTCCCCACTCCAGCCACAAAGAAGAGGTACTTCCTTCCCAATATTCAAACAGATTCTCTCCTCACTTCATGCTCCTATTATCCTCGATACTTTTTGGGGTTTCAAATTGACTGTTAAAAGGGTTTATAATGATTAGCGAGGATTTGATTTTATACTTACTTTATTTACATGGGATTGGACTGGATTTTATGCCTATCAGATACAAGCAATTGATTTGACTTTAATCCTTCATTTTTATGTTTACTTCTCTTTGTTTGCTATGTGCTTCCACACATTTTTGTATTCATTGTGATATCAAGAAGCAGATTTTGATGCTTTCGTCTGCGGCCTTTTGATTTTTGCTCAGCTCAACGCTAATAAGATAACATCAATTTATTTTCTTTCATTTTTTTTGATTTAGATAACAACAACTTTTTTGCTCTCTTGGAAGAGATATAATGGGAAACCATACTTCTCTTTTATAATTTTTTTATAGCAGTTGATTTCATATTCAAGCATTGATCAACTTAAGCATGATATTCAATAGGATAGGATATACATTAGTCCGACTGAATGTTGCTGCCCACGACCGATGTCGCCGCCCATGACATTTGTCGCTGCCCACGACCAATGTCGCAACCACGACCGATGTCGCCTCCCATGAGCGATGTTGCCGCCCACGACTGATGTCGCCGCCCATGACCGATGTTGCTGCCCACGACCGATGTCGCCGCCCATGACTGATGTCGCCGCTCACGACCGATGTCACCACCTCCGACTGATGTCGCCGACTCCGACCAATGTCGCTCCCAACAACCAGTATCGTCTGCCCCCGACCAATGTCACTTCTTACGACCAATGTCGCCGCCCCCGACCAATGTCGCCGCCCCTGACCAATGTCACCCCCCCCCACGACCAATGTCGCCCCCACGAAAAATGTCGCCCCCATGATAAATGTTGCTCTCACGACAAATGTCGCCCCGCACGGGGTCCCCTATGCATGACTGTTTGTAATATATTATATTCACTGTCAGAAATCAATCTCTGCCGGCACCTCCCACCACTCCTCCTGCACTTGCCACCTCTCCTCCAATGGCAACTTCCACTGTCCCTCCAACCGCTCCTCCTACCGCCCCTCCGCCGCTTGAGCCCCTATCTCTTCTCCTCCGCCTCCGACATTGTAACGCCATAATTTTCATCTCCTTCTCCTCCGTCGTCCTGAACCCCGCATATCTCCTCTTCCCCGCCTCCCCTTGCTGACACTATGCCCCCCGTAGCCAATCTCAACTTTTGGTCATTACCATCAACGGCGTTGGCACCGCCATCGATCTCTGTCATGGGAAAAAACACAAATAAAAATTTAAAAAACAATAGATGTCGCCGGCAGCCTGACCGGACCCCACCGACGGGGTCTTCGGCTCCGGCGACCCCGACTGGGGTATGCCGAAGGCGGTCCGGAAGGGCCACCTCTCTCCCTCTCTTCTCCCCCTGGTTGGGCCTCACTACCGTTACCATCAACGGCACCGCAACAATGTTCTTGTTTCCGTCCAGATCTGTGGCTGTCTTCCACGATGACTGCAGCCTCCGGTGAACTCTTGACTCCTCCCGCTCCTTCCTCCGGCCGATTCTGTGAGCCTCCTCTGTTCTCCTACCTCCAGACTGAAAATATGTGATTCCCATTTTGCGTCATCGGTTTACTTATATGCGATTCCCATTTTGCACCTGATCCAGGCTGTTTTTACCTGAGAAGTGAGAACGAATGGTGTTTGTGATATTCATTGCGCTGCATCTCATTCTCCTCCTCAATCAAAATTTAGAAGACTGTAACTGTTAGTAGCTTAATTTGCATAAGCTGATAAAATCCATTGGTTTCTTGAGATTATTACCACTCCACGTTTTCTTTTCTAGTTCATAGAAAGCTTGAGTTGAATCTTATGGCTAGTTCACGCTTAATTTTAGCCCCAATTAGGGAATGGTCAAAAAATATTTGTATTATTTTATTGAGTAGCAGTTGAAGGGTCGGCTATATGGATCCTTTGTCGCCATTGTTCCCTATCCTTAGTTATGATCTCACTAATGCCTAAGTACATCATTTCTTTTCTTATAGTTTCATTCCAAGTCTTTATTGGTCTCCCCCTCGTTTAATATGCCTAGTGATTAGACTCTCACAACGCCTAACAAGTGCCTCTAATAGTCTCCTTTGTACATGTCCAAACCATCTTAGTCGAACTTCTCACATCTTCTGTGCAATTGGTGTTATTCATGTCTCCTTTGTACGTGTCTGCAATTAGAGAAAGGGGGGGTTGGCCCATCAAACTGTATTCTTCAAAATCAAAGATTATTTTTTACCGATTTACTGCATGGGAGCTAGGTCATATGATGCAGATTAATTTTTAAGAAAAAATTCATACAAAATGGATCCATTGTCAAGTAGACAAGTAGCTGAGAGCTTACACAAAATAACAAACATATTACTTGGTCATTTCCGCTTTTGTAGCTAAGATTATTTCTAATCACATTCTGAAAACATCTACTGGTTAATGTTTACACAGTAATTATCTATTTTGTCATTTCTTATCACATCTTATGATTTGCAGATATTGCTTAAATCATAGAAGAATCTATTGTACGTGGTAATTTTATGTTATAAAAATAACAGAAAAAATCAACAATATTTTTAACAATGGTATGTATGTTGAAATTTAGTGTTTTCGGGCAATTGATGCTAATTCATGAAAATACTTTTTGGCAGTTTGGTTTGTGTTAACATCCTTACTTTCTTAGATGTTAAATTATCAAGTTTTAATGTCTTATACTTAGAAGTTAGATCTGATAAAAAATAATTTCTGTATATTCAGCGTGTTAACTCCAAATACTATGGCTTTATTTGGCAGGGTTTATTTGCTCCAGTTAGTCTTTGTTCAGAATTGTCTGCCTGTTAGTCATCATCACCAATGAACAGTATTGACCTTGTACTGCGGGACATTGCGAAAACACATCGATTGGTGGAAACCTCTGTCCGCCGCTGCCCTGAAATTCCGCCGGAATCGATTCCGACCCAAACACTGCCATTCTTTTCATTAGCATTCGACCGCCCCATTTGTGAGCCGTGCGTTTGTGGCAAACAATCTGGAACGTTGAACAAGATTCAGGAGAATTGGATCAAGATCCAGCTGAAACTGATCGAGGATGGCATGCACCCTCCTATCTGAATCGATCCGCCCGTGCCAGTGTGGAGCAAGCATCCAAACCTGAACACGTATCTATTGAAACCGTTGTTTGTGATCGATTCGGAATGGTAGTACGACATCAACGTGACAGCGGGCGCATACCCGTATTGCAACAGAGTAAGCTTTCTTTTCCGCAAGAAATTCAGTGCCTCGTGAATCATTGATTGCATCAACTCCACGACATTTGCTCTTTGTGCTTGATATGTGTGCAAGAAGTCGAAGAGCTCGGGCGGCTGTGGTGCCACGTTTCATGCCATGGACGAGGCCAAAACTGAGAAGTTGATCTCGACGCCCATCGTCCTTAACTATCCCGTGCAGCTGTTTGAATAGAGCACGCACGACGTCAGTCTTGTTCAAATGGCATATGACTTGTACATGTCCCGTTCCGACAGTATTAATGCCGCCAAGGTGATTCGTTGTGCCCTAACGACTCGATATATGCGTCAAGCCGTGCTATATCGTGGTCACGTGTCGTGGTATTTGGAAATGCGCGCTTGGGATGCCGCACTCGAGCAATCATCGTTGCCTCAGGATCCAACAGTGTTTACCGATTTTTCGTCATTCTTTCAGCATTGCAATGAGTACAATGACACTGTCGGTCCAGTGGAATATACGCTGACAGGCCTGGTCAACAACTGCATTGCTCGCCAACTCCCGTTTTTCAACCAAATGGAAGGCGCCATCCCCGAGACTCATCTCTCGGCCGACCATCATCACAACATGCCAGGATGCATGAAAATGACAGATGAGTTCAATGGCAGGAAATTCACCCCCGTTAATGGATTGCACTCTGTCATGAACGAGCGCCAACAAATCCTCTCTCATCAATTCATAACCACGACGAACAATGCAGAACGTCGATCTGTTGGTCTGGGTTTGCTGAAACGTTACAACACTTATGGTATTGATACGTCGCTGCTTATCATGTACCTGGACAAGTGCTGCAATGATCTGGAATGGCCGTAAGAGTTCGAGAACATCATTGTTCTCCTCGACTATCACCACCTGATCACGAGGTACAGGGAGAATTCAAATGGCATGGATTTTGCTCGGCATGAACAATTCATGTCTATTGTGGCTGAAATCATTGTTGGCAATTGACACGCTCCAATGCAGGAAGGCTCCATCATTGAGGCTGAATTGGATGCATTGTTGGATCACATTAAAAAGTGGGAAATCTAAAATAATGTTCCCCATCCAAGCGCATCGTGACGAGCAAACTTCTCGCTTGCCACAAGATGCAAAAAAAGTACATAAAAAATTGCTTAACGCTGCCAGCATCCGCATTGACTACCATCGTGGATCACTTCTTTTGTTCGAGTCTGCGTCGTGGATCGGGGAAGAATGAAAACTTGTGGCGCCATGGACGAGCCATTTTCCCGAATACCATATCCCTGGAAGGAGGGAACTTGCTACTACATGTCGTTTTCGCTCAAATCAACTTTCAAGATGAACTCCAATTCGATCCACGCTGGGTGTATTTTCCAATCTCTAGGATGCATATCATTCTCACTTAGTATCTCGCACTGCTTCCGACCGATGACATCACTCTCTCGCCTACATCTCTGTCGACGATGTTTCACATATTGCCTCTCTCGATTGATGATTGTGACGACAAATTTGGATTGATGACAGCGTTTGGACAATCCCTTCCTCAACTGCCCGAAATTTCTGCAAGGCAACTGGAATCGCTTAGAATGGTCGCGGAACCAATCACCGATAATGCAATTTGGTCGAGTCATACGTTTGATGAGATTGTGCACGATGACCTTGATGTTGCCGCTGGTGTTGTCGAGCGGCCTCACGATGATCATTCCATTGTTAAAAAAGACGATGCTTCACTGCGAGACGATGGTGATCCAAACCATGCTGACAACGCCGATCCGTTGATTGACGCTGAATCTGGCGTCAAAGTCAGCAATGCACCGCATCCCATTCAGTATAATCGCAAGCACTGCAAACCATGACTAACATCGCATGAGTGTAGCTCTTCACTGAGTCTCAATAAGAAATCTCGTGGCCTCAAAGCATCGAGTAATGAACATCAGTCAGCATTACAAGGGCTTAATCGCTTGCTCTGAATGATTGCTCTCAAATTTCTTCTTCCCGATGAACTCCAGGATCTGAATGATTTTCCTATTAAATCCTTACATCTTCCACAATTGCATCAAATCTGGTCTATTCTTGTCTCGGGTTTGCGTAGCACCAATTTCGCTTTCAAACGGTTCATTCGGTCGAAATCGCATTAGGTCCTGAAATAGCACCTAGAGGATATGATTGCCTAGGCCTGATTCAGATTTCCCATTCAACGAGCAGCACCTAAACGCAACATCATTACTGCCCTGAATCAAGCCGCATCAGTGATTGTTCCATTGCGATCGCCCCTTGTTGTCAGTTTCAACATTATGCAGTTGGAAAAGACCGTGACGATTATTACAACTCGAATCACCACATTGGCAACCGACGTCAATCATAGTTCACGTCAACCCCATGCATCAGATATGCAATCTGCGCCTGAACAACCCATTGAAGGATCATCAGACGATATCATTGATCGACTGGTTCAACAAGAGATTGATGTCGGGCATGCCAATAACATTCATTGGACCATAGTGGTCACCCACACGTACGCCCGCACTGCTTCCCGTCATGAGGATCTAATCAAGATGACCAACAAGGAGATCCAGAATAGTTGGGAGTATCTTGCACGCCTCAAGAAGCGTGCGACATCAACCACATCAACACAACCGGGTCGTCATTCCCTTTTGTAATCGCATTCTGAGGCGGCCCAGCAGCACGACAATCCAGGCTCCCTCAACATTCCGTCGTCGTTGCCGACCAAACCATCAGTTCCAGCCGCATCTCCGACCACTCTGAATTCAAATCAACCGGCCTCTTTTGCAGTCATCACGATGGCGGAGGAACCTGTTGTGGTCAACACGTCCGCTGTCATCGAGATTGGTTTGCGTCCACCATTCATGGTCGATCAACAGTTGCCTAGTTTGAATCAGATATTGGCGACCACCGTCCCCGCCCCATCTGCAGGGGAGCCGTTTTCCCAAGCGGAGGAGCTGCTGAATTACTTGCTTACCAGTCCAGCAGAGCGCTCCCATGTGAAATCGGGGACCGGTGATCAAAAGTTTTGGAAGAGATTGGCCAAGTGTTTCTTGTACTAGGCGCAAGTCGCGCGGGTATTGGGGATGAACTAGTTTTGGGCCCGATCTGATGGGCAGTTCAAGCAAAAGATCAAGGATGATAACAAGAAAAAGAGCTTGCAACACTCTTTGTGAGCTGCAGACAGGTAAGTTATTAGGAGTTTGAAAGTTCTTCTATGTCACCAATTATTTTTAATTCGTTCTTTATATTGTTCACTGTCTAGATTGCTGATGCGTGGTCTTGTGGAGTAACATTATATGTGATGATTGTCGGAGCATACTCATTTGAAGACCCAAATGAACCATAAACTTCAGAACAACACTTGGGGTGATTATTTACTATTTTCAAGTTTTTAAAATGCTCAAATTATAATTCTTAATAGATCCATTATTGCAGAAGATACTTAACACCCAATATTTGGTTCTACACTATGTTTGGATATCAGTGGAATGCAATCATCTTCTTTCACGGATATTTGTAGCCAATCCGGAGAAGGTATTGTAATCTACATAAATTTCAAAATTTTGTTGCAGATTGTTATTTTGTTTACATTGATGTGTGTTTTGAAGTTCCACCAGCTTGAACTATGCCTATGATTTTTGTTTTGGGTATCTCATGAATTGCCTTAATGGAAGGTTGTCGTGCCACAATTGCTGCTTTGAAAGTGTGGGGTGAGCTTGCGTATGATCTGCACCAGGAGCCATTCAGCTTGATGGATGACTACTCACTCCCTGCACCAACTCAAGATCCTCGAGTTTTGCTATGGCATTCACAGTGTCCGTCGTCTGATGCCTGCTTGTGCGCACCTAACAAGTCTGCATCTTGGTAAGCAATTGCGTGGTTATATCATCAGAGGAGGGTTTGATGGCAATGTATTTGTGGAAAGCTCACTTGTTGATATGTATGCTAAATGTGGAAATATTCGGTTGCTCTCTACTTCTTTTGTAGTATTTATTGTCACTTTCAAATATGTTTTTCTTGTATTTAAATAGTTCTTCTCTCCATTATTTTTTGTATACATTTAAATACTCCATGTTGCGGTAATATAAAATTACTATGTTATCTTCACAGTGTGGAAGCTTAGGGTATGAGTTAACTTAAGGGAATTACTCGCAATATGTCTCCAGAAAATTACAATATGCTTAGGCTCCGTTTGGCACGATGGTGGCGGTCATGATCATGAGGGTTAAGGCTTCATTTGGTTTAGCTTATTTGGGCGTTTCGTTTTAATAAAACGCAATGCTGCTCATCGATTCCATTTGGTTACCCGCTTCCGTTCGATCAGCGCAGCGTTTTATATCGCCGCTCAAAAAATCGCGGGCCGAAACCCCGCCGAGAGCTCCAGTCTGCCGCGTTTAGGATCTACCGCGAATCCTTCGTCGTCTCTCCTGGTAACCCGCGAGTAGTAGGTTTTCCCCGCCGCCTCTTCTCCGTCGGCATCCCGCATCTCTTCCGCGAGGTTCATCACCGCAACCTCCGACGAAAATCACGTATTCAGTGCTTCTTCTCCGATGAAGGACTTTTGTATTCTCCGGCGCATCCCGGATCTTCCTCGACGCTTCTCGGATCTGTATGACTCTGCAGGACTTTCTTGCATTCTCCGGCGCATCCCATCTTCCTCGACCTCCCCCCCTTCCCCTTCGTTCTCGTGCAGCATTAGGTACGACTGTTCAACAAGCCTCTTCTTGCACCTGCTACAGACCTCCCCCCTTCCCCTTCGTTTTGTAATGTTAACTGTAATTACAAATCTGTTCAGTGTATCCAAACTGCTATTCACACACTTAACTGTAATTTCAAATGTAGACAGGAGTTTTTGTAATTATACATGTGTAAGTAATCACACACACTTTAAATGTAATTATCAAATTAGACAGGGTCTTTTGTAATTATACCAAAGAAACTAGCTTCTTTTATGTAATCCATCCATGCAAATAAGAAGAAATTATATATTCTTTTCTAATATACAAAGAAACTAGAGGAGGAACCATACAACATAGAGGAGACTGATTCAAGGTGCAGCAAATTTAGAAGAAAATTATATATTCTCTTGATAGAGGAGGAACCCTGTTTCTGGTGCATGTCTAATCATAACCTTGTTATATTCAGAAAAACTTCTGCATCCCAATGAAAATTATTAGACATGCATTTTTTCCTGACTATGTTATGCTGATTAATGATATGCATTGTAATGTTTGTGTGAATGAGACATTGTTATTGCAAAAGTGTGTATTTTGCAAGTTAATAAATAATCTGTTTTTGAAAATAGAGAATCACTGTTCTGAATAAGCTCTGGAAACGCAGACTATCAAACAGATTGAGTTCCTTTATTTACAAACATCCATTTGATCCTTTTACAACAGTAACCACAAATCAAATGTAAATTGTCATTCGTTAATGCCCACCTAAGGAACTTCATCCCTTTTACGTTCAAACGTTCAAACGGATGATGTTTGTTAGGTGATCCTTAACGAATGACAGTTTAACCCATGTGTTTTACGACCGCCACCCCGTTCCAAACAGAGCAGTTTTACCGTGCCAAACAGAGCCTTAGTTTTATTCATTTTAACACTCTTTCTCTGTAATCCTGTTTTTCAGTTCCCCCAATATTTGCTTATATTATGTTTTTTGTTTAGAATTTGAATCATGAAAATAGAGTAGCTATATCATTGAGATGATATTTGTGTTGCCATATATCATTGAAATAATATTTTTGATCCCCAAAACTGATATCTAATACTAGCCACATTGAAACTGATATCTGATACATGATACGTTCTGAAGTAATGTTTAAGCCACATCCAAACCAATTCACATGGCTATTTTCAAATTCTTGAAATCAATTTTTCCCCAAAACTCTGATACCAGCCACCTTCTACTTGGTAATTCCCCAAAAGTACTTTAACATTTCAACAATTTCAGATGCTATGATGCAGAATATCATGATGAAAGAAGTAATGGCTCCATCATAATCAAAATTAGTATAAAAATGGCTCATATAAGAGCCAAATATAAACATGATTCAGCTTCAGTGCACACAAACAATTGCATATAATTCAGTTTATTCGAATTTCCAAGAAGATAGCCACACCTGCTGCAAAATGCCCGACCCAAACTGGAGGAAACAATGTGGGATTCCTCCACTGGTTTAGGAAATGATCTGATCAGCCACAAGAACTTTTGCATGCGTGCAGAGTGATATATAATACTGAATGTAAGGAAATTTCAACAACATGATTTCAAAAAGAGCAGCAGAATCAAATACAGAAATGGGGCGATTTGATAATAATTGATAATCTGATCGGTTTTTTCCCATCGAAAACTGCATCTGGTCGAACAAAGAGCAGATCCTTGCCATTTGAAGGCTTCCATGAAGTGATGCAAGCTCCAAACAAGTATATCTCTGCCACGCTGAACTGAAGTAGATTGATGAATCATCAAAAAGCTCTGAAGTGATGCAAGCTACATTCTAATTGTAACTACAGTTACATACTTCCATAACACCAAATAAATAAAACTATGTTTATATTAGTGACAACACCCAAAATACAATTTCACCATATAGCGCAATTGTGTTCATTACCGCAATTCTCAACCACTGCCAGTAACCACCAAATCCCTGTGTTTCTAATTGCAATCGATAAGAATGTTGCGCTGATATATATGAATTTATAAGGGAATTAGTCTATTTTTACTGAGAAATACCAACCACACTTAAATCATCACACTCTCCTTCTCGCTTCCACCTCTCTAGCGACCGAGGCGTCCTAGGGTTTTCCTCGCCCTCCTTTTCTCCCTCTCTCCCCCTTTCCTCCACCCCCCCCCCCCTCTTTTCTTTCTCTTCCCTCACCCCCCTTTCCCCTCATACCAGAGAGGAATCCGGTGCCCCACCCCCACACTCCTTCCAGAGCCTCAGGAGCATGTACAGCTCGTCGAAAAGATTACTATAAAACATTACTTAGTAGTTTGCATGCACAGCTCCAAGACCGGCCATCACCAGCGCAGTTTCTTCTGCTAAGGGTCTGTTTGTTTCAGTGTTTTTGCTCCATTGTGTTCCTACCACAACATTAATTTTTTTCCACCAGTTTGACTCGGCTGTGAGTCAGGATCGGGGGCATAAAATTCCCGTTGATTGGAGCTTTCTCCACATCTTCGCAATCCTCCTTTTTAATGCTCCGGTGTCTGGTACAAATAGGGCTCTTCTTCCCTGCAGGTATTTCCCCTTCTCCCCTCCATCTCCGGCTGTATTTTTCTTCCAAAGTATGGTCAGACGGCAATATGCCGACAATAGATGTAACGCCCCCGATTTTCCAGTGATTTATTTAATTTCTTATTTGACGTATTATGACGTCAGAGCGTTTTGTTAGCGCGTTTTGGTCAGGTGGCGTTGTTAGAGCGTGCTTTTAGCTCTTTAGGTTCCCTGCGTGGCTTGGTGATGCCTGGCAGCAAGATTCCCTAGCGAGCCGGAGTCTGTTTGGTGACTCGGTGGAGCCTCTTGGGGAATGCTTGTGTTTTGGCTTCGGGAGTTTTGCCCGAGTTTTGCTCGTCGGATTTTGTTACCGACTTTGTCGTAGCGCGTTTGCGTTCGTTAGGTTTGACCGGCCAAATTTTGGGATTTGCATCGGGAGTGGAAAATTTTATATTAGGAAATTAGATCGGCTAATTTTAGACTTGCTCGTCAAGTTTCGTCGCGTTCCGAGCATTTTTGGAGCCTCGGCGCGCGATTGTAGTTTGTATGTTTTCGCGTACGCCGTTAACTTTAGAAATTATTATCTCGAAAACGGTGCGTCGGAATTCGATTTCGACTTCGCCGTTGGATTCGTAGCGTCGTCATTCGCCTACGGTGCGAATTTCGTTCGATTCGGCGCGCGTTTGACCCTCCGTAACGATATATATTATATCGTTGGTTTTTAATAATTATATATATTATTATTATATATATATATATTTATATAAATAATTTATATATAAAAAAAAAGAGGAAATTTTTCGTGGAGAATCGGTGAGAATGAATCTCACCGATTCGGTCTCATTCTCACCGATCCGTTTTCCCCCCTTTTAAGTTATATGATTTATATTATTATAATTATAATTAATATATAATTAATATATTATTATTAATATTATATTATTATTATTATTATATTATTATTATTATATAAGTTTAAGAAAAAAAAAAGAAAAGCTCTTCTTCTTCTTCCCCGATCAGCCCCCCCTCCTGTGCGGAATTTTTGCGGAGTGCGGAACCCTTCCGTTCGCGAAACTTCCGGCGGCCGCCACCGCCGATCCGGTGGACGGAATTTCGATCCGATCGCGGCGTTGGAAAGCTCTCGGCGAGAGCTTCGAGATCGCGGTAAGCTTTTCCCGTTTCGGTGACCGTTTCGCCATAGATTTTTTTCGGCCCTAACCCCGGTTGTCCGTTTTTTCGTAGATCTCGTCTCCGCGTGCCCCCTTTTGGACGGATCTACGTGGTGGAGTATTTTGGGTGACGTTTTCAAGGTCGATTTGAGGCAAGTGGATTTCTCCCCTCTTGCGTGCCTCCATGAGTTGCATTTTTGTCGTATTTTTCTTTCCTCCTTGTCGTAGAATAGGTAATATTGGAATGTTCCTAGTTTTGGGCTTGTAGTCGGCCCAAACTAGGAAGTTATCGGTTTTATTTTTAGTTGTACTCGACGGGTAGGGGAGTAACTCGGCGGGTAGGGGAAAATAGTTCGGGGTAGGGGAAAATAGTTCGGGTAGGGGAAAATAGTTCGTAGGGAAAATAAGTCGGCGGGTTTTGGTTGTAGAGCTTGGTAGTTTCTAAGTGGTGTTGTCGGCTAGTTTTGACGCCGAATCGTGGATCCTTAGCATGTGGTAGCTGGGTTTCTGAAGGAGTATGGTACCAGGGGAGTTCGAGCCGTGGCCACCACCATTCCCTCCTTGGATATTCTTTTTGGGTTCCTGTAAGAGGTTGGAACTCTATGTGTGGACCCTGTGGCGGCCCCTTTAGTACTCTTGAGACACCTGGACCTGGTTGTTCGGTTGTCACTGTTCTTAGTCTCCGACACAGGTTTGGGATTTGTGCCAGTGCTAATGATTTACAAGTTTAGGACTGTTAGTTCCTTCTTACTGTTCATTTGATGCATATTGGTTTCCTTCTGTCTCTGCAGGCTTGAGCGGAGTTTGGTACGTTTCTGTACTTGTTGCATTTCTCTCACTTTACTGATTATTACACCTGCATTTTGTCCTCTTTTGGATTCTTTAGCTGAGTTTTTCGGCATTTACTCTTGCAGGGTTGGTAACCCTTTTTCTTTCTGTTCTTTTATTCAATTATTATCTGATGCTTCTTTGCCACTTGTTTCATTATTTCTTGCTGAGGTGTTCTTCTTTTGAATGCCTCAGGTTCAGGTCTGTAGCCGGCTGTGCGGCTAGTTTCAGGAGTTTCTCTGTGGACTGTGCTTTGGCAGTGTTTTCCTCGCTTGTCGAGGTAGTTCTTTAGCCTTGTTGTAGTACAGACATACATGCTCACCAGCGAGTTCGTGTCAGGTTGTTGACGCTCGTTGGTGATTTTCCTTTGTGATATTAAGTATTTGCTTAGCTGCTAGTTTACCTGTTTTGTGGTAGTTTCACTTGCTCTCTGGGAATGTTTTATGCTAGGCTGCTAGTTACTTTAAACCCTATAATAGAACTACTATATGTATTGCATGATCAGCATGTTTTATAAAAGCTCAAACTCTATTTTCCAATGCGTAAAAAGATGGTTTTTCCTTATAAATATTATAAATTGAAAATCTAGGGTCTTGCATAGTGTAAGTTGTCCTCTTAGGACGCTTATGCGCTCTTTTAGGATGTTTAGCATAAATGAGGTATTTTTCCGCTACGTATAAAAATAGTTTTCAAACCGTGGACTATCTGATCCACTAAGCCGAGGGATACGGCCAATTAATTTAAAAACCCGTTTTCTATTCATTTTAACTTATGATTTGAAGGATTAAAGTGTTGCCTGAGCGTCAGCAGTTATCCCCTGCTTGACGTGGCATCACAGCTCGTAGTTTTCTCGTGCTCTGATTTATTATTATAAATGAGAAAATGCGGGTTGTGACAGTTGGTATCAGAGGGAGGTTGCTTGACAAATTGTCGGGCACCTGTCCCTGTAAGTGTTAGGTGTTTAGAATCATACCATACACACACCGATATGTCATCAGCACGTCTTGGCTAAAGCACGAACACTACACTCATGAGCATAAAGAAGTATACGGGGCATATTATGTAGTATGAGATGCATAATATGTGTTTGTATATGGATCCACCATAGGAGGCAACATGTGAGGGTTATGTAGTATGGGATGCATAACCTCACCACATGAATGCGGCTAGCACGTTTTCCTTTTCGTTGCATGGAAATGTTATGTAGTATGGGATGCATAACATTTTCATGTGTACGCCGCTCATAACATGCATTAGGGCCTTTTTAGAATGCATAGCACAATCATGCATAGCATAACATTGCATAAGCACAACGTGCCAAGCTAAAGATTTGCAGGATGACATGTGTACACACATAATTTTGAGTCAAAAAGAATATAAATTCATGCATTCCCGATCTAGGCACAAGAGTTAGTGTGATGATAGTGAATCATCGTAGGATAAGCATATCATCATTACAAAAAATCCCAGAGCAAGTTAGCAGCATGAGCAAGTACTTAAGTATGTATTGTTTGTACTATGTTGTTTGGTTCTAGTGGGTGGGCTAGGTGTCTAATTAGTGTTTTGTTGTTCCATTAGAATGTCGAGGCGTCCTTCGACAAGGTTGACTCCCCAGTCAGAGGGAGAATCATCAGGTGCGCAGAGCAGCGCAGTGATAGAAGGTCTGAGACAAAGCAATGAAGCCTTGTCAAAGCAAGTAGGGGATTTGCAGTCTCAGGTCCAGTCCTTGTTAGCAGTCGTGGCAGGGCAGATTCCGAGAGTTCAGGACCCTGTGGTGGGTCAAGCTGTCCCTGTTCCCTCCGCTCCTCTGGTGCCTCCGGTCGTGGTGCCACCAGAGATGACCTTTATTTCTCAGTTTCAGCGACTTAGGCCTCCGACGTATGATGGCAAGGCAGATTACATGGTCTTAGACGATTGGATGATATCAATCGAGGAGATGTTCTCATACTCCGGGATCACTGATGACCAGAAGGTGATGTTAGCCGCATATCAGCTCAAGGGGTTGGCGAAGGGCTGGTGGCTGAGGGAGAAAGAAGGTCTGAAGGACGGGTGTTCCTCGGAGTCCTTTAAGGAGCTACTTCTGAGCAAGTTTCTGCCATCGGTCGAGAGGGACCGTCTGATGAATGATTTCCTGCACTTAAAGCAGAGGCAGCTCACGGTTAGCGAGTACGAAATCGAGTTTAGTAAGCTAAGCCGATTTGCCCCAGACTTGGTGAGTTCCGACGAAAATAGAAGCAAGCGATTTCTGGCTGGGCTAAGGAGTGACGTCCAGCAATTAGCAAGTGCCTATGCGACCTCAAGTTATGCTGGTATGGTGGAAGCTGCCTTAAAGGTAGAGGCAATTGATAATGCCAAGAATCGAGGTCAACAACTGAGGAAGGATAAAAGAAAATCTGATGAGGGTAAGAGTGCTCAGGTCCCTGACGCTGCTCCGAGGAAGAGAAACAAGGAGGTATGCAGTTTCTGTGGCCGACCGGGCCATCCATTGGAAAGATGTTATCAAAGGTTAGGAGCTCAAAAGAAAGAGCAGATTCATGCAATCCAAGGTGTCCAAAAGAAAGATTTGCTTTGTTCGGTATGCAAGAAGCCGGGGCACGATGATGCCCATTGCTGGAAGAAGACTAGAAGTGTTTCTTGTGCGGTCAAGTGGGTCATCTCAAGTATCAGTGCCCGCAAGCTCAGCTTACTCTGCAGCCAATTCCTCTTCAGGCCTTGCCGCCGCCGCAGCGAGTGGACAAGGGAAAGGGGAAGTTGAACGTGGTCTCTATGGACGAAGCTCAGACGTCCACGCAAGTGATATCAGGTTAGATTCTCCCCTAGTTTTAATGTTTGGCTCATAGTTATAGTTTTGAGCGTTCGCTTCCTTAGTCGCGTGTGCAATTTTATAGGACGATTTAAGGTAAAGAACCGCTGGGCGCGTGTTCTGTTCGATTCCGGCGCTACCCACTCGTTTGTGGCTAGGGCCTTCGTAGAGCGTTACCGTTTGGATCTCGATCGTGTTGGTGATGCGTTCTGTGTCAAGTTTCCTTCAGGCGAATCTGTAGTTTCGGACCAGGGTATTCAGAGTTGTCCAATTTTGTTAGGCGATTTCCTCGCGTTTGCTGATTTGAAGCTGTTAGATCTGGTAGACTTCGATGTGATCCTAGGCATGGAATGGTTGTCCAGATATGATGTTGTGATCCAATGCAAGGGTAAACACTTGGACTTCAGGATGGACAACGGTCAGCCCGGGAGTGTTTACGGTTATCCGCGCCAGGATTCTCCGACTATATCGGCGGTATGTGCTCGGAAGCTTGTAGATTCCGGATGTTTTGCTTGTTTGGTTTTGGTTTTAGAAACCAAGGTTAGTTTGCCGTGTTTGGAGGAGATCCCGGTGGTTCGTGATTATCCTGATGTCTTTCCAGCTAATCTTCCTGGTCTCCCGCCTGATCGAGACGTGGAGTTTGTTATAGATTTGGAGCCGGGTACGCGTCCTATTGCCAAGGCGCCTTACCGAATGGCCCCACGCGAACTGGAGGAGTTGCGTATCCAGTTAGACGAGTTGCTTGAGAACGGATTTATAAGGCCGAGTTCTTCGCCTTGGGGTGCTCCCGTTTTGTTCGTCAAGAAAAAGGATGGATCGATGAGGTTATGCATCGATTATAGAGAGCTAAATAAGGTAACAATCAAGAATAGGTATCCGTTGCCGAGGATAGACGATTTGTTTGATCAACTGCGAGCAGCGCCGTGTTCTCTAAGATTGACCTTCGTTCGGGCTACCACCAGTTAAGGATCCGTGAATCAGATATACCGCGGACTGCCTTCCGTTCCAGACATGGACATTTTGAATTTTGGTGATGTCGTTTGGTTTGACCAACGCACCTTCTGCTTTCATGGACATGATGAACAGGGTTTTCAAGGACTTTCTGGACAAGTTTGTGGTCGTATTTATAGACGATGTGTTGGTGTATTCACGCAATGTTGAGGAGCATGACCAACATTTGCGTCTAGTTTTATCTGCCTTGAGGGACCATAAGTTGTTCGCCAAGCTAAGTAAATGCGAGTTCTGGTTGCCTCAGGTTTCTTTCCTGGGTCATGTGGTTAACAAGAACGGAATCTCTGTCGACCCAGAAAAGATAGCCGCAGTTATGGAATGGACGAGGTCTGCCACACCCAAAGAAATAAGAAGCTTCCTAGGGTTGGCTGGCTACTATAGAAGATTTGTAGAGGGTTTCTCTACGTTATCTGCGCCATTGACCAAATTGACCCAGAAGAATGCACCATTTGTGTGGAGCGATAAGTGCGAAGAAGCGTTCCAAGAGCTAAAGAATAGACTGTGCACTGCTCCGATATTGACATTGCCTACGGAAGGATTAGACTATGCCGTTTACGTGGACGCTTCCCACGTGGGTCTTGGTTGTGTGCTGATGCAAGAAGGAAAAGTGATTGCGTATGGGTCAAGACAGCTTTAGATTCATGAAAGGAACTACCCTACGCATGACTTGGAATTCGCAGCAGTTATTTATGCATTAAAATTATGGAGACACTTGTTGTATGGCGCGCAGTGCAAGATTTATACAGATCATAAGAGTTTGAAGTACGTCTTCACTCAAAAGAGTTGAACTTGCGCCAGCGCAGATGGTTAGAGTATGTGGCTGATTATGAAGTGGAGATCTTATACCATCCGGGTAAGGCTAACGTGGTAGCCGACGCCTTAAGCAGGAGACAGGGAAAATTTTCAATCTCTCCACTGAATTGTTGGTAGAAGAGTTTTCTTTTAATGGATATTTCAGTTGGTAGATGTGACTCGCCAAGCAGTTTGGAAGTGTCTGAGCCTTCATGGATTTCTCTTACGAGGCTTCAACAAAAGGACGATCCTGATCTACTGCACCTTCATAATAGAACTGAGAAGGGGGAGCTGCCGGACTTTTCGATCGATGACGCGGGAACTCTAAAGTACCGCGGTAGATTTTGCGTCCCCAATTTTCGAGATATTCGAGATAAGTTGTGCAGTGAGGCACACGGTTCAAGTGTGGCCTACCATCCAGGGTCTACAAAAATGTATAAGGACTTGAAACAGATTGCCTGGTGGATTGGGATGAAGGGTGACATTGCAAGGTTTGTGTCAGAATGCTTTACGTGCAAAAGAGTTAAGGCTGACCATGGAAGGCCTGGTGGAAAATTAGCACCTTTAGAGATTCCAACTTGGAAGTGGGAGAGTATCTCAATAGATTTCATTACTGGTTTGCCGAGATATCCCCGAGGGCATGACTCTGTTTGGGTGATTGTTGATAGATTAACAAAGTGTGCACACTCGTACCCTTTCAGATTGGTTACTCGATGAAGAAGATAGCGGAGCTATATTTGAATGAAGTTATCAGGTTACATGGAGTACCCGTAAGTATAGTATCAGATCGAGACTCCAGGTTTACGTCTCGTTTCTGGAAGAGCCTTCAAGAAGGATTGGGAACTGACTTGAGATATTCTACCGCATATCATCCACAGACCAATGGTCAAACGGAGCGTGTTAATCAGATTGTGGAAGATATGATCCGTTGTTATATATTAGACAACGAAGGAGCGTGGGATGAACGCTTTAGGTTGATGGAGTTCGCATACAATAACAGTTTATCAAGAGAGTCTGCAAATGGCTCCTTTCGAAGCGCTATATGGAAGACGATGTAGAACTCCTCTATTTTGGGCTGAGGTTGGTGAGAGGCCGATGTTAGGTCCAGATGCCTTAGAATAAATGGAAGTCTCTGTAAAGCTTATTCGAGAGAAGCTTCGGATAGCTCAAGAGCGATACGAGAAGAACGTCAATCGGCGTAGGTCCGTTTTGGAATTTTCTGTGGGGGACATGGTATTCCTTAAGGTTTCCCCGATGGTTGGAGTGAAGAGGTTCGGTAAGAACCATAAGTTGGACCAAGGTATGTGGGACCATTTGAAATTGTGGAGCGGATTGGTGTGTCAGCCTACAAGTTGAAATTGCCCGCAAATTTTCCTGGCGTGCACAATGTTTTTCACGTGAGCCAACTGCGGAGGTGTGTGCTAAGTGACAGGCAAGTGCTGATGCAGTGCCCCAGTTGGAGCCTAACCTTTCCTACGTGGAAGTTCCTATCCGTGTTTTGGATGTGCAAGATCGAGTGTTGCGGAAAAAGACAATACCGATGGTAAAGATTCTGTGGAAAAACCAAGACGTGGAGAGCGCGACTTGGGAGTTGGAGTCAGCTATGAGGGAGGCGCATCCTCATTTGTTCTCCTAGATGTGCTCGGTAAGCATTCGATAACCCTTGGTTATTTTTCTTTTCCTCTTTGGTAGAATTGTTTTATGCGTAAAGTTTCGGGACGAAACTTTCTTTTAGGGGGAGTGACTGTAACGCCCCCGATTTTTCAGTGATTTATTTATTTTTTATTTGACGTATTATGACGTCAGAGCGTTTTGTTAGCGCGTTTTGGTCAGGTGGCGTTGTTAGAGCGTGCTTTTAGCTCTTTAGGTTCCCTGCGTGGCTTGGTGATGCCTGGCAAGAGATTCCCTAGCGAGCCGGAGTCTGTTTGGTGACTCGGTGGAGCCTCTTGGGAATGCTTGTGTTTTGGCTTCGGGAGTTTTGCCCGAGTTTTGCTCGTCGGATTTTGTTACCGACTTTGTCGTAGCGCGTTTGCGTTCGTTAGGTTTGACCGGCCAAATTTTGGGATTTGCATCGGGAGTGGAAAATTTTATATTAGGAAATTAGATCGGCTAATTTTAGACTTGCTCGTCAAGTTTCGTCGCGTTCCGAGCATTTTTGGAGCCTCGGCGCGCGATTGTAGTTTGTATGTTTTCGCGTACGCCGTTAACTTTAGAAATTATTATCTCGAAAACGGTGCACCAGAACTGTTGAAGCCAAAATTTGACTCTGACAAATGTTCACAAAATAGGGGCGTAGCCGACTCCTACTTGGCCCAAGCTCCGACCTCCGGCCGGTCGCGAAGGATTAGAAAAACTGGCCCAAAGCCGCAGCAGGGAGGTCCCACCGCTTACCCGGAAGATCACAGAGAGCTTCCCCTCCAAAGCCAAAAGTTGGGCTTGGAGTTCCTCAGAAGACTGTGCCAATGAATCCTCTTTGGAGTCTGAAAAAGTCCCTTCTGAAGAACCCCTATGGGCTTATTTATAGATTTCAGAATCTGAACTCGCAAGCGGCGAGATGATTGACTCTCCAAGGGGCAAGATACCCCACCCAGAGGCGAGAGGGCCTCCAGAGGCGAGAGGGCCTCCATGGGCGAGAGAGCCTCCAGCAGCGAGAAGATCTCGCAGCAAAGGGCGAGAGGTGCCGGCGAGACGGGCAGTGGGGTCCCTCTCGCCGGCAGGGGCTTTTCCACTCGCCAGGACGGGAAGAGGCCTTTTTTATATTTCCTTGTCAAACAGGGGTTTTTACTCTTCTACCCCGGGTATTTTTACCCTCTTACCCTTAGTGGACTGCATATAGCTCCTCAGAACAGCGGAGTTTGGCTGTTGGCAGACCCAGCCAAGGGTACCCCGGTAATTTCAGACCGGTGCAGTTTTGTTATTGGCAGTTCAGATTCTGAAATCTATAAATAAGCCCATAGGGGTTCTTCAGAAGGGACTTTTTCAGACTCCAAAGAGAATTCATTGGCACAGTCTTCTGAGGAACTCCAAGCCCAGCTTTTGGCTTTGGAGGGGAAGCTCTCTGCGATCTTCCGGGTAAGCGGTGGGACCTCCCTGATGCGGATTTGGGCCAGTTTTTCTAATCCTTCGCGACCGGCAGGAGGTCGGAGCTTGGGCCAAGTAGGAGTCGGCTACGCCCCTATTTTGTGAACATTTGTCGGAGTCAAATTTTGGCTTCAACAGTTCTGGTGCGGTGAGCGTGGAGGTAGCCAGTTCAGGAAAAGTTTGAGTTTGGTCCTATGGCAGGAGGTGAAGGAGAAGGATCTGGTTCTGGAGGTTCCCCCTACCAGGTAGAAGAGGCGACGAGGAAAATGTTGGAGGACTTTAGGCGAGAGGTCATGCAAACCATAAGCTTGGCCTTCTCGGCCAGGAGTGAGTGGGAGACGCCTCAGGTCCCGATCGAGGTGGTCCCGCTCTTAGGCGAGAACGCCCCTGGTCAGCGCCCGGGGAAGGAGGTCCCCGCAGAGGCTGGCGAGAGGGACGTAGCGGCGCGAGAGCTCTTCCCAGGACAGCGTCCCGAGAAGGAGATCCCTGCAGGAGACGGCGAGAAGGAGGCAGCTGTGCGAGAGCTCTTCCCTGGGCATGTCTCGCAGATCGGGCCAGCCAGCCGAGGCAGCGAGACGTGCCCTCTCGGCACACAGTAGGCGTGAGCCCGTTTAGTGAACTCGTCATCTCGGCTCCGGTGCCGTAGGGGTTTCGGGAGCCCGACATGTCCTACTACTCGGGGAAGGATGATCCTGTACAGCATGTACAGTGGTTTGAAGATGTGGTTTTGATAAGACAAATGACGGATGCGTTTAAGTGTCGACTGTTTGCCATCACCTTGAAGGAGAAGGCCCGAGATTGGTTCCACCAGTTACCAGCAAGATCGATTTATTGTTTCGAGGATCTGCGGAGGGGTTTCTTATTAAGGTTTTCAACATCGAAGAAGCGTAAGAAGGAGGCAGAGTGCTTGTTCTCGGTAAGGCAGAGCCAGGATGAAACGTTGGGACACTATGTAGATCGGTTTCAGGAGGAGATCCTCCAGGTCCAGGAGGTCCCTGGGTATACACTGATGCTTGCATTCACCCTGGGACTGAGGCCAGACTTCTTCAGCATGGAGTTGAAAAGGGTGCCCCCCTCTCTTTTGAGGAGCTTATGGAGAGGGCGGCGAAGGAGACGGATTTTGAGAGAGTCAATCTGGTGTTTGCAAGGAGGTTAGCCAGGTTGGCGGAGGAAGACGCAAAGGAACCAGGAGCGGGAAAGCAAAAGGAGCAGAGGGAGCAGAGGGAAGAGAGAAGGAGGGAGGAACCCCGAGGCCAGGGGCACCAAGGACAGAATCACCGGGGGGCCCGAGAGCCGAACAACCGGATAGGTTGGAGGCCTCAGGAGGGTCACCCCCAGGAGTTAGGAGGAGGCTTCCGGGGAAGAGATAACTTCCGGGAGCCAAGGAGGTTCGATCAACCGGCATGGAGACAGGGGGTGAGGGATCGTTTTCAGCATCAGCAGGAGGCGATGGGGATCGGACGAGGAAGAGGAGCTTGAGGAGGAGGAAGAAGAGGAAGAGGAGAAGGAAGAAGGGGTGGCGTGGCGTTGCCTTTCTGTGACTTCCATCAGGCGGGAGGTCACGCAACGGCCACGTGCCCAGAGTTCTTGGAGATGAGAGAGGCCAGAGGATTGAGGAGGCAGGATCCGCCGGTAAGGATTGTGGAAGTTCAGCAAGGGGAGGCGGAGGATAGGTGAGAGGACCGGGTGGATGTGGGAACCCGGGGGGGGGGGGGGGGAATCGGGGCCATCCCGGGGGGGGGGGGATGGGGGGATTGGGATCGAGGCCACCCGGAAGGGGAGCCTCCAGACCATGTTCCGAAAAGGGGTAGCCTCAACCTCCCAAACCCCACCCCGCTAGAAAAGATTACCTTCTCTTCAGAGGATATGCCAGAGTATGAGGACCCGTTCTGCAACGCCTTGGTGATCCAGACAGTGGTGGAAAACTTTACGGTCTCCAAGATCCTGGTGGATAATGGGAGCTCCGTAAATGTGATTTTTAAAAGGGCCTTCGATGAGATGCAGGTGGAAACCAAAAGGATCTTGGCTTCGGATGGACCGTTGTTCGGATTCTCCGGGGAGAGAAAGGAAGTGGAAGGGGGAGTAGGGCTGCACGTGAGGTTGGGGGGCGTGTCACGGAACTGCCGATTCGTGATTGTAGACGCCCCGAGCAGCTACAGCACCATCTTTGGGCGTCCCCTCATCAGCGCCTTTCGCTGTGTCCCCTCCTCTTTCCATCAATGTCTCAAGTTTAACAATGGAGGGGTGCAGGTCAGGGTCAGGGGGGATCCGAAAGTGGCGAGAAAGTGCTACGTCACGGCGGTCAACACCATATCTTGGATGGTAGAAGCAGAGAGGTTGGATAGAGAGATAGCAACACATGAAGAAGCTGTCGGGGACAAGGAGGTGAGTCCAGAGGAAGCAAGAGAAGGAACCGAAGAGGAAGCCGGGGGAGAGGAGACTGGGAAGCAGCAAGGCGTCTAGGCTCGTTCCTGATAATTCCTTTAGTCGGAGGAGAGGTGCGATCGGGAGGACATAGGCCGACGTGCAAGGGGGGAGCTGATCTCGGCCGTCAGTGCAGAGGCTTGGTCTTACAATAGCGCTTAAAGTCCCGCGGCACCGTCTCATCGTCCGAACTAGGCTATTTAAAAGGAACGGGTTGGACGCTTGGCTTCCGGAGTCGATCGCGAGGCTAACCCTTGAAGCCCTCAGAAGCTCGAGGCGAATCGGTAATAAAGAGAAAACTTGACCGTCACTGAATTGCAAGGAAGAGACAACATATTATCGCTAGGGAGGGAATCCTTTCCGGTCACCCCGGCTCATAATACCTCTCAGCTGCTCTCTTACTCGATCTTGAAGACAATAACCTCCAGGCTTCTCGTTGATGTAATAAATGGGGACACATGGGTTTTCACAGGTAGAAGTGCTTCAAATAGGTGCAAATCTTACTTCGAATGCTATGGGATTCAAACAACAGCTATGGGAGGGGACAACTCTGAGTATGAGGACCTTACACACAGTGTCAACGCATGACCGTGGTCGTCACCTGGTTCCACTTCTATAGCCATGATGTTCGCCTGAGTTCTTCTATGCTGGTCACTCTCCACGCTCACCGCACCAAAATGTTGAAACCGGAAATCGGTCTCCTGTGGAGTTCGACCCTTGGGGAAGGGGTGACCGCGCACCTACTACCCTCAAGCAAACGATCTAGGCACAAGACTAGGAACACAAGGGACAGACCCAAGGTCTCAGCGTGGAGGACCCGTCGCATAGCCGGAAGACTAACAAACTCTTCCCCTCCCAAGGCAAGGGCTGAGCTAAGGCACCTTCGGAGGGCTCTCTTGGCCGACCGGAACATCTAAGGAGGATCTCTAGATCCACTCCCAAACTAGAGGCGCCACCTCGGGTCTATGTAAAATGTTCCCCGCCCGCCTTACTATTGGCGCAAAACCGCCCAGCAACCCTACTCTACGCAGCCCCAATTGGGCCGCTAATAGCGGAACTCCGCTACTCTGAAAGGATGGCAACGGGCCATCAGGGGCCTCCCGGCATCTATACCTCGGGGCCCACACGGGGGAGCGGTTCACGAACACACCGCTCGCCCAAGACAGGAGGAGTAAACTACATATCCACAGAGCATCACATGTATGAAAAAATATTACAGAAATATAAATTCCATACTCAGCACGCAGACCGGAAATATAAACAAAAAGGCCTTCGAGGGCCAGCACAAGCTTGGGCTTAAGCCCGCTATTCCCCGCCTGGTACTGCAACACCTGTACGCCAACGTCTCGACGAGCGGCGGCTAACTAGTCATCGGTCGGCTAATATAAGCGGGCCAAACATATTACACACATCCCCTTTTTTGGGGGCTACAAAGCGCATTCCCTGCAAGCGGCTAAATAAACAACTTCCTCGGAGTCTTCTCCGGGAACCCCAGAACATCACCAATCCGGCTCACACGTCCGGATGGGCTTCACACAGCATGCCTAAACCCGTACTCACGCTTCCGGGTACTAATTCAATTAACTGCGGGGACGTACACGTCAACCCGTCGGAAAGCTCCCTTCCCCCACCCATTGGTGAAGAGGGGCTTCCATGCAAACATGTAAACTGAGGGCTTCACCTGCCCAAGTAGAAATATTGTTACCCTTGTCGCGTGTTTGGAGGAGCCGCAACCGAACATCTCGCAAGAGGCTCGGCGTCTAGGGAGCGTTGCTGTTGTTCTCGCATTGATGACGCAGCGGTTCGAGCTCCAAGAAGACTCGAACATGAAATCTGGTCTACAAGGGGTTCTTTTGATATCTGAGCAGTTTTGATTCACTTCTGCTGTGAGTCAGCAATTCAAATATACTTGTTTTCGGTTTCAACAAAGTGGGCTCCTATTTTTTACAAGCACATCCTTTTTGGTCTTTATCCTCTGCTTCTAGCAAGCCATCCTCTTTGTAGTCTTGGCATATGGATTCAGCTTGAGCATAGCATCGAGATTCTTCCAGGGGTTCTTTTGCAGCACCTTCCTCCTGACATCCTTGTTGATCGGCCTCACAACAGATTGAACCTCATCAGAATTGATGATCCTACAAAGATCAGCATTGATCATCTTCGGTCTTGGTAAAACATAACCCTTCTTAAGCTCGGATAGAGTCTCGAAGGTGTCAGACACCTTATCCAGCTTCTCAAATGCAGATTTTATCCAGACAATAAACCTCCTGAGATGGCCTCCGGGAGCAAGTTTCAGAAGGTTCAAGCGATCCACATGGGTAATGTCAACTCCGATCAGATTCCTGAAGGCCCTTCCCTGGGCAAATCCCGACTGACTCTTTGGCCTTCTCAGCTTCATGGTAAGCGCCGACCTGCTTGAGGATTTTGATAGCAGAAGAGGTTTTTTTTAATGGATTCCACTGAGTCGGAGAGAACAAGTGGAATCTCGGGGGCAGAGTCGATGCGGTGGCCGCGGGCTTGAACGAGGGTAGGAACAGTGAAGGCAGCCAAGGCTTTGACAACCACGTAGCGACACTGGTTGATGTTGACGCGTCGGTGTTAGCGGCGCCAGATCTTGGTCGGTCCGAACATACGACCGCCGCGACACACGTTTCTGAAGGCACCCTGGCCGGCGCGGTGGGTACCGCCGCCGGGAATGCAAGGAATACGGGAAACAATGCGGCTGGTACCCCAGGATTCAGCAAAGGTTTGATGTCCGGCGTGTTTCGAGACGACGTAAGGCTGCCGCTTATTGAGTGATAAGTTGGCGTGGACAAAGCGGACGATGTCAGGGCGGACAGCCGCGCGAAGCACGTCGGGGAGGGGGACAGTTGATCCGCCGTCGGTGGACATGTCGACTAAAAATCGGATGGAGTGGAGAGAGCGGGTGATCGTCTTTGTGGCGGCCATAGAGAGGGCAAAGTGGTGCCCCTAGGGTTTTCCTCCTCCCCTTTTTTCTCTCTCCCCCTGTACCCAGCCACACCCCTCTTCATTTCTTTTTTTCTTTCTCCACCCGATCTGCATCTTCCCTTTCTTATTCTCTTCTCTCATCTAATCTATATATCATATATATAGAATATAATATATATATAATATAATATAACATATATATATATATATATATATATATACATAAATTCTAAGCATATGCACATAATGCCCCCGCACGCATGCACGAGGACCCGCACGTTTTCGAACGGGGTCGCACCAACTCGTCGCCCATACCACGCCCCTACGCTGATATTTGGGGAGGGTCCCACTCGCCCGGCTACGGGGTTGTACAGCCGAGTATGGGCCTTAGGGTTTGGGTTTTTTCCTCCTTTTGTCACGGGAGTATTCTGATGTTGGGTTTGCGGTTTTATTGGTGGTTTGGATGTATTTTTATGACTAGGTTGAAAGTGGATAAAGGACCACCAACATGACGTCGGTTCGTGAATCATTACACTTGGTGAATTTTTATCTCTTCTTATGGACTATTTGGGTTGTGTTGGACATTGTGGCCACCACCGCAGTGCCTTTTTGAGATGTTTGGATCTGTTAGTTTGTGTTGGACGTTTTGATCACCGACTCAGATCCGTTGTTTTGCCGGTGTTAATGATTCACGTTTTTTTGAGCTGTTAGTCTCTTTTCTTCCTAGGTATAGACATATATTTGGATGCTTACTTTTGCAGATCCTATCGAAGCTTGGTTTCTTTTCACACTTGGTGCAAATCCTCGCTATTGAATTTATGACTTAACCATTTACTATTGTCTTACTGTTTTTCTGTTATAGTTTGCAGCTTTCTCTCTGTTTTGGGGTGGTAACCCTTCGACTCTTTTGTCTTTTGTCTACTGACAATTTCTTTTGCCACTTGTTTATTTTTGTTGAGGTATTCTTTTCTTTTTAATTCCTCGGGTTCAGAGCGGTAGCCGGTTGAGCGGCTGGAGTTTGGTTGTTGCTGGTGTTCTGCAGCTGCTGTAGTAGTTTTCCTCACCATTGCGAGGTAGTTTTGTTGTGTTGTTTTCTTGTTCAGACTTACATACTTTTAAGTGAATTCGTGTCAGGTGTTGAGCCCCATTGGAGTTTTGTAGTATGTTAAATACTTGTTAGTCGCTAAGTCTAATTCTTCCCGAATTGTTGGTTTTACTTGCTCTTTGAGAAGGTTTTATGCTAGCATTGCATGTTAGTTATTTTAAAGTATAAATGTATCATTTTGACTAACTCATACATAGTATGGTTTTCAAACTAAAGTCACTATACTTAAGCGAACGTAAAAGCTATTTTCATACTTATATTAAATCTAGAAGCATACATATCATGAATTGTGCTCTTTGGATTTTTATGCTCATGTAGAATGTTAATCAATATAAACAATGTATTTTCCGCAGCGTATATTCATATTTTTACTCGTGCACTAGTTGATACACTAAGCCGAGGGATACAACCACCAAAACTTAACTTAAATTGCAGTTTCTTCATAATAACTTGAGGATTTCGTAGAAAGTGTTTGGTTAGGGTTCTTGTCTGAGCTCCTGTTGTTATGCCCTACACGGCATTGTTGAAGCCAAAATTGACCTCTGTGGAGTTCGGGGTCCCAAAATAGGGGTGACCGCGCACCTACTACACTCAAGCGAACGATCTAGGCACAAGATTAGGAACACAAGGGATAGACCCAAGGTCTCAGCGTGGAGGACCCACCGCATACCCGGAAGACTAACAAACTCTTCCCCTCCCAAGCCAAAGGCTGAGCTAAGACACCTTCGGAGGGCGCTCTTGGCCGACCGGAACATCTAAGGAGGATCTCAAGACCAACTCTCTCCTATCCAGATGTGTCTTCTTGGGTCTACACAAAAATGCTCCTCACCCGCCCTACCGATGGCACAAACTCGCCGAGCAATGCCACGACACACTGCCCAAATTGGGCCACTAACAGCGTAATTCCGCTATTCTGACTGGCTGTCAACAGGCCATGAGGGGCTTCCCGGCAACTATACCTCGGGGCCCCTACGGGGCGAGCGGTTCTCGAGAACACCGCCCGCCTGACACGAAGAAGAAAGCTACACATCCTCAGAGCATCACAGATATTAAAAGAATATTACAGGAATATGAATTCCATACTTCGGCACGCAGGCCGGCAATATCAATATAAATAAAAAAGGCCTTCGAGGGCCGGCACAAGCTTGGGCTTAAGCCCGCTACTCCCCGTCTGGTACTGCAACACATGTACGTCAACGTCTCGACAAGCGGTGGTCAGCTAAACACCAGTTGGTTAACATAAGCTGGCCGAACACATTGCACATACCCCTTTTTCGGGGCTATGGTGTGCATTCCCTGCAAATGGAAAATATACAACATCCTCGGAGACTTCTCCGGGATTCCCAGAACATCACCAATCCGGCTCACACGTCTGGATGGGCTTCACACAGCATGCCTAAACCCGTACTCAGGCTTCCGGGTGCTAACACAGTTAATTACGGGGACGTACACGTCAACCCGTCGGAGAGCTCCCTTCCTCCACCCGTTGGTGGAGAGGGGCTTCCATGCAAATATGGAAACTGAGGGCTTCACCTGCCCAAGTAGAAATTTCGTTACCCTTGACGCGTGTTTGGCGGGGCCGCAACCGCGCTCATGGCCCGAGGCTCCACGTCTAGCATCCGCAGTGGTTGTCCGTGCACGGATCCGACCTCCGCGGGAGAGTTGAAAGCTCCGAATGATTTTTCCCTTCCATGGTCGAGCCTCTCCATGGCCGACCGTGCTCCAAGTGGCCGGTCGCTGTTGTACGAGGCCGATCCCGGCTCCAAGTAACACCGAGGAAGTCGATCCCGGCCTCCACGACTTCAGGCGGCGTCAGGGAAGCTGATCCCGACTGGCCTAGCTCCAAACGGCGCCGGGAGAGGAGCTCCCGGTCGACCTAGCTGTAGGCGGCGTCGGGAGAGGAGCTCCCGGTCGGTCTCGCTGTAGGAGGCGCCGGGAGAGGAGCTCCCGGCCGGCCTCGCTGTAGGCGGCGCCGGGAGAGGAGCTCCCGGCCGGCCTCGCTGTAGGCGGCGCCGGGAGAGGAGCTCCCGGCCGGCCTCGCTGTAGGCGGCGCCGGGAGAGGAGCTCCCGGCCGGCCTCGCTGTAGGCGGCGCCGGGAGAGGAGCTCCCGGCCGGCCTCGCTGTAGGCGGCGCCGGGAGAGGAGCTCCCGGCCGGCCTCGCTGTAGGCGGTGCCGGAGAGGAGCTCCCGGCCGGACTCGCTGTAGGCGGCGCCGGGAGAGGAGCTCCCGGCCGGCCTCGCTGTGCCCTAGGCGGTGGCGACGAAGAGAGAACACGGAGAGAGAGAGAGTCGAGGTGGGGTGCTGCTCCAGGCGGCCGGAGAAAGAGAGGGCCGGGGCGGGGTCGGATGCTGCTCCAGGCGGCCGGAGAAAATAGAGGTAGGGGGCGGGGTCGGGCGCTGCTGCAGGCGGCCGGAAAAAATAGAGGTACGGTGGCGGGGTCGGGCGCTGCTCCAGGCGGCCGGAGAAAATAGAGGTAGGGGGGCGGGGGCGGGCGCTGCTCCAAGCGGCCGGAGAAAATAGATGTAGGGGGCGGGGTCGGGCGCTGCTCCAGGCGGCCGGAGAAAATAGAGGTAGGGGGCGGGGTCGGGCGCTGCTCCAGGCGGCCGGAGAAAATAGAGGTAGGGGGGCGGGGTTGGGCGCTGCTCCAGGCGGCCGGCGGGAGAGAGAGGTAGGGGGCGGGGTTCTCCTCTCCAGGCCGAACCCTAGCCGGCCCCAAAAAAGATCCCCCCTGCTTTGCTGTGTCTTCCCCGCACCACTTTCTCTCCTTCTCCATCTATCTGTATATAATATATATATATATATATATATATATATATATATATATATATATATATATATATATATATATATATATATATATAAAGATATAATATATTATGATATATATTATATATATATATTAAGATATATTATGATATATATATAAAAAATTCCACTAATATAATATAATATTTACATATAACCTCCGCACACACGCACGGGTGCTCGCATGAGCTCGAACGGGGCTGCAGCAAAACGCCGCTCATGGCACGTCCCGAGCGCGCTACTTGGGGAGGATCCCGCTCGGTCGGATATGGGGTTGTACACAATCCCCGCTCTTTTCGAGGTTGGCACAAGCTCGGAAAGAAATGTCCAACCCCAAGTATCCGGCGAGTGGGAGCCGACCCAAAGAAAAAGTTTGGGAGAAACTGAAAATTGCACTTATGCAGCTATGCCCACTAATCTTTTCATGCCCTTTTAATCTTTTTGAACCACTCGAAACCTGAAAATGCTCCCTGCTATTGGATTGCCCTTATACCTTTACTTACAATGAGTACATAATTTATCAAGATATTATGAAATAATGAAGCCAAATATTTTGTAATCTCCTGAGCACGCGGAGCTAATCCTTTCCCCCCATGTGTGCCTACCGCCCTACCCAGCTAATGAGAGCCTGAACAGCGAGTCCACCCAGGGCCGAGCAGAGCTCGGGGTGCCGATGACGATCTCAAACCAAAACCTATCCCCCACAGGCGAGCCTACGGACCCGCCAGCTTGATGAGAGCCTGCGCAGCGGGTCTACCTGGGGCCGAGCCGAGCTCGGGGTGCCGATGACGATCTCAAACCAAAACCTATCCCCCACAGGCGAGCCTACGGACCTGTCAGCTAGATGAGAGCCTGCGCAGCGGGTCTACCTGGGGCCGAGCCGAGCTCGGGGTGCCGATGACGATTCCACAAACCAAAACCTATCCCCCACAGGCGAGCCTACGGACCTGCCAGCTAGATGAGAGCCTGCGCAGCGGGTCTACCTGGGTCCGAGCCGAGCTCGGGGTGCCGATGACGATTCCACAAACCTAACCTAACATATCTTAACCTATCCTAACCTATCCTAACCTATCACCCACAAACCAAACCTATCCCCCACAGGCGAGTCTACGAACCTGCCAGCTAGATGAGAGCCTGCGCAGCGGGTCTACCTGGGGCCGAGCCGAGCTCGGGGTGCCGATGAAGATTCCACAAACCTAACCTAACCTATCTTAACCTATCCTGACATATCCTAACCTATCACCCACAAACCAAACCTATCCCCCACAGGCGAGCCTACGGACCTGCCAGCTAGTAGGAGCCAGGCAGCGGGTCTACCTGGGGCCGAGCCGCGCTCGGGGTAGTGCAGAACTAAGAACCAGGACCTCTCCCCCACAGGCGAGCCTACGGACCTGCCAGCTAGTAGGAGCCAGGCAGCGGGTCTACTTGGGGCCGAGCCGCGCTCGGGGTACTGCAGAACCAAGAACCAGGACCTCTCCCCCACAGGCGAGCCTACGGACCTGCCAGCTAGTAGGAGCCAGGCAGCGGGTCTACCTGGTGCCGAGCCGCGCTCGGGGTAGTGCAGAACCAAGAACCAGGACCTCTCCCCCACAGGCGAGCCTACGGACCTGCCAGCTAGTAGGAGCCAGGCAGCGGGTCTACCTGGGGCCGAGCCGCGCTCGGGGTAGTGCAGAACCAAGAACCAGGACCTCTCCCCCACAGGCGAGCCTACGTACCTGCCAGCTAGTAGGAGCCAGGCAGTGGGTCTACCTGGGGCCGAGCCGCGCTCGGGGTAGTGCAGAACCAAGAACCAGGACCTCTCCCCCACAGGCGAGCCTACGGACCTGCCAGCTAGTAGGAGCCAGGCAGCGGGTCTACCTGGGGCCGAGCCGCGCTCGGGGTAGTGCAGAACCAAGAACCTGGACCTCTCCCCCACAGGCGAGCCTACAGACCTGCCAGCTAGTAGGAGCCAGGCAGCGGGTCTACCTGGGGCCGAGCCGCTCTCGGGGTAGTGCAGAACCAAGAACCAGGACCTCTCCCCCACAGGCGAGTCTACGGACCTGCCAGCTAGTAGGAGCCAGGCAGCGGGTCTACCTGGGGCCGAGCCGCGCTCGAGGTAGTGCAGAACCAAGAACCAGGACCTCTCCCCCACAGGCGAGCCTACGGACCTGCCAGCTAGTAAGAGCCAGGCAGCGGGTCTACCTGGGGCCGAGCCGCGCTCGGGGTAGTGCAGAACCAAGAACCAGGACCTCTCCCCCACAGGCGAGCCTATGGACCTGCCAGCTAGTAGGAGCCAGGCAACGAGTCTACCTGGGGCCGAGCCGCGCTCGGGGTAGTGCAGAACTAAGAACCAGGACCTCTCCCCCACAGGCGAGCCTACGGACCTGCCAGCTAGTAGGAGCCAGACAGCGGGTCTACCTGGGGCCGAGCCGCGCTCGGGGTAGTGCAGAACCAAGAACCAGGACCTCTCCCCCACAGGCGAGCCTATGGACCTGCTAGCTAGTAAGAGCCAGGCAGCGGGTCTACCTGGGGCCGAGCCGCGCTCGGGGTAGTGCAGAACCAAGAACCAGGACTTCTCCCCCACAGGCGAGCCTACGGACCTGCCATCTAGTAGGAGCCAGGCAGCGGGTCTACCTGGGGCCGAGCCGCGCTCGGGGTAGTGCAGAACCAAGAACCAGGACCTCTCCCCCACAGGAGAGCCTACGGACCTGCCAGCTAGTAGGAGCCAGGCAGCGGGTCTACCTGGGGCCGAGCCGCGCTCGGGGTAGTGCAGAACCAAGAACCAGGACCTCTCCCCCACAGGCGAGCCTACGGACCTGCCAGCTAGTAGGAGCCAGGAAGCGGGTCTACCTGGGGCCGAGCCGCGCTCGGGGTAGTGCAGAACCAAGAACCAGGACCTCTCCCCCACAGGCGAGCCTACGGACCTGCCAGCTAGTAGGAGCCAGGCAGCGGGTTTACCTGGGGCCGAGCCGCGCTCGGGGTAGTGCAGAACCAAGAATCAGGACCTCTCCCCCACAGGCGAGCCTACGGACCTGCCAGCTAGTAGGAGCCAGGCAGCGGGTCTACCTGGGGCCGAACCGCGCTCGGGGTAGTGCAGAACTAAGAACCAGGACCTCTCCCCCACAGGCGAGCCTACGGACCTGCCAGCTAGTAGGAGCCAGGCAGCGGGTCTACCTGGGGCCGAGCCGCGCTTGGGGTAGCTCTACCCGGTCAATCTCTACCCACTACGGGGCACATCTACCCGCTACACCCACCCTCCTGAGAACGAGGGTCGATCATATAATATTCTCCCTAAGGCACGTTTTGATCTCCAGGACCGAACATCCTAGCGACAAAAGGGGATGGGAGGGGACTTCTTTCATCACATGACCTTGGTCGTCACTTGGTTCCTCTTCCATAGCCATGACATTCGCCTGAGTTTTTTTGTACTGGTCACTCTCCACGCTCACCGCACCATAACTGTTGAAGCCAAAATTGACCTCTGTGGAGTTCGGGGTCCCAAAATAGGGGTGATCGTGCACCTACTACCTTCAAGCGAACGATCTAGGCACAAGATTAGGAACACAAGGGACAAACCCAAGGTCTTAGCGTGGAGGACCCACCGCATACCCGGAAGACTAACAAACTCTTCCCCTCCCAAGCCAAAGGCTGAGCTAAGACACCTTCGGAGGGCGCTCTTGGCCGACCGGAACATCTAAGGAGGATCTCAAGACCAACTCTCTCCTATCCAGATGTGTCTTCTTGGGTCTACACAAAAATGCTCCTCACCCGCCCTACCGATGGCGCAAACTCGCCGAGCAATGCCACGACACACTGCCCAAATTGGGCCACTAACAGCATAATTCCGCTATTCTGACTGGCTGTCAACAGGCCATGAGGGGCTTCCCGACAACTATACCTCGGGGCCCCTACGGGGCGAGCGGTTCTCGAGAACACCGCCCGCCTGACACGAAGAAGAAAGCTACACATCCTCAGAGCATCACAGATATTAAAAGAATATTACAGGAATATGAATTCCATACTTCGGCACGCAGGCCGGCAATATCAATATAAATAAAAAAGGCCTTCGAGGGCCGGCACAAGCTTGGGCTTAAGCCCGCTACTCCCCGCCTAGTACTGCAACACCTGTACGTCAACGTCTCGACAAGCGGTGGTCAGCTAAACGCCAGTTGGTTAACATAAGCTGGCCGAACACATTGCACATACCCCTTTTTCGGGGCTATGGTTTGCATTCCCTGCAAATGGAAAATATACAACATCCTCGGAGTCTTCTCCGGGATCCCCAGAACATCACCAATCCGGCTCACACGTCCGGATGGGCTTCACACAGCATGCCTAAACTCGTACTCACGCTTCCGGGTGCTAACACAGTTAATTGCGGGGACGTACACGTCAACCCGTCGGAGAGCTCCCTTCCTCCACCCGTTGGTGGAGAGGGGCTTCCATGCAAATATGGAAACTGAGGGCTTCACCTGCCCAAGTAGAAATTTCGTTACCCTTGACGCGTGTTTGGCGGGGCCGCAACCGCGCTCATGGCCCGAGGCTCCACGTCTAGCATCTGTAGTGGTTGTCTGTGCACGGATCCGACCTCCGCGGTAGAGTTGAAAGCTCCGAATGATTTTTCCCTTCCATGGCCGAGCCTCTCCATGGCCGACCGTGCTCCAAGTGGCTGGTCGCTGCTGTACGAGGCCGATCCCGGCTCCAAGTAACACCGAGGAAGTCGATCCCGGCCTCCACGACTTCAGGCGGCATCGGGGAAGCTGATCCCGACTGGCCTAGCTCCAAACGGCGCCGGGAGAGGAGCTCCCGGTCGACCTAGCTATAGGCGGCGCCGGGAGAGGAGCTCCCGGTCGGTCTTGTTGTAGGCGGCGCCGGGAGAGGAGCTCCCAGCCGGCCTCGCTGTAGGCGGCGCCGGGAGAGGAGCTCCCGGCCGGCCTCGCTGTAGGCGGCGCCGGGAGAGGAGCTCCCGGCCGGTCTCGCTGTAGGTGGCGCCGGGAGAGGAGCTCCCGGCCGGCCTCGCTGTAGGCGGCGCCGGGAGAGGAGCTCCCGGCCGGCCTCGCTGTAGGCGGCGCTGGGAGAGGAGCTCCTGGCCGGCCTCGCTGTAGGCGGCGCCGGGTGAGGAGCTCCCGGCCGGCCTCGCTGTAGGCGGCGCCGGGAGAGGAGCTCCCGGCCGGCCTCGCTGTGCCCTAGGCGGTGGCGACGAAGAGAGAACACAGAGAGAGAGAGCCGAGGTGGGGTGCTGCTCCAGGCGGCCGGAGAAAGAGAGGGCCGGGGCGGGGTCGGATGCTGCTCCAGGCGGCCGGAGAAAATAGAGGTAGGGGGCGGGGTCGGGCGCTGCTCCAGGCGGCCGGAGAAAATAGAGGTAGGGGGCGGGGTCGGGCGCTGCTCCAGGCGGCTGGAGAAAATAGAGGTAGGGGGGCGGGGTCGGGCAATGCTCCAGGCGGCCGGAGAAAATAGAGGTAGGGGGCGGGTCGGGCGCTGCTCCAGGCGGCCGGAGAAAATAGAGGTAGGGGGCGGGGTCGGGCGCTGCTCCAGGCGGCCGGCGGGAGAGAGAGGTAGGGGGCGGGGTTCTCCTCTCCAGGCCGAACCCTAGCCGGCCACAAAAAAGATCCCCCCTGCTTTGCTGTGTCTTCCCCGCTCCCCTTTCTCTCCTTCTCCATCTATCTGTATATATAATATATATATATATATATATATATATATATATATATATATATATATATATATATATATATATATATATATATATATTAAGATATAATATATTATGATATTATATATATATATATATATATTTATGATATATATATAAAAAATCCCACTAATATAATATAATATTTACATATAACCTCCGCACACACACACGGGTGCTCGCATGAGCTCGAACGGGGCTGCACCAAAACGCCGCTCATGGCACGTCCCGAGCGCGCCACTTGGGGAGGATCTCGCTCGGCCGGATATGGGGTTGTACAGGCATAGCATCACGATGCGTGTTTTCACTTACTCTGATACACCATTTAAATGCGGAGAAAATGCGGGTTGTGACGGTATCAGAGGAATGGGTTTTTGACAATTGGTCAAATGACTATCTCTGATTAGTTTTAGTTATCTTGTTCCATTTCATACACGCATCGATGTGTCATCAGTACGTCTTGGCTAGAGCATGAACACTACACTCATAAGCATGACAAGAAGTATACGGGGCATATTATGTAGTATGAGATGCAAAATATGTGTTTGTATATGGATAATCATAGGAAGCAACATGTGACTGTTATGTAGTATGAGATGCATAACAATCATCACATGAATGCACATTAGATTTTACTTTTCGTTACATGCGATATTATGCAGTATAAGATGCATAATATTTCATGTGTATATCATTCATAACATGCATTAAGGCATTTATTAGATTGCATAGCACAACATACATGACATAACATAGTATAGCACACGTGTCAAGCCAAGATCTACATGATGACATATGTACACACATGGTTTTTTTTTTAAAAAAAAGAGAATAAGAATTCATGCATTCATAGTTATGTACATAAGTCAATAGGATGACGGTATATCATCCTAAGTTTAAGCATGACATCATTAATAAAAATCTCATGGCAAGTTAGCAGCTTGAGCAAGTATCTATGCATGTATGGTCTGAACTGAGTTGTGTAGTTCTAGCGGTTAAGCTAGGTTTTGATTGGTTGTTTGTTGTGTTATTAGGATGTCGCCTAAGCGTATTGTGATGCAGTCGACTCCCCAGTCTGAGGGCGAGTCGTCTGGTGCGCAGAGCTAAGCTGTGAGCAAAAGACTGCGGCAGAGCAATGAGGATCTATCAAGATAGATGGTGGAGATGCAATCGCAAATCCAAGCGTTGTTGTCGGTCGCGTCAGGGCAGCTGCCTAGAGCGCAGGACCCTGTTATGGGACAAGCTGTTCCAATTCCTCCTGCTCCTTTGGTGCCTCCAGTTATGCTACCACTAGAGATGAACTTTATTTCGCATTTTTAGTGACTTGGACCTCCTACCTATGATGGTAGAGCTGATTTCATGGCTTTGGACGATTGGATTATCGCTATCGAGGAGATGTTCTCATAGTCAGGAATTTTTGCGGACCAGAGAGTGATGGTTTTTGCTTACCAGCTAAAGGGGTTGGCAAAGAGCTGGTGGTTGATAGAGAAGGAGAACCTTAAGGAAGGATGTTCGTGGGAATCCTTCAAGGAGCTATTGTTGAGAAAGTTTCTGTCGACGGCCAAGCAAGATCGCTTGATGAATAATTTCCTGCATTTGAAGCAAAGATAACTCACGATTAGTGAGTATGAGACCGAGTTTAGCAAATTGAGTCAGTTTGCCCCTAACTTGGTAGCCTCTGAAGCCAACCGAGTTAAGCATTTTCTGGGTGGTCTTAGGAGCGACATCCAGCAGTTGAATTGTGCTTATGGATCTGAGAACTATTCTAAGGAAGTGGAAGCACTCTGAAGGTCGAATATATCGATAAGGCCATGAACCGAGGCATGCAGATGAAGAAGGATAAGAGGAAGCCTGATAAGGGTAAGAGTTCTCAGGAATCTGGTTCTAATTCAAAGAAAAGAAGCAAGGAAGTTTGCAGTTTCTGTAGCCGGACGGGCCATCTGTTCGAGAAATGTTTTAAGAGGTTGGGAGCTCAAAGGCAGGAGCAAGTGTATGTAATTCAAAGCGCTCCCAAGGGTGACCTGGTTTGTGCTTTGTGCAAGTGAATGGGGCACGATGTTGCCCATTGTTGGGGTAAGGGAGGGGTCTGCTATCAGTGTGGACAGAAAGGACATTTCAAGTCAAAATGCCCGCAGTCTCAGCCCATGCTGCAGCCAGCTTCACTTCAGGCCTTGCTTGTAGTGCCCCCCAACCTTTTGCCTGGGTCGGGCCGGAGGGGTACTACTGGCCCAAGACGTCCACCCAGTGCTTTTCGGGGAAACGATCCACCCTATCCAAGCACTAGATGACCGCCTTGCTCAGCTCGAATCATAACATTCACAACCCATCAAAGTATAGCGGAAGCATTAACAGGTAACCATTGTAGATATATATAACATATCAAAATCACAGCGGTTCTGGGGCCGAAGCCTAAGTACTTATATAAGCCTGTGGGTTATACATGATCTTTATATATCACTCATACTCTCTCTCTTTACGTAGCTCGGCGGTACTCACGTCTCTAAACTCCAGAGACGGAGGAGGTACATCTACTCGAGTAGTCCTAGCCGCCGGCGTAGTCTCCTGCGGTAGCGAGTTACTACGATGCTCTGTTTCCTGTGAATGGTTAATCAAATAACTGTTAGTTACAAAGCTAAGTGGAAACAAATCTCCTCCCCGGATCCATATCCTGGGGACGAGCACACACCCACCCGACAGAAGTAAATAGCCGAAGCAAGAGAGGGTTAGCACAATATTTCATAAATGTACATCTATGAGCAATTATAAAAGTGCATGATAATATAACTGGAAAGAAAAGCAGCAGCAAAATAAACCAGTTATAATAAGGCTCCACTAACTCATCAGCACATCGGGTTTTCATATCCTGAATTCTATCGCAGGCATTCAACTTATTCTAGCCAAAATTTTCATTTACTGAATTTGGCGAAGAAAGAGTGCTCCCAGAGCTTTAATAGCACCATCTGCAGGTGCTGGGTATGGTCCGTCTTGGCCTTCGAGTAGATTAGGATGTCGTCTATGAAGACGATGACACAGTGATCCAAGAAGGGTTCGAAGACTTTATTCATCAGGGCCATGAAGCCAGAGGGCGCGTTGGTGAGCCCGAAGGGCATCACTAGGAACTCATATAGACCGTATCCGGAGCTGAAGGCAGTCTTGGGAACATCTTTTTCTCGGATCCAAAGATGATAATAACCGGATCTTAGGTCCATCTTGGAGAACACGGATGCACCTTGCAACTTATCAAACAGTTCATCGATCCTGGGGAGGGGATATGTATTGCGTATGGTAAGCTTATTCGGTTCCCTGTAGTCAATGCACAGTCGCAGAGTTCTGTCTTTCTTTTTTGACGAAAAGCATCGGGGCTCCCCAGGGCGAGGAACTAGGACGGGCGAATCCAGCATCTATTAGTTCCTATAGTTGAACTTTCAGTTCAGTCAGTTCTCTGTGGGCCATCCGATAGGGGGATCATGATACTGGCTGTGCTCCGGACACGAGCTCAATCTGAAAGTCGACCTCTCGCTGGGGTGGCAATCCCGGGAGGGACTCAGGGAAAATATCTGGAAAATCGCGGACTACTGGGACCTTGGCGAGCACCTGGGTTTTGTCTTCCATCTCAAAATATATAAGGTATAGTTCGTCCTTCTGCCGGACTGATTTCACAATCTGCGTAGAAGTCAGGATAATGCGCGAGACAGAGGGCACACCTATCAACGTGACGCTCTGGACATTTGGATTATGTAGCCGGACTTCTTGCGTGAAATAGTTTATCTGTGCTTGGTGCTCAGCCAGTCAGTCCATTCCCAGAATTATATCAAATCCAGTTATCACTAGGATGGTTGCGTAGATCTCAAACTCCACTTCTCCCAGTACAGCCTGAAACGAGCATTTTTCGGTAGACGTCATATCTGACCCCTCCGGCAAACGGATTCGTATAGACAGTCCGGTTGAACGAATAACATTTCCTTTTGTTACGATGAATTCGTAGGAGACGAAATAATGTGTTGCTCCTGTGTCGAAAAGAGTTTTGGCAGGGTGTCCTACCAACAAGATTTCTGACGACATGGGAAATATACACATATATATCATCTAATTAGTATAGGAGATGAAAGTACATATATATATATGTAATATACATCATCAGTAGTGAGATCCAATATCTCCCTATCGCCTAAGATATATACCTATGACAACGTCAGGGGCCGGTCTGTGCTGTAAGTCAAGTGCGTAGGCCTTCAGGGGCGCTGCTTTGCCCTGCTGTCCTCTCTTGCCAGCTCTGCCTCTACGACCTCTCTGATCCTGTCCCCGTACCGGCTGTCCACCCTGGACCGCTCCTAGTCCTGGTCTCCCTGTCGCATGAGGGCAAAAGGACCTCATATGACCCGGCTGCTGACACAAGAAGCAGTTCCCTACAAAGGGAACATCTCGTCGGGCCACTAGTGGGGGTTGTGGTGCTGGAGCTGGTCTAACGTCTTGCTGCGCAGCTGGGGGTGCTAGGGGTACTGGTGGGTGCCTATAGGGCTTCCTGCGGCGTCGCTGCCTGCGCTCTCTATCCTGTCTGTGGGGAGCGACTCCTCCGTCTCGCCTCTGGTCTCGAGGAAGCTCTACCTGACCTCTGCGCCGCTGAGCCACTGTCTGCTGGTCCAACTCTAAAGCTGTTGCATGGGTGGCTATGGTGTGAAGGGTGGCCTGAGAGAGCATGATCAGGGCCTGCCTCAGGTCATCTCATAGTCCTCGGTATAACCGAGAAGCTCTATCCCTATCGGAGGTAGCCAGATTCCCGGCGAAGCGTGCCAGGTGTATAAACTCTCTCTCTCGTACACTGCCACAGTGCGGTTGCCTTGTCGAATGAGCAGGAACCTCTCTTGAAGCGCGGCTCGGTCTGCATCTGTGATGTACTCTGGTAGAGCCACGAAGAACTCCCCCCAAAGGATCATGCTCAACGGCCGACCTCGAAAGGTAGAGCGACTAGCCGCTCTCCACCAATCTCTCGTGTATCCCTCCAAAAGGGTCACCACCAAAGAGACTGCAGCCACAGCTAAGCACATCATTCATACTAACAGCTCCTCCACCCGCTCCCCCCACTCCTCTACCTGGATGGCCGTCTCTGTACCTCTGAAAGGGGGAGGCCTCAATCCTCAGAAATTCGTCAGCAGGTCGGTGGGTGCGGTCATCTCTCACGGAGGTTGTGTCAGGGCATCTCGGAAAGTCGCTAGTATAGCAGTCAGTGTCTTCCCCATATCTGTCTCGGCAAACGATATGGTCGCGGGAGTGACCGGGTCTGGTGGTGGGGTGGTAGCTGGAACATATCCTCTGGACGAGTATCCCCCGTTACTGTACTCCGATATCTGGAGAAGTAACAGGAAAGAGTGTCAGTATTTTGCAAAAGTAGGGGAAATTTGCAAAAATGACAACCCAAGTGGAAAACAACAGTGTACGGGCGCACAATCGTACAGTCTAGAATCCCTATACTAGGGTCCACCAGGCTTCCACTGCAATGTTCGTCCCGAACCCAGAACGATGCGAGGGACGGGGGGGGATCCTGAGACTGCTCCACAAGGATGAATCGTGATAGCTTTGATCCATTTATAGTGCCCCCCCCCCAACCTTTTGCCCGGGTCGGGCCGGAGGGGTACTACTGGCCCAAGACGTCCACCCAGTGCTTTTAGGGGAAACGATCCACCCTATCCAAGCACTAAATGGCCGCCTAGCTCGGCTCGAATCATAACATTCACAACCCATCAAAGTATAGCGGAAGCATTAACAGGTAACCATTGCAGATATATATAACATATCAAAATCACAGCGTTTCTGGGGCCGAAGCCTAAGTACTTATATAAGCCTGTGGGTTATACATGATTTATATATATCGCTCATACTCTCTCTCTCTCTCTCTCTACACTGCTTGGCGGAACTCACGTCTCTAAACTCCGGAGACGGCAGGGGTGTATCTACTCGAGTAGTCCTAGCCGCCAGTGTAGTCTCCTGCGGCAGCGAGTTACTATGATGCTCTGTTTCCTGTGAATGGTTAATCAAATAACCATTAGTCACAGAGCTAAGTGGAAACAAATATCCTCCCCGGATCCATATCCTGGGGACGAGCACACACCCACCCGACAGAAGTAAATAGCTGAAGCAAGAGAGGCTTAGCACAACATTTCATAAATGTACAGCTATGAGCAATTATAAAAGTGCAGGATAATATAACTGGAAAGAAAAGCAGCAACAATATAAACCAGTTTTAATAAAGCTCCACTAACTCATCAGTACATCAAGTTTTCATATCCTGAATTATATCGCAGTCATTCACAGTTGCGCACACACCACAGACATTCATAGTCGCGCACACACCGCAGGCATTCATAGCCGCCCACATATCGCAAGCATTCATAGTCGCGCACACATCGCAGGCATTCATAGCCGTGCACACAAACCCTATGTCGACATAGTTTGGACCGCTTCTGTTCCAGCAGGGTAGCGAGTCCCGCGGGCCACACCGATGTGGCCGTCGGTGACAGTGGCCAGTCCTTCCACTTCTGGGGGTGATCGTATCGCACAAACCCAGGCCCTAACGTACCACCATGTGTACTCTTGGATGTGAGCGACATTCGGCAAAACGTTTTGGCCGACCAGCGGAGGAAAACCCGATAGGGAATAATATAACGGTCGGTCACCCGCGGTACTCTTCTCTTTGTCGCCTTGGTCGTCGACTTTCCCGCACCAGTACGAACGGTCTGCGGGAGGGACTAACCCTCCACTATTTCACCGTAAGCAATTTACAATCAATCAAACAAAAGACAAACAATATAAACATCGGGTTTACGTCGGCCTGCCCTACTAGGCTTTAGACTTCGAGCGTCGGAATTTAGCTCAACTTTCGACAAGGAGCGCGGGAGCGCATTATTTGGGGCTAGACCTAGAGGACTACTTCAACTCCAGTTATCCCCAACTAAGGCTCGACGACTGCTGTCAGAGCAGGACCCGGGACTATAATAGTAAATTGCAACGAGGACAAGTGCGGTGCATATGCTGCTTATTTAAAGTGCTGGAATGAACTGTGACCAGTACGAGACTGGAGTAGTACTGGAGAGAAAGTACTGAAATAAGCTTGACCAGTACGAGACTGGAATAGTACTGAAAATGAAAGTACTGAAATAAGCTTGAGCAGTACGAGACTTGAATAGTACTGAAATAAAAGTGCTGAAATAAGCTTGATCAGTACGAGACTAGAATAATACTGAAATGAAAGTACTGAAGTAAGCTTGACCAGTACGAGACTGGAGAAATCACAAAGAAAATGGTTAGTAGTCCACCCACTCCTATTCAGGAGGCTTCAAGTTCATTTCATATTTTAGGGTGATTTCATTGGGTTTCACCAATTATTTGAATCCAATTAATTTGGTTGGGCCATATTTATTATGGCTTAGTTGATTCGAGGTCCGGTTAGGAGTTATATTCTTATAGTCGTTGAGAACAACCCCCAGTTCATCACACGTACTTTCACCTTCCGAGCGTGCCCAAATTACGAGAGAGTCGAGGTGCTCGACGGTTTTACGAAAACTGGGAAACCCAGAGCTTTAATCACCTGCCTCGGCCGTTCTCGTCGATAAAATAGTTTAAAGTACTAATTTAATTAAAAGGAGTGGTCGCGCACTCGAATTTCCGTCTTTTAGGGAAAACGGGCGGATAAAGGATCAGTGCGCGACCCTATGATTCAATATTTTAAGGAAAATATCAAAACTTATCCTCATGACCCCAAATTTTGATACAACCCTTGGAATGGCCTAAAATGAGGCTGGAAAAATTTTCATAATTTTTTGAAGAGTTTTGGGCCTTTAATTTGGCAAAATAATTTTCATTTGGACTTTTAAAATATCAAATCAACTCCAAAAATTCTCAAAATTTTTGTGGAGGAAGCCCTTAGTTAGGGAAACATTTTTCATGTTCAATATTGTTTTTCTAGGAGCATATTTTAGTTTCAAAACAAAATCAACCCATTATTAATTATAATATTATAATATTTATTATAAATATTATAATAATATATTTATATAATATATATAATATTATATATATATATATATATATATATATATATATATATATATATATATATATATATATATATATATGAATATATATATTGTACTGGCATTAGGCATGTACGGGCTGTACGGACAAGCTATTTTGGTGGTCAAGATGGTCCCAAATCGAAAAGTGATCAACATGAAAGTTATAGATCTCGGCGAGACGAACAACTTTCATGTTGACGATCTTTTGATATGGAGCCGTCTTGGTTCTCGATTTGGGCCCCGAAATCGGGGGCGGCGGAACGTTTTACTGTAGCAGTTCCGCCGCCCCCAATTTCGGGGCCCAAATCGAAGTCCAAGACGGCTTCATTTTAAAAAGTGGTCAACATGAAAGTTGTTCGCCTCGCCGAGATCTACAACTTTTGTGTTGTTCACTTTTCGATTGGTGACCATCTTCGAACGGGCTCCGCCCGTTCTCGATGCGTCGCTGCGGGCTTCGCCCGCAACCAAGCGGGCTTCGCCCTCTTGGCATTCCGGCGGACTTCGCCCCCCCCCCCCCCCCCCGGCGGGCTTCGCCCGCTAGCCCGGCATAAAATGTAAAAAATTTAAAGTTAAAAATTTTAATTTTCAGATTTTTAAATAATTATTTAATTATTTATTAATAATATAAATTATTTAAATATAAAAAATAAGAAAATCGAAAAAAAACAAAAACCGCGCGGGCAGCCTCCGCCTCCTCTGTCGCTGGCGGCTCCGCCGCCGACGTCCTGCCCGGTGCCCACCGGCGAGTTCGCTGGCCTCCGGCGAACCCTCCGGGGTTGTCCGGCGGCGAGCGGGCAGGGCCACCGCCGGCGGTGGCCCTGCCCGCTCGCCGCCGGACAACCCCCGGAGGGTTCGCCGGAGGCCGGCGAACCCGCCGGTCGGTGCCAGGCAGGCCGCCGGCGGCTCCGCCGCCGGCGACAGAGGAGGTGCGGGAGGAAAGTGCGTATCGGGGGTTTTCCGGAAATGAACTGTAGCTTTGGGGGGGTTTGTTATTTGCAGGCCAATGTCTATGAATCCAACGGCCAGAAGCAATTCTTTGGAGATCGGACGGTCGAGATGAGATCTATGGTGTGATTCCAAATATGCATATTGTTTTAAATGATAAAGATATATATATATATATATATCGAAATTCCTGTACATCATCCCCCCCCCCTCCCCCTGCTGTACCAACCCGCAGCCCTTTCGGGCTTTTCCTACCGTCGGCCGGCCGTGACTCCACATCCACCCGACTGCCCGGGGGTGGGCGCTCCCTTCGGCGGTGGTCCGACGGCCTGCCGCAGCCGGCCACCACCAGATTTGTTTTTTTTTGAAAACGGGAGGGAGAGGTGACGGCGGCGGCGCTCCGGCCGCCGGGAGCGCCATGCAAGATGTCCAAAATAGGAAAGGGAGAGGGAGAAGGCTTCTACCTGGGTCTGGCGGGCTCGGGAGGGGTCGGCCTGGTCGGCCATGGCTTGGTGGTGGTGGAGGAGGGGGACGGAGGCCTCGACTTGGCTTTTTTCGGCCACCAGAGCTTCGACAGGGGGTTTTGCAGGGGGAGGGAGATGGTTCAGAAAGTTTGAGTGAAGGATATGGGGTGGCCTTGTATAGGGATGGGGAGGGGGAGCTCCCTTCCTTTGGGCAAGGTGGGACTAATCCCTCCTTAGGGAGTGTTGAAGTTGGTGACCGGGCGGTCTGGCGGTCTGTCTTGGCGGGTTAAAGACCGCGCTGGAAGGGGAAACTAGATCTAATATACTCTAGAGGGGGGTGAATAGAGTATATGGTGCTTTTTAAAATATAAGGAAAAACTTTTGCAAAGCTTTACAACAATTGTTGTAATGAGTGTAAGCAGGGAAGCAGAAATAAAATAAACCACAAAACTAAGCTATGCAGAAATTAAGCACAAGAAAATCTAGGCCAGAAACAAAAAGAAAACATGCAGAACCAGATGACACAAGGAAATATAGTGGTTCCCCAACTTGGGTACATCCACTCTTCTACCACCCTAGGTAGGAATCCACTGCAGGATGAGTTGATCAGGTGTCCTGGGCACCAATGAGCTTTTGATAAGGTGCTCAAAAACCAACACAGATTTTTTGATCAGGTGTCTTGCCACCAATGAGCTTTTGACAAGGTGCTCAAAAACCAGATTCAAACTTTTGAAGGGAGTTTGAAAAACCCTTTACAGAGAGGGGATTGAGAGAGTTATGGCAGACTTCTCTTTCTCAAGCAACTGAGAAGACTATGTGGACTCATTGATGTTGTCAAAGCTCCCCCTGAGTCCTTGAAATCTTCAGGAAGATGAGCTTTGCTGAGGGTGATAGGCCTTCAAAGATAGATCTCCAGCAAAAGATGATTTCAGCAAGCTGAAATGTTGAGTGTCTGGAGTCTTGAGATGATGTTGGCCTTGAACACTTGAGAGCTGAAGAGATCTGAAGATTTTTTGAAAGCTTGATCTCTCTGATGAGTGTTCTTCTGAATTCTTGTTGACAGAATATTTTTCAGAGTCTTGTATGTTGAGAGGTGTCCTTATTCTTGTCAATCTTCTTCTTTTTTTTCTTGTCTGTTCTCTGTCTTTATTCAAAAACATTCTCTTTTATTCTCTGTCTCTGAATAGGATATTACTCTGTCAAAGATAGTCGTTGGTCTGCATTGATTACAGCCTTAATTGCATAATATGTTCTGAAGGAAAGTCCACTGATTTGTTCCTTGAAAAATTCCTTGAAACTTGCTCCAGAAGTAAATGAAAACGGCTGGCAGATCTTCTGAATTAAATGCAGAATAACTTCTATCTGATTTGAATTTGAATTCTGAAAGATAACTGAAATTGTCGAACTGAGCTCTGCTATCGTCGAGCTGAGCTCAGCGAACTGGAAAAAGCAAGCAGCAAAGAAATCGTCGATCTGAGCTCAAAGATCGTCGAACTGAGCTCAGAGATAAGGATCCAGTGCAGAGTCAAAATCGTCGACCTGAGCTCAGCGATCGTCGAATGGAGTTCGACGATATTATGAGGGTTGAGCTCAGCGATCGTCGAATGGAGCTCGACGATCTGTCAATAGTTGAGCTAGACGATCGTCGACCGGAGTTCGACGAAACGCCGTGCTGAGCTCGACGATTTGGACTTGGTTTCCAGAAAAACTTGGGTCTTCAGGGCAGCTTCCAATCCTAGCCTTCTAACCCTTAGACTCAATACTAATTAACCTATAATCTATACAGAAGGTCAAAACATAAATTCCTAGAGACATAGTGATCCTGACCCAAATTAGTAATAGGGTGTTCCAACAATCTCCCCCTATTTGGGTTAGGAAAACTATTTACAGACATAGGAAAAACAAACAACATCATACAGAAAAATACAGAAACAACAGAAGCTAGACATTACAGAACCATCACAGAGATATATATAAATATAATATCCAGAGGGCAGTCAGAAAAACCAAGAGTTATCACCTTACAGAGTTATTCCTTTTCTTTGCCTTTTACCATTTTAATTTCTCTGTTAGGATCTAAAGCTTGTTGTTTTGATCTGGTATCATCAGCTGCACCCAAATAAATTTGCTTTGATGTCCTGGGAACCACTGCAGCTGGATGCAATTCCATGTACCTGTCTGCATCAAAAAATTTGCTTGAAGCATATCTCTCTAATTCTTTCTGTCTTTGTTCTGACATTGTGGAGATGTTGGAAGTGTCTAGGCCTTTCTCTTTGGCTTTCTTGATTTGATCTAAAGCAGCCAGCTCTTTCATTCTTGCAGTCCAAGCCATAGGATTCTTCTCAGGGTCCTCAAAAGGAACAGGTGGCTCATACCTGTTGGAAGTATTATCTTGAGGAGTCCTGGCAGTCACAGTATCTTTGAGCTTGTAGGGGAAAGGACCAGAAGATGTATCAGCAGAAACATGTCCTCCCCTAGAGTAAGGATGCTGCCTGGAGTGTCCTTTGGAGTAAACCTGAGTTTCTCTTTGGTTTCCCCTATATCCTCCCCTTTTAGAGTAAGACCCCTAGACTGGCTTTCCCTTTGATATGTTCTTGCATGAGGTTGGTAGGGAGCCTGGCTTCTAGCAGGGCCTGAACTTGCAGAGCTGCCACCTGCACCTGCATCAGGTGGAGGTGGTGGAGGAGGATGAGGGTGCTTGAACTGAGTGGGACCTTTTTCATACTTCCTCTTCTTTTTCATAGCCTTTAACTGGTTCTTAGAGAATTGCATCCAATGCTCAGTGATTGGGCAATTATGCAGAATATAGTAGGGAACATCATTATCATCTCTAACCTTGGCAGGAGGAACTCTCTTCAAGGCCTTACTTCTTGCCTTTCTTTTCTTTGCAATTGTGGCAGATGAGTCATCAGAAGCAGTGTTGTAATCCTCAGATTCAGAACTTTGTGCATCATACAAGGCATCAATCCTTTTCATCAAATCCTCTTTTAGTTTAACAGCAGCTGATGGGGCAAAAGATACAGAAGCAGGAGGAGCAACAGAAGCAGCAGATGTAACAGCAGATACTGGAGCAGCAGTAGATGTAACTATAGGTACTGGAGCAGTAGAAGAAACAACAGTGATTACTTCAGGCATGAGGGCAGCAGCAGCTTCAGAAACAACAACTTCTACAGCAGGCTCAAAAGCAACAGCCTCTGTCATCAGAGAATCCTGTGAAATGGGCTCAACAGCAGCAGTTGGAACATTGTCTTCAGCAGCAGCAGCAGTAACATCATCAGAAGCAGCAGTCACTGACAGAATAAAATCAGAAATGATTTTGGGGTCACAGCAAGAGAAGGGCACTAGAGCCTTGGACAGATCTTCAGAGGGCTGGCCAGCATTGGGCTCTGGGAGGCAGCAGAAGTAAGCAGTATCAAAAGTAGATAGCAAAGACCTTAGGTCTATTGCTAGTACTGGTGTAGCAGCAGCAACAGAAGCAGACACAGAACCAGCAGCAGCAACAGCAGCATGAAGGCTGGCTTCATAGGGCATCTCCCCCTGCCTGGATGCAGATACCTGTGCATTAAGGCACACTGCTGGGGGTGCTGCTAGAGGAGTAAGGAAAGAGGAAAGCCTGGCAGAGAGAGCTGCCACTGATTGTTGTAGAGGAGCTAAAGAGGCCTCCATGAGAAGAGAGAGTCTAGGTGCAAGGAGCTCATACAACTGATCAGCAAGGGCTGGGAGATCTACATGCTCAATGAGAGGAGCAGAGGTAGAGGGTAGTGGGATGGCTGAGGAAGCTGGAGGTGGAGGGCTGGATGGTGAAGGAATAGAGGGCTGAGGTGTGGGAATTGTGGAGATGGAGGACAAGGGTATAGAGATGGATGGAGTGAAGGATGGTTGGTCAAGGATATGGTGGAGGAGATCTTGGAAGGATGTTGAGGTGGAGGGGAAGTCTGGAGGAGAAGAGAGGGAATCATCCATGTAGGATTCATCCAGAAGTGTGAAGGATGGTATGGATGGGGATGAGGTGACATCTGGAGGTGGATATGAGAATAAGGGATGGAAGTGGACTGCTGGTGGAGATGAGATGGTGGCTGGAGATGGAATAGAGGTTGGAGATGGGCTGGAAATTGTAATGGGGGATGAGGCTAGAGTGGTGGATGGAGCTGGAGGTAGGGTTGAGCTTGGAGGAGGAGAAGCAGCAGCACTAGCAGCAGGCAGGTCCTCTGCAGGGGCAGAGGCCTGGGGTGGAGTGACTCTTAGAGTCCTGGTGCCTGAAGGGGCAGAAGAAGAGGGCCTGCTGGGCTTGGAGATATGCCTGTCCCATTTCCCAAAAAGGGCACAGGTGAGTCTCTTGGAGGCATTGATGTGCACTCCAGAGGAGACCAGCAGAGAAGGGCACTTGGCCTGAAGGAAGACTCCCAGAATTCTTCCATAATTCACAAATGTTTTGTTTATCTTTTTCTTCAACAAATCAAAAAAGACTTCTCCCCAGTTCAAGCTTTTTCTGTCCACCAGAGCTCCCATGAGGCAGAGCTGATATCTGGAGATGGTGTCATGAGCAGAATGCTTGGCCAAGAGAACCCTGCCTACTACATCAGCCAGAAACATGTATTCCACTGACAGGTTCCTCTTAAACAACTTGCTAGGGTTCCCCTCAGGATGACCCATCCTGGCAAGTACATCTGAGAATTCTTCTCCAGAAAGGTCAACAGAGTCTTCACCATTCCTTAAACCAAAAACCTCTGTCAATACTGTTGGGGTCAGAGGTACCTGGGTGCCACCAATAGAACCAACTATGGTATTGTTGTCAAGGTTGTGGGCAGTGTAAACCCATTCTTTAATTTCATCAGATGCAAGTTTGATTCTGGTTGTCATCAGGGCAGATAAGTGCTGATCTTTGAACAAACTGAGAATGTCTTGGAAGACTTGATCGGTTGTGTTGAAGGAGTCGAGATCGATGTCAAAACCTGCATCAAATTTCATTGCAGCGAGTACAGCAACTGAAACGGCCATGGTACCTGCAAAAAACTTAACAAACAAAACGACCAAGGTAGAACTGTTTGGAGGGAAGAAAAAGTTTGCAGAGAAATTGAAAGCGCAAAAGAGAACGACGGCGAAAAAAGAGTTTTATATTAGGGTTCGACGCAGAAAAGGAAAGATCGTTGAACTCAGTTCGACGATCGAGGTTTCTAAAGGAATCTGAAGAGACTCCAAAATCGTCGATCTCCGTTCGACGATCTGGAAAGGCGTCGAGCTCCGTTCGACGATCGTTCAGTGAACAGAATCGTCGAGCGCCGTTCGACGATCGTTGACCAGAAGTGATAGTCCATACTATCAAAAGGAGCGCTGAACTCAGTTCGACGATTCAGGAAATCGTCGAACTCCGTTCGACGATCTTTGGGGAAATCGTCGAGCGCAGTTCAGAGATCAGAGAAATTTTAGATACTAAGGAAAATCAGAAATTTTGCCTAGTCTTGGTCAATTTTTAGCTTTCAAAATCTTGAGTATTATTTAAGACTTCCTCCATCTAACATTCCTAACTGATTTAGGAAGAAAGTATGTTTCTTTTCATCCAAAGGCTTGGTGAAAATATCTCCCCTTTGTAAATCAGTTGGGATATATTGCAGTTCAATTTTATTCTTTTCAACATTATCCCTTAAGAAATGATGCCTAATCTCTATATGTTTTGTCCTACTATGGAGGACTGGATTTTGAGCTATGGAGATAGCACTTGTATTGTCACAAAAGATTTTTGACTTCACTAAGTTGTAACCATAGTCTAGGAGTTGATTTTGAATCCACAGTATTTATGAACAACAACTGCCTGCAGCCATATATTCAGCTTCAGCAGTTGAAGTTGACACAGAAGTTTGTTTTTTGCAAAACCAAGAGACAAGTCTATCACCAAGGAACTGACAAGTTCCACTGGTGCTTTTCCTGTCAATTCTGCATCCAGCATAATCAGCATCAGAGAATCCAGTTAACTCAAATGCTGAATCTTTTGGATACCAGAGACCTAGATTTGGACAACTTTTAACATACCTAAGAATCCTCTTTACTAATGTGAGGTGTGACTCTCTAGGGCTAACTTGGAACCTAGCACATATACATGTAGCAAACATTATATCTGGTCTGCTAGCTGTAAGATACAGTAAAGAGCCAATCATTGCTCTATATGTTGTCTGATCAACAGGTTTCCCATGTTCATCAGCATCCAATACAGCATTGGTAGGCATGGGTGTTTTCATACAAGATGCCTCAGACATGCCAAATTTCTTAACCAGCTCATTAGCATATTTGGTTTGAGAAATAAAGATGCCTTCAGCATGTTGTTTGACTTGCAATCCTAGGAAGAAGGATAGCTCACCCATGCTACTCATCTCAAATTTAGAATGCATTAGGTTAGAAAATCTTCTGCACAATTTTGAGTCAGTAGAACCAAAAATGATATCGTCTACATAAATTTGTACTAGTAGGGTATGGGACTTATGGGTTCTAATGAAAAGAGTTTGGTCTACTCTACCCCTTATAAAACCATTTTCCAAAAGAAAGCATGCTAGGCTCTCATACCATGCTCTAGGAGCTTGCTTGAGACCATATAATGCTTTATTTAATCTAAAAACAAAATCAGGATGAGTTGGAGAGATAAAACCTGGAGGTTGTCTGACATAGACTTCCTCTTTGATGTCTCCATTTAAAAAGGCACTCTTGACATCCATCTGATAAACCTTGAAGCCTTTGTGAGCTGCATAAGCTAAGAATATCCTGATGGCTTCTAATCTTGCAACAGGTGCAAAGGTCTGGTCGTAGTCAATTCCTTCTTCTTGAGAATATCCTTGGGCAACTAGCCTTGCCTTGTTCCTTATTATTACTCCTTGATCATCCAGTTTGTTTCTGAATACCCATTTTGTTCCAACAATGGAATGATCCTTAGGCTTGGGCACTAGTTCTCATACTTTGTTCCTCTCAAATTGATGCAACTCCTCTTGCATGGCAATGATCCAGTGTGGATCTTGCTCTGCATCTTGAATGGACTGAGGTTCAATTTGAGAAAGAAAGCAGGTGTGCAACAGGTTTTGGTTGACCTGATTTTTGGTTTGCACACCGGCTGAGATTTCTCCAATTATTTGGGTAATTGGATGGTCTCTTGATGTTACTAAATCAACAGGGGGTGTTGATTGTTCACCAACCTGTGTTGTTGTTTCCTCTTGTGGTACAACAACTGGCTCTTCAAATGGAGCTTCAATGTGTTGAGCATTGCTTTCATCTTCACTGCTTTCTTCTTCTTGAGCAACCTGTAGCTTGTTCATATCTTCAACTAGAGAGTGTTCCTGCAAAGGTTCTATGGTAGAAGAAATCTTCTCCTTGAAAGACATGTTAGTTTCATCAAAAGAAACATGAACAGATTCCTCAATTTTCAGTGATGATTTATTATAAACCCTATAGGCCTTGCTGATCATGGAGTATCCCAGAAACACTCCTTCATCAGCTTTGGCTTGAAATTTTGCTAGATATTTCTTATCATTATTGTGAATATAGCAAATGCAGCCAAAAATTTTGAAATAGTCAACTTTAGGTTTCTTCCCTTTGAGTAATTCATAGGGAGTCTTTCCCTTCAGTTTATGTATCAGACTCCTGTTCAGCACATAGTTGGAGGTGTTCACTGCCTCTGCCCAAAAGGATAGAGGTAGATGAGCATCTGACAACAATGTAGTGGCAGATTCAATAAGGGTTCTATTTTTCCTTTCAGCTACCCCATTTTGTTGAGGAGTTCTAGGAGCTGAGAAAGTATGCCTGATCCCTTCACTCTGGCAGAACTCTTGCATAAGAAGAGAATCAAACTCTGTCCCATGATCACTTCTGATCAGGGCAATGTGAGTATTGAACTCAATCTTTACACATTTGAGAAACTCTGTCAGACACTTAAAGTTATCAGACTTCTTCCTTAGAAAGAACACCCAAGTGAATCTAGAGAAGTCATCTACAATCACTAAAGTGTAGGATTTCCCTCCTAGGCTTTGTACTGTGATGGGTCCAAATAGATCCATGTGTAACAGATACAGTATCCTAGGTGAATCACTCTTATTAAGTGACTTAAAACTGTTTTTAGTTTGCTTGCCTAATTGACAAGCCTTGCAGAGTCCTTCCTTCTTGTAGGGGCCAGAAGGTAGTCCTCTAACAAGGTTGTCCTTGGATAGCCTAGCAATAATTCTAAGGTTTAGGTGTCCTAGTCTCTTATGCCATAAGACATTTGGTCTACAAACTGAGTTGAATAAGCAGATATCTATAGTAGTTGAAAGAAAATCTACTAGGTAGATGTTACCTTTCCTTTTACCTGTCAACACAGTTGTGTTGTCTTCTGACTTGATTTTGCATAGGGTTTTGCTGAAGGTCACCTGGTAGCCTTCATCACATAGCTGACTGATGCTGATCAGGTTGTGCTTCAGTCCTTCCACATATGCTACTTTCTTGAAGGTTACAGAGCCAATCTGGACTGCTCCATATCCTTTAGTTTGTCCAAAGTTGGAGTCACCAAAGATGACTTTGGGTCCAAGCTTGGCTCTAAAGGAATTTAGGTTGTCCTTGTTCCCTGTCATGTGCTTAGAGCACCCACTATCCAAATACCATTGCTGGTTAGATGTTGGATAGGTCTTCACCTGATCTTCTTCAGGTTGAGTCTCTGAGTCTGACTCTGACTCCTCTTCCTCTGAGTTGTGTTGTGAGGCATTGATTGCCATCATGCAGAATTCTTTTTCCTCTGCATCATCCTCATCATCACTTGAGCTGGAAGAGGCTTCTGACTCCTCTTCAGTCTCACTCCAGGATTCAGCAACAAATCCTTTCCTTGTGTGCTTATTTTTGCTGGTGGAAGGTTTGCTATTTCCATGCCTTTTGGAGTCCTTCTCCTTTCTTCTTTCTTTTCTGTCCCTTCTGTCCTTGTTCTTGTTCTCTGGACAGTCAGGAACCATATGCCCTGGTTTCCTGCAACCAAAGCAAATAATGTCCTTGCTATTGCCAATGGACTTGTCATACCTTGGCTTGTCTTGCTCCTTGTATGATCTTCTTCTGAAGTCCTTTCTGGCCATCTTATAGAATCTTTTGGCCAACAAGCTGAGAAGTTCATCATTGGCTGTTCCTTTTTCTTCAGGCAGATCCTCAGTTGCCTTGAATGCTATAGTCTTCTCCTTTCTTGTGGCTGGTGAAGCAGCCTTCTGTTCTTCTTCTCTGTTCTTGATGAGTAGCTCATAAGATTTGAGCTTACCCAACAAGGCTTTGGTGGTGATCTCATTCAGGCTTCTGGCATCTTTAATTGGCCAGATTCTTGAATCCCAAGTGCTGGGGAAGCACATTAGGATCTTGTCATTAAGTTCTGTTAGTGAGATCTCTTTGTCTAATGTCCTCAGTTCACTGACAATTAGACTCAGTCTGTTGTACATGTCTCCCACTGACTCAGTTTCTCCCTTCTTGAAGTTCTCATATTGGGAGATGAGATGGGATCTTCTGTCCTTTCTTTCATCAGCTGATCCTGAAACTATTTCTGAGATCTTGTCCCAGATCTCCTTGGCTGAATTACATTCAGCTACCTTCTGAAAAATGTCATCTGACATTGTCTGAGCTAGAATGTTCATTGTCTTAGCATCAGCCACTTTCCACTTTTTGATGTCAGCATCTGTTCCTGATGGAGGTGGAACAGCATTGGTGCTTGTGCTCTCTGGAGGTCTTGGACACACTGTTAAGACAGAATTAAAAATATCTTCGTCAATAGAATTCATGTAGAGTCTAATCCTTGCTTTCCAAAGTGCAAACTTTGATAGATTGCACACTGGAGGTCTGGTGCTAGCATAATCTTTGTTCTGGGCCATGATTTGTGCAAGCTAAATCTAATACTAGAATACAAAAGAAGGATCTAGTTTGGGATCTTGGGGTTCAGGTGTTAGCCTGTACAACCAAACAGATATGGTATGTTTAACCAACCTCCCTCTGATACCAATTGAAAGGGGAAACTAGATCTAATATACTCTAGAGGGGGGGTGAATAGAGTATATGGTGCTTTTTAAAACATAAGGAAAAACTTTTGCAAAGCTTTACAACAATTGTTGTAATGAGTGTAAGCAGGGAAGCAGAAATAAAATAAACCACAAAACTAAGCTATGCAGAAATTAAGCACAAGAAAATCTAGGCCAGAAACAAAAAGAAAACATGCAGAACCAGATGACACAAGGAAATACAGTGGTTCCCCAACTTGGGTACATCCACTCTTCTACCACCCTAGGTAGGAATCCACTGCAGGATGAGTTGATCAGGTGTCCTGGGCACCAATGAGCTTTTGATAAGGTGCTCAAAAACCAACACAGATTTTTTGATCAGGTGTCTTGCCACCAATGAGCTTTTGACAAGGTGCTCAAAAACCAGATTCAAACTTTTGAAGGGAGTTTGAAAAACCCTTTACAGAGAGGGGATTGAGAGAGTTATGGCAGTCTTCTCTTTCTCAAGCAACTGAGAAGACTATGTGGATTCAGTGATGTTGTCAAAGCTCCCCCTGAGTCCTTGAAATCTTCAGGAAGATGAGCTTTGCTGAGGGTGATAGGCCTTCAAAGATAGATCTCCAGCAAAAGATGATTTCAGTAAGCTGAAATGTTGAGTGTCTGGAGTCTTGAGATGATGTTGGCCTTGAACACTTGAGAGCTGAAGAGATCTGAAGATTTTTTGAAAGCATGATCTCTCTGATGAGTGTTCTTCTGAATTCTTGTTGACAGAATATTTTTCAGAGTCTTGTATGTTGAGAGGTGTCCTTATTCTTGTCAATCTTCTTCTTTTTTTTCTTGTCTGTTCTCTGTCTTTATTCAAAAACATTCTCTTTTATTCTCTGTCTCTGAATAGGATATTACTCTGTCAAAGATAACCGTTGGTCTGCATTGATTACAGCCTTAATTGCATAATATGTTCTGAAGGAAAGTCCACTGATTTGTTCCTTGAAAAATTCCTTGAAACTTGCTCCAGAAGTAAATGAAAACGGCTGGCAGATCTTCTGAATTAAATGCAGAATAACTTCTATCTGATTTGAATTTGAATTCTGAAAGATAACTGAAATCGTCGAAATGAGCTCTGCTATCGTCGAGCTGAGCTCAGCGAACTGGAAAAAGCAAGCAGCAAAGAAATCGTCGATCTGAGCTCAAAGATCGTCGAACTGAGCTCAGAGATAAGGATCCAGTGCAGAGTCAAAATCATCGACCTGAGCTCAGCGATCGTCGAATGGAGTTCGACGATATTATGAGGGTTGAGCTCAGCGATCGTCGAATGGAGCTCGACGATCTGTCAATAGTTGAGCTAGACGATCGTCGACCGGAGTTCGACGAAACGTCGTGCTGAGCTCGACGATTTGGACTTGGTTTCCAGAAAAACTTGGGTCTTCAGGGCAGCTTCCAATCCTAGCCTTCTAACCCTTAGACTCAATACTAATTGACCTATAATCTATACAGAAGGTCAAAACATAAATTCCTAGAGACATAGTGATCCTGACCCAAATTAGTAATAGGGTGTTCCAACACGCGCGGTCTAGCGGTCTACCCTGGCAATCTCTCTTTCTCTCTGGTGGTAGCCGTGCGGTTAGCCCTTCTGTCTAACCGCGCGACTTGTGCGGTTTGTTCTGTATAGTCCGCTTAGTCCTGTAAATTTTTAGTCTCACATCTCTTATTTGTATTCTCTCATCTCTCCTGCATTCTATATAAGGGAGGACATACCTTTGTAATATATATTTTTTTGGATAATAAAACTTTCAATTATTCAAAACTCCGGCTTGTTTTTGGTCGTTTGTTCGCTACTTTAACATGATATCAGAGGACTCGATTTTCTCCTCCTGATTCTGTGCGCCCTCTCTGACCTCGTGACCTGTCCGCGCGGCTTGCTTCTTCTTCTCGCGGCCTGTCCCCGCGGCTTATTTCTTCCGCCTGCTTGCGCCCTGTTCGCGTGGCTTATTCTCTCCTTGTTGTTGCCCTCTGTGTGCGCGACCTCTTTGTTTCTTCTTATTATTACTGCAACTTGTTTGCCTCCCAGCGGACTTTTCTCTGTTCGTGTGATGTCTCTTTCTTCTGTTCGCGCGGGCTGATTTTTAGCCGCTCGACTTCTTTCCCTCTGTTTGCTTCTGCGGCTTGGTCGTGGCCCTTTTGCCGCTGGTGTGCTGTCACCGAGACCGCTGCAGATCTCTTTCTCCTAACCGCTGCACTTTCTCTCTGTTCGCGCGGGTTCTTTCTTGTTTCGGAGGCCTCTCTGCCTTTCTTCCTTTAGCCGCTCCTGCTTGTTAGTCGCCGCGACCTCTTGTTCAGTCGCGCGGCTTGTGCTTCCCTCTTCTTCCCCTTTGCCTTGCTCTGCACCTTGGTCGTGGCCCTTCTTGCCGCTGGTGTGCTGTCACCGAGACCGCTGCAGTTTTTATTCCTCCCTTCATGGCTTTCATATACTCCTCCAAGCCGTTCGCCTCGGTAGTCACGTCTTCTGGTCGTGCCCACGTTGTTACTCAAGGAAAATGGCTGATCGACACCGGTGCTATAAATCATATGACCAACAATCTCCAATGTTTTTCTCTCCTAGAAGCACATGATCGGTTGCCCCCGGTTATTCTCGCTGACGGCTCTTCATCATCAGTCCATGGGACGGGGATAGTTCATGTCACTCCGTCTCTTCACTTGGCGGATACTCTATATGTGCCCCAGTTCCCGTGCAACTTATTATCTGTTACCTCTCTATGCAAGCAATTACAGTGTTCCGTCACATTTACTTCTACTTCTTGCTCTTTTCAGGATCTGGACTCCCAACGGACGATTGCTACTGGGACTGAGAGTGGCGGCTTATACTTCCTGGACAACATTTCTGCTTTTTCCACCTTCTCCTCCACCTCCACAGATATTCTCCAATGGCATCTCCGCCTTGGTCATGCTCCTCCACGTCTTCTTCGTCAACTTCTGCCCCACCTTCCTCCACAAAGTCCTCCGCTCAACTGTGAGGCCTGTCAGCTTGGCAAGCATCACCACTCCTCCTTCCCTCCAAAGCACGGTCGTGGCTCTACCCGTCCGTTTGATCTCATCCACTTCGATATTTGGGGTCCTTCTCCTACTCTTACCATTGGCCGCGGTAGTTCATATTTTGTCACGTTTATTGATGATTTCTCTTGCTGTACGTGGGTGTATCTATTAAAAGCTCGTTCCGAATTATTCTTTGTATGGACGTCATTATATCTCATGATCAAAACTCAGTTTAATGTTTCTATCAAAGTTTTTCGATCTGATAATGCCAAAGAATATATCAGTCATGACTTTTCTACATTCTGCATGCAAAATGGGATTATTCATCAAACTAGTTGTGTCTATACTTCACAACAAAATGGTGTGGCCGAACGTAAAAACCGTCACCTCCTCGATGTCGCTCTCACCTTGATGACCCAGATGCATGTTCCTCGCTCCTATTGGGGCTATGCTGTTCTTCGTGCCTTCTACCTTATCAATCGCATTCCCTCCACGGTTCTCCACGGAAAAACCCAGTTCTTCATTCTGTATCCGGGCAAGGAGCCGTTTCCTCCACCTCTCCAAATCTTTGGATGCATTGCCTTTGTGCATACCCCTTCTGCCACCAGTGATAAGCTCTCCCCACGTTCCACCAAATGTGTCTTTTTGGGGTACTCCACCACTCAAAAAGGCTATTGTTGCTTTGATCCCGTCCTTCGTAAGCAGTTCGTTTATGCTGATGTCACCTTCTTCGAGAATACCTCCTACTTCTCGGATGACTCCTCTCCTCTTCTCCCAGCTTCTGATTCTCCTGCCGTTCCCTTCGTTCCCTCGCCTCCTACTACTATCTCCACCCCTACACCATCTCCATCCACTCCTCTCCCTCCACCTCTCTCTCTCCCTTCTCCGCCACCCTCTCCCTCATCTCCGCCGTCGTCGCTCTCTACTCCCGGGCCAGCTTTCTCTACCACGGATGCTCTGGATGCCACGGGACCCGCTGACCTGGATCTTCCTATGGCTCTTCGCAAAGGGGTGCGGACGTGTACCCTACACCCCCTTGCTGTTGTTGTTTCCTATGATCGTCTTACCCCTTCTCGCAGGGCATTTGCACTAGCTATCTCTGCCACTGCCACACCCCGCTCCTACCAGGATGCCCTTGCTATTCCTCATTGGAAGATGGCCATGGATGAGGAAATGGAGACCCTAACTGCGCAGGGTACCTGGACTCTTGTTCCTCCTCCCTTCGGCACTGATGTTGTTTGCTGTCGCTGGGTCTTTGTGGTCAAATTTGGCCCCGACGGCACTGTGGATCGTTATAAGGCTCGCCTTGTTGCTAAGGGCTTTACTCTGACCTATGGGGTTGATTACTTTGACACCTTCTCCCCCGTGGCTCGTCTCAGCACTATTCGGGTCCTTCTCTCTATGGCGGCAAATAGGGATTGGCTGATTTCCCAGCTGGATGTTAAGAATGCCTTCCTTTATGGTGATCTTCACGAGGCCGTTTACATGGAGCAACCTCCTAGGTATGTTGCTCAGGGGGAGACACGAGTATGCCGGCTGAAGAAGGCAATCTATGGCCTCAAGCAAAGCCCTCGAGCTTGGTTTGACAAGTTCAGCGACATCGTGGCGGCCGTTGGTTTTGCGCGAAGCTCTGCCGATCACTGTCTATTTATTCGCAAAACTCCTTCGGGGCTGGTTGTTCTTGTTGTGTACGTCGATGATATTCTTCTCACTGACGATGACCAGGAAGGGGTAGCCCTGACAAAGCGACATCTTCGCCAACATCTGATCACGAAAGATATGGGCTCTCCAAAGTACTTTCTGGGGATCAAAATCTCTCGGAAGCCCGACTCCTTAGTTCTCTCTCAGCGTAAGTATGCCCTTGATCTTTTAAAAGAGGCAGGATTGACTGGAGCAAAACCTGCCCGATGCCCCATGACAACTGGAGAAGACAAAACCTGGACAGATGATTCGCCTGCTCTTTCAGATAGTTCGCGGTACAGGCGTCTGGTTGGTAAGCTCATATATCTCACAGTGACCAGGCCCGACATTTCCTATGTTGTGGGCAAGGTGAGTCAATTCATGCAAGCACCTAGGGAGTGCCATCTACATTCTGCCTTACGGATCTTGGAGTATGTCAAAGCAGCACCTGGGAAAAGATTACTTTTTCAGAAGAATGGTCATCTGAGGATTGAAGCATACTTAGATGCAAGTTATGCTGATGACAAAGCGGATCGCAAGTCAACCTCAGGTTTTTGCACCTTTGTTGGGGGAAATCTGGTAAGCTGGAAGAGCAAGAAGCAGTCTGTTGTCTACAGGTCCAGTGCAGAAGCTGAGTATCGCAGTATGGTGTCGACCACTTGTGAGTTAAAATGGCTGCGAGCTCTCATGCTAGATTTAGGAGAGGTCTACAACCATCCTCTACCTATGTTCTGTGATAACAAGGCCGCCATATACATCTCCAAAAATCCGGTCTTCCATGAAAGAACAAAGCACATTGAGGTCGACTGTCATTTCATTCATGAAGAGATATTAAAGGAATAAATTTGCACTCCTTTTGTCACTTCTGATAAAGAGCTGGCTGACATCTTCATCAAGCCAGTTTCCGCCTCGTTTCTTCATGTTTGTGACACGCTGGGCATGATCGATATATATGTTCCAGCTTGAGGGGGAGTGTTGAAGTTGGTGACCGGGCGGTCTGGCGGTCTGTCTTGGCGGGTTGAAGACCGCGCGGTCTAGCGGTCTACCCTGGCAATCTCTCTTTCTCTCTGGTGGTAGCCGTGCGGTTAGCCCTTCTATCTAACCGCGCGGCTTGTGCGGTTTGTTCTATATAGTCCGCTTAATCCTGTAAATTTTTAGTCTCACATCTCTTATTTGTATTCTCTCATCTCTCCTCCATTCTATATAAGGGAGGGCATACCTTTGTAATATATATCTTTTTGGATAATAAAATTTTCAATTATTCAAAACTCCGGCTTGTTTTTGGTCGTTTGTTCGCTACTTTAACAGGGAGGTATTAATCCCCACCCTCCAGCTCTCCAAGGACAGCTGGAGGTCCCTTATTTTCCCCCATGTGGGGAAAAAGGGTAAAGCCCTTATGGGCTTGTGCCTTATGGGTGGGAAAGAGAGAAGGTAAAAGTGAGAAGAGAGAAAAGGGTGGGCCTCCATTTATTCAAATGAGGCTTGCTGGTTGGTGCCTAAAGAAGAGTGAGGGGGGCATGCGCTATCCTTCCTTGGAGAGTAGGTGAGACCCTACTTGGAGAAAAATCCCAAAAAAATGGATTTTTAGGCGGGTTTGACCAAGTTAGCCCTAGGGTGGGTCCCCCCTTGCTGGTCAAATTAAAAGTGGGTCCAAGTCATCGGGGTTGGGTCAAAGTTCGGGTGTCGTATCATAATTGGTGTGCACATGCTTTTCGGTGAATGACTACGCTTGATTTAACGATGGGTTGACCAAATGTCGTCGAAATTTACTGGGACGACTTCCGTTGACTTCGTATTGATCACACGAGTCCAACGCCACTGACTGGGGTTGAATCAGAGTCCGTTTGGCGAAAGTCCAAAATTTGTGTCTCGCAGCTCGCTAAAATGGCCAAAATGTGTAAAACTGTCGTTATACCTCGGATTGTGACGTGATGGGTTCCGATGTACCTGTTCAGGTTATATGAGGTCACAGGAATTGACAGAACTTAATTCGGAGTTCTCCAGGTTGATATCCCAAAATCTACTCTCGTTGCGTTTTACGAGGAATGGTCACATTCACTATATGAGTTCGAGGTCTAACTGAACGAGTTCTGATGCACTCACATTGACTACACGAGGTCACATGAACTGATAGAACTCAAATCAGAGTTCTCTAGATTTATTTCTCGCTTAGTGTTATCTCCCACCGGGTTATGGGTAGGGCTCAGGCCACTTTTATTGGGCTCACTAGGGTTCTGGTGGCCCAATAAAAGTCGGGATGTTACATTGTCGCCGCCGCAACTTTTGGATAAAGGGAAGGACAAGTTGAACGTGATGTCTCTTGGGGAAGCGCAGACGTCCACCCAAGTGATCTCAGGTTAGATCCTAATCTAGTTTTTAACTCGTAGCTATAGTTTTGATGTTTGATCACTTAGTTACGTATGCAATTTTATAGGGAAATTTAAGGTAAAGAACCGTTGGGCGCGCGTTCTTTTCGATTTCGGTGCTACCGACTCATTTGTGGCTAGGTCTTTCGTAAAACATCATCGTTTGATTCTCGATCTAGTTGGCAATTCGATCTGAGTTAAGTTTTCCTCTGGTGATTCGATGGTGTCGCACCAGGGTATCCAAAGTTGTCTGATTCTTTTAGACAGTTTTCTAGCATTTGCTGACCTGAAGGTGTTAGAGTTGGAAGACTTTGATGTGATCTTGTGCATGGACTAGTTATCTAGATATGATGTTGTCATCTAATGTAAGGGTAAGCGTTTGGACTTTAAGATGGATGACGGCCACCCCATGTGTGTGTATGGTTTTCCGCGCCAGGATTCTCCGATTATTTCTACGGTATGTGCTTGGAAGCTTTTAGATTTCGGTTGTTTTGCTTTCTTGGTTTCTGTTTTGGAGACCGTTAGTAGTTTGCCGCGTGTAGAGGATATTCCTATGGTGCGAGAGTTTCCGGATGTCTTTCCAATTAATCTTCCGCCTGAGAGAGATGTGGAGTTTGTTATAGATCTGCAGTCGGGTACTCGTCCTATTGCTAAGGCACTGTACCGTATGGCCCCACGTGAGTTGGAGGAGTTTCATACCCAGCTTGCTTAGTTGTTGCAGTGTGGATTTATTAGGCCAAGTTCTTCATCTTGGGGTGCTCCAATGTTGTTTGTTAAGAAGAAGGATGGGTCGATGAGGCTATGCATTGACTATAAGGAATTAAATAAGGTAACTATCAAGAACAAGAATCTCTTGCCACGAATAGATGATTTGTTTGATCAGTTGCGTGGTAGTTGTAACACCCCGGTTTTCCAGACTTTGATTTTGTGGAAGCTACCACACGACGATAGTAGCTATCGCCCGACGGTAGCCTTGTTTCGTCGGGTGCAGTTAGCTCGACGAAAGTTGTTCGTCAAGCGTTGAGAGGGCTATCGCCCGACGGTAGTTAGTTATTGCGCGGCGGTAACCCGTTCGACGAAAGTTGTTCGTCCAGCGTTGAGAGGATTATCGCTCGACAGTAGTTAGTTACCGTGTGGCGGTAACTCTAGGGTTGGCGTCGAGAGCGTTGAGTTCTCGAGAAAGAAGATACCGCGTCGCGTTAGACTTATTGTCGGCGTTAGCGCGACATTATTTTCTGTCTTTCAGCTCGAGTTGGCTATCGCTCGGCATTAGCGTTAGTGCCCGACGGTAGCGGACGGAAGCAGTTCCGTCGTTTGGCTTTCTAGCCGTCCGATTTCATTTAGGTTTTGATCCTAAGGCCCAAGACTCCCTCCAGAGTGCTTATATAGGGCTGAGCGGGATTTCTCCCTCATTCCTTCTCTTATTAGAGTTGATTTAGGGTTTTGGAAGAGAGAGTGGGAGGAGGAAGAAGAGAGCTTTCTTCCGCCATTGACGGAGCTTCGAAGCCCCGATCGTTGATCCGAGTCCAGATCCGTGGAGAGGACTTGGTGGCGCTCGTTTTCATTCGTGCAAGGCACAAATTCCATGGCGAGGAAGACGGGTCATAAGGTAACGACACTTCTCCTCTCAGTTTTAGGATGTGTGCATGACATCTATTCTTTTCTTGCTTTCTTTCAAGTATTCTAGGAACCAGATGTAACAACCCCATCCGTTTATATAATATATACTATAAGGTCCGGCCGGGGCCCCACAGCATATACCACAAAATAGACGATGAAGCTACGGAGTGATACCAGAGTAGCGCAGCGCACCTAACATATTCCATTCTAGCGGAAGCTTACAACACTACACTTGAACTCCACTCTTGAATGTCCAACATATAAAAACTCCATATTTTATATATCATAGGAATGTCTTACAAAACACATAAAGAGTTGGCCTTATGGCCTTACAGGGCTTTCAAACAGTGACCCAAACATTGGCACGCAGGCCAGCCACATCAAAAGAAAACATAACATTTACATCCACATTAGCCTTCGAGGGCTAGCAGCGGCAACAACCAAAGCAGTAGGGACTTCAACCCTTATGCGTCCCGCTCGGTTCTCCAGCACCTGCACGGGGACATTCCACCCAAGGGTGGCAAACAGAGGCAACGATCAGCATTCAGCTGACCAAATTATAACAACCCTACCCCTTTCTCGGGGCAGCGGTATTCTTCCCTGTAGGCATAGCATATCACAAGAATGTATATATCTATCTCATATAATATGCTTTCACGCACACATGCCATCACAACCATCAGCCACCCGGCCCAACAGTCCGTGCACTCAGGGCACATTTTTGGTGTATTGGCAAATCAGTTGTCCACCACAGTATCAGGGTCATAGCACAACGACAACTCACTTGAGCATTTACTCCATGGCGTGCAGTCTGGAGTTTTATAGTCTTAGTGAACCGGGATTGGCCCGTAGCCCCCCATTGTATCACGGCGCGTAGGACTAAGACTCTTGCTATGCGCTCCAACATACCACACTTTCTGGTCTCACGTCGGACGAACATAGCGCAGGTCGGATCCTCCACCCCCTCGTTGCTCAAATCGCCTTGCCATCACCGAGTACTGCGTACTCGCGGCTAAATAAAGGCGCGGGTAGGTCTCACCGATCCTGTTCTGGCATTTAAGCCTGGGCATAACTCTTACACTCATTCTCTCATAACATTAGCGGGTCTTTCCTAGGCACACCAGTACTTCCTGCTACTCTCTTCGCAGGTGGACACCGCAAATATCACAAATGTCAGGGGTCTTTCCTGGCTACCACGCCAGTACTTCCTGTTACTCTCTTCATAGGTGGACTCCCCATGAACATTAAGCATTACAAAGGGTATTTCCTGAAATTCCAATCCAGTACTTCCTGCTACTTCCTTTCACTAGTCGAACCCAATAGCACAAGCAGCACAAGCCTTATACGGGTATTTTCCTGGACTACCACTCTAGTACTTCCTGCTACTTCCTTTCACAGGTCTAACCCGTCGACTCCTAACCTACACGTTTATCACGGAGTCTTCTCCGGTTCGTATATGCAACATCACCAATCCAGACCAACCTGTCCAGATGGGCTTCACACAACATGACTATTTCGTACTCCATTTCCGGATCTATATGCCAACAAAGGGGATTCCATGAATCAACCCAAAGACTCCCAAAATCTGCCACCTTTTGGTGGGGGAATCACATACATATGCCAAAAAGGAAGCCTTCACATGGCTAGAAAGAAAGGTCGTTACCCTTGAAGACCGTTTCGGTGCCATGAACTCTTAACTGGCTAGGAAGATCCGCAACAGCTTTTCCTCCGCAACACCGGCCTCGGATCTCTCGTCGGAAAACTACAGCAGCACCAGTGACCAGCCCCTTTCCTCCTCCTTCCTCTCCCTTTCTCTCACTAAGAATGTAGAAAGAGACGACCAAAAGCAAAATGAGATTTCCCTTCTCATCCACTGCCTTAAGGAAGTAGGGAGGCATCTCAGCCATTGGATCCCAGCTGAAGGAACAGACAACCACGATTTTGCCACAAAAGCCTAAATTTTGCCTGACACGGCCTGTGACACACCCGGTTCCCAGGCTGTATGCCTCAAGCGGTGCTCAACCGACTTATCCAATCCAGTGACACGCCCGTGTCACGGGCCGTGTCACCCGACACGCCGTCAGACACACCCGTGTCTGTGGCTGTGTTCATCGGGATGCACAATCTCAAAATCACCCGAGACTCACACGGCATGTGACATGCCCGTGTCTCAGGCCGTGTGCCCATGACACGACACTAGACACGCCCCAGCTCAAATTCGTCGGGCTGAGTTCGTCGACCGCGCTGACACGCCCTGTGACACGCCCGTGTCACAGGCCGTGTCCTAACTCGACGATCATCGACCAAATTTTGTCGAACACTCGTCGACTGTTCCTCCCGAACACTTTGTCGAACGCAGGACACGCCCTGGGACACGCCCGTGTCCCAGGACCGTGTCACCCCAAAAACTTTGCCTGAAAAATGGGCTGTTACAACCCTCCCCTCCTACAAGAAATTTCGTCCTCGAAATTCGTATACAAGAAGACAACCAGCAACCAAAACAGTTATCACAGGAAACGTTTATGTTACAACAAACTTTTCACTATACAATTGCTACAAAAATAGCTCGGGAAACTCCGCTCGCATGGTCTGCTCTCGCTCCCATGTAAGCTCCGCACAGCCGCAATTGTCCCATCAGGACTTTAACCATCGCGACCGTCTTGTTCCGCAACTATTTCTCAGCTCGCTCCTCGATCTGAATGAGTCTAACTCTTGTTGTTAACCCATACTCCACCGGCACACGATCATCCGTGATCACTTGAGCTGGATCTTTAACGGCCTTCCGAAGCACCGAGATGTGAAACACATCATGTAGTCCACCCAAGTCTGTCGAAAGAGCTAGCCGATATGCAGCTTCTCCGATTCGCTCAACCACTTCAAATGGACCCAAATATCTTGAATTCAACTTTTTCAAACGTCGAATCCTGGATACACCTTTGAAGGGCTTGATCTTCAAGTAGACCCAATCGCCTATCGCGAACTCCACGTTCCGGTGCTTGGCGTTGTAGTACTTCGCTTGACAATCTTGTGCTATGAGTAGCCTCTCTCGAATAACACGAATGGTTGAGTTTGCTTCATCAACTTCATTACGATTAGAAACTCTAGCTTCGCTCGCTTCTACCCAGGCCAAGGGAGTACGACACTTCCTTCCATATAGAGCTTCATACGGTGTCATCCCGATGCTCGCCTGGTAGCTGTTATTATAAGCAAACTCCACCATGTAGAGATGATCTTCCCATCTCTTTCCAAAATCTAGGGCGCACATTCGGAGCATGTCCTCTATCGTTCTGTTGGTTCATTCAGTTTGGCCATCCATTTGGGGATGAAAGGCCATACTGAAAGTCAACTTCGTACCCAATAGCTGGTAAACTAGCCTCCAATCCTTTAACGTGAATCGTCCATCTCGATCACTCACGATGCGCCGAGGAACACCGTGGTGCTGTACAATCTGTTTCGCGTACAGCTTTGCCAAACTTTCTACCGAATCATCTCGCTTGTTCGGTAGGAAATGTGTCACTTTTGTCAGTCCGATCAACAATCACCCGGATGGAATCGTTCCCTCGCTGAGATCTCGGCAACCCGTGCACGAAATCCATAGAAAGATCGTCAAATTTTCCACTCTAGAATCGACAACGACTTCAAATAACCGCCCGGTTTCTGGCATTCCGCCTTCACCATAACACAGGTTTGGCATTTGGCCACATAAAGAGCAACATCTTTCTTTAGCCCTGGCCACCAAAATAGCTTTTTCATATCCCTGAACATTTTCGTGCTTCCTGGGTGGATTGAGTACTTTGTATAATGCGCTCATACATCAATTGTTCCCTCAATTTACCCACATTTGGGACGTACAAACGGCCTTATTTCCGCAAAAGACCGTCATTCAAGGAGAACTTTCCTTCTGGCCCAGCTTTTGCATAGCGTAGGAGATCTTCATCCACCTCCGTTGCCCGTCGAACTCGGTCCGCAAGGTCACATTGCACCTTCGTCCAGTTCAAACATGCATTGGCAATGGAATTCTTGTCAACACAAGAAAGCTTTAACGCTTCTAGCTTCTGGAAGAGACGTTCATCATGCTTCTGCAACCAAGCTGCTCTTGCCGGAGTCTGCCGACTCAAGACATCCGCGACAACATCCCCTTCCCGGGAGTATAGTGAATCTCAAAGGTGTAGTCCCCGAGGAACTCCAACCACCTTCGTTGTCGCATATTCAAGTCCTTCTGCTCCAATATGTACTTCAAGCTCTTGTGATCTGTATAGATCTCCACCTTCACACCATAAAGATAGTGTCGCCACAGCTTTAGTGTAACATCCCCTATCCTTCGCATAGCATATAGCAGTAGGTCCGGCCAGTGCCCGACGCCATATACCACAGACAGACTGGGTGGTTACTCAATGGAAACCATCCAACCATTTCAACATCCTACACAGAGTCATTCTAGCGGAAGCATTTTTATAAGTTGCAATTAAAAGAACCCAGCACAAATAGCATGAATGTCCACTAAACACCCCCAAAAGGAATGAAGTACAAATACACAAGTACAGGCCTTATGGCCTTACAATTGTTTTCCTTAAATTACATGTTTTCAAACCTCGGCACGCAGGCCGACCATACATGAATAAAATAAAACACTCAAAGTTAGGCCTTCGAGGTCCGGCTCAGAAACTTGGGCTTTAGCCCGCTATTTACCGCTCGGCTCCGCAGCACTTGCAAGCATAATCCACCGCAACGGTGGCAAACCAAAGCAACGGTCATCAATGCTAGCCAAATTATAACGATCCCGCCCCCAACTCGGGGCGACGATGCTCCTTCCATGCAGTTTATTAGCATAACCAAACAGTATATAAATATACATTGCATCACAAGCATTGGCACGCACGGCCACACGCCCCGTGCACTCAAGGCACATTCTCGGTGAACCGGTTAATGTCACGTCAATTTAAGTCATAGACACCCCGGTCTCACCACCGCCACTTTGACGGCCAAACTATGAGTATTTTGTCTTCCCGGCATGGGTCACATCAATTTAAGTCATAGACCGCCGAAGACCCTCATCTATGCTAACGGCTCACACCGAACGACATAGAACAGGTACGATTCTGCCTGACCCGTTGCTCACACCGCAACGTTAATTTAAAACATATGCGCGGGTCAAACTTCTCCCGAGTCCTATTTCCGTCACACACTTTACATAACCAGTTATGTTCAAGTTGGCTCCCAGGCCACCATGTTGGCAGACTCACGCATCTGCCCAGTTTTCCGGGTGCACCTTGGAGTTAATTCCAAAGACTCCCTGTTGCAATCTACCGCGTAGAAAACCCGAAAAACACACATTCGCACGGATTCTTCTCCAGCCATTTATGAAATGCAACATCACCGATCCAGACCAACTTGTCCGGGTAGGATTCACACATCATGCCTATATCTGTTCTCAATTACAGACTCTACATGTACACAACGATGACAATTCATGTCTACCCGAAGGAACGCCTCAAACTCACCACAAACTCGCGAGAGCGGGCATCCCTATGCAAAAGAAGTAGAGCTTCACATGCTAAAGTAGAGAATCGTTACCCTAACGTTCTTCCTTGGCGCCATGGAAATGTAAGCGGATGAAAAGCACCGCACTCTCTTTTCCTCCGTAGATCCGAAGTCGGTTCGCGATTTGGAGCTCTGAAGCTCCGCCGGTGACCGGATCTAGGCTTCTTCTTCCTCCTTTGCTCTCCCCTCTTTCTTGACTTAGAAAGAAAACCACTCAAGAGAAATGAGGGTTTCAAAGGCCCAATCCCGGGTATATCCCAGTAGGAACAACCCCCAACCGTCGGATCCCAAAATAAGGAAACGAATGGCTACGATTCGTAGCTTAAAAGTAAAACCTGGGCCGAACACGGCCTGCGACACGCCCGTGTCCAGGGCCGTGTCCCTCAGAGAATCGTTACCCTAACGTTCTTCCTTGGCGCCATGGAAATGTAAGCGGATGAAAAGCACCGCACTCTCTTTGCCTCCGTAGATCTGAAGTCGGTTCGCGATTTGGAGCTCCGAAGCTCCGCTGGTGACCGGATCTAGGCTTCTTCTTCCTCCTTTGCTCTCCCCTATCTCTTGACTTAGAAAGAGAACCACTCAAGAGAAATGAGGGTTTCAAAGGCCCAATCCCTGGAATATCCCAGTAGGAACAACCCCCAACCGTCGGATCCCAAAATAAGGAAACAAATGGCTACGATTCGTAGCTGAAAAGTAAAACCTGGGCCGAACACGGCCTGCGACACGCCCGTGTCCAGGGTCGTGTCCCTCATTCGCCGTCAAAATCAACGCGTTACGAAACTTACACGGATCCCGACACGCCCGTGTTTACCTGACACGCCCGTGTTCCAACTGACACGACCGTATGGTTGGCCGTGTGCCCCATCGACACAGCCCCGAAAACAACCCGAGACTCACACGGGTCTTGGACACGCCCGTGTCCTATTTGACACGCCCGTGTCAAACCCAAACACTCCTGGGCTCCAGGCCGTGTTCACTGTCTCGACACCTCGTCGAGCGAAGTTCGTCGACCACCCGACACGGCCTTGGACACGCCCGTGTCCTAGGCCGTGTTCCCTATCTCGACACATCGTCGAGCGAAAATGTCGACTCCCCGGGCCGATCGTCGACATGGGCTCGACACGCCCCGAGACACGCCCGTGTCTCAGGCCGTGTTCGCTGCTTGACGATCGTCGACTCCAAATTTTGTCGACCTCACGGCCAAATCGTCGACTCGAGCCTGACACGCCCTGGGACACGCCCGTGTCCCAGGCCGTGTGGCCCCTACCAAATACCAGATTTGGCCCAAAACTCCTCTCGTCGCTCTTTTGAGTTTCAGAGCGTTTCATTTAGTGCAAAGATCACCGCCTCCAACTCAAGATCATGGACGGGACAGTTCCGCTCGTGCACTTTCAGCTGGCGTGAGCCATAATCAATCACCTTTCCATTTTGTAGAAGCATGCAGCCTAATCCGCTCCCTGAAGCATCACTGTATATTACAAATCCATCGGTACCACATGGCGATGACAACACCGGCGCCGTGGTCAACCGAATCTTCAGGTCTTCAAAAGCTCGCGCGCACTCTGGCGACCAACGAACTTCTGTTCTTTTCGCGTCAACATGGTTAGCGGCAAAGCAATCCGCGAGAAGTTTTCCACAAATCGTTGGTAGTAGCCTGCTAGTCCAAGGAAACTCCGGACCTCGGCCACTGAAGACGAACACTAGCCACTCCTCTATGGCTCTTATCTTCGCTGGATCCACAGCTATGCCCGCTCCACTCACCACATGGCCCAAAAAAGCCACCGACGATAGCCAAAACTCGCACTTCGAGAACTTGGCAGAGAGCTGATTCTGCCTCAATGTATTCAACACCAACCGCAAATGCTTCTCATGATCGTCTTCCAATCTCGAGTACACCAGGATATCATCAATGAACACTATCACGAACAGATCCAGGTACTCGCGGAATATTCGGTGCATCAAGTCCATAAATACTGAGGGCGCATTGCACAGCCCAAACGGCATGACCGTGAACTCGTAGTGCCCGTACCTTGTTCCAAATGTGGTTTTGGGACTATCTTCTTCTCGGATCCTCAATTGGTAATAACCAGATTTCAAGTCCAACTTCGAGTAGACGGACGATCTCACTAGCTGATCAAACAACTCATCTCGGTCAGCTTATTTAATTCGCGGTAATCAATACATAACCGCAAGCCACCGTCTTTCTTCTTCACAAAAAAACACAGGGGCGCTCCAAGGAGACATGCTTGGGCGTATATAACCCTGCTCCATCAATTCCTGTAATTGGACTTTCGACTCCGCCATTTCCTTAGGCGTGACGTGATATGGAGAGCGGGCCACAGGTTTCGCACCTGGCACCAACTCGATCATGAAGTCAATCTCACGCTGGGGTGGTAGCCCAGGGATATCCTTGGGAAACACATCTGCAAATTCCGACACAATCGGAACATCACGCACACTAGTATTTGGCTCAATAGCCTGAATCAGGGTGAAGTAGCACTCCGCACCCTTCCGAACAGCCTTCAAGACTTGGAGTGCAAACAACAACATCAATCAAGCATGTTGCTCCGCAAGCTAATCCAACAGCCATTTGGCAACACCACTATGACGCTATCTGTCCTCACACGACTAGGTATCCCAAGCCGCGCTAGAAACTCGCTAGACAGAAAAGAATACGAAGCATCCGTATCAAACAGTGCTTGTGTCAGCGTGTTCTGAATCATTGCAAAGCTTGTGGTGCACATAACACACACAAGCAACATACACAAGATGCAAACAAAAGCAAGCAATACGATTATCACGCACTCGTAACACTTAGGATTGTGCCTGAGACGCAGAGGACTCCACCACTGCTTTTCCCGTCTCCAAATAAGACGCTCCGATTTCCTGCTCAACCAGACGTCGACGACTCCTGATAAGGTTGGGCACAAGTGTCCCCATGACATAAAACATCAACAATCTAGTCGTGTTCACGGCTATCGTACAAACGCGTTGATCCCACACATCCATGTATTGTAGTTATATAACATAAACGCCATCATAGAACTATCATCCAAAACGGCTTACTGTACATATACCACATGCATAATCCACCATACATGAGGAGCCCAATTATTTATGTACATCATTATGTTGACATTTCCTTCTCCTTTATTGCCCGCTACGAGCCAACGCGGTAATCTCGGGCTTTATGTCATTCTTTACCACACAAATAACGCTTGTATTGCTTCTTTGGCTGCTGAACACCATCCCAACAGTCACGAGCGATGTGTCCTACCTGACCACAAGCATAACAAGTACGCTTATCGAGTCTTTGCCTCTTACGGTGAGCATACTTCCCAACCCTTGGAGTGCGCACTTTCCTGGTCGCATGCATTTGCTGGGCTCTCAGGAATCCCAAGAACTTAGAACCCATCAACAAGAAACAGAGTTCCTGACGTAGCCCATCATAAAACCGATTGATCTTCATCCCCTCAGTTTAAAACACAAACTAGGGTTGTTGTCTCATTGCAACAAATGCATGAAAATAGTCCTCAACCGTGTCCTCTCCTTTGCTCAAACACACGTTCACCGACGAAGCTGAGGCACTTCCCCTTGCCGTTTGCTCAAGTTCACTACACGGCATGGGACGCATTACCGGATCAGAGGGTTGAACCTGTCCCTCATGGTAAGCCTTGAGCGTTGCAAAAACCACATCGACAATCAGTCGAGCCATTTCTATCGATGGAGGAGATGTTGGTACCATAGTTGATGTCATGCTTCCCATCGAGTGTTGGGGTTCTTGCTGCCATGCCATCGCACTCGTCGCCTACATTCGGAAAATTACACAAGTAAGCAACAAGATAGGAACGCGCGGGTTCCTCAAACAAAAAAAATTTGCATTCCTATCATGGACATTCAGGAGTTCAAACGTGTTAACGTGGTTTGCATAGACACGTGCTCGCCACCCCACAAAAGAAGTCGACCACAACTTCTAGAGGGAAAGACCAAGACAACTGATACCAAAAATGTAACAACCCCATCCGTTTATATAATATATACTAAAAGGTCCGGCCGGGCCCCCACAACATATACCACAAAACAGACGATGAAGCAACGGAGTGATACCAGAGTAGCGCAGCGCACCTAACACATTTCATTCTAGCGGAAGCTTACAACACTACACTTGAACTCCACTCTTGAATGTCCAACATATAAAAACTCCACATTTTATATATCATAGGAATGTCTTACAAAACACATAAAGAGTTGGCCTTATGGCCTTACAGGGCTTTCAAACAGTGGCCCAAACATTGGCATGCAGGCCGGCCACATCAAAAGAAAACATAACATTTACATCCACATTAGCCTTCGAGGGCTAGCAGCGGCGGCAGCCAAAGCAGTAGGGACTTCAACGCTTATGCGTCCCGCTCGGTTCTCCAGCACCTGCACGGGGACATTCCACCCAAGGGTGGCAAACAGAGGCAACGGTCAGCATTCAGCTGACCAAATTATAACGACCCTACCCCTTTCTCGGGGAAGCGGTATTCTTCCCTGCAGGCATAGCATATCACAAGCATGTATATTTCTATCTCATATAATGTGCTTTCACGCACACATGCCATCACAACCATCAGCCACCCGGCCCAACGGTCCGTGCACTCAGGGCACATTTTTGGTGTATTGGCAAATCAGTTGCCCACCACCGTATCAGGGTCACAGCCCAACAACAACTCACTTGAGCATTTACTCCATGGCGTGCAGCCGGAGTTTTATAGTCTTAGTGAACCGAGATTGGCCCGTAGCCCCCCATTGTATCACGGCGCGTAGGCCTAAGACTCTTGCTATGCGCTCCAACAGACCACACTTTCTAGTCTAATGTCGGACGAATATAGCGCAGGTGGGATCCTCCACACCCCCCCCCCCACCCCCACCCCCCCCCCCCCCCCCCCGCGTTGCTCAAATCGCCTTGCCATCACCGAGTACGGCGTACTCGCGGCTAAATAAAGGCGCGGGTAGGTCTCACCAATCCTGTTCTGGAATTTAAGCCTGAGCATAACTCTTACACCCATTCTCTCACAACATTAGCAGGTCTTTCCTGGGCACACCAGTACTTCCTGCTACTCTTTTCGCAGGTGGACACCGCAAATATCACAAATGTCCGGAGTCTTTCCTGGCTACCACGCCAGTACTTCCTGTTACTCTCTTCACAGGTGGACTCCCCATGAACATTAAGCATTACAAAGGGTATTTCCTGAAATTCCAATCCAGTACTTCCTGATACTTCCTTTCACAGGTCGAACCTAATAGCACAAGCAGCACAAGCCTTATACGGGTATTTTCCTGGACTACCACTCCAGTACTTCCCGCTACTTCCTTTCACAGGTCTAACCCGTCGACTCCTAACCTACACGTTTATCACGGAGTCTTCTCCGGTTTGTATATGCAACATCACCAATCCAGACCAACCTGTCCAGATGGGCTTCACACAGCATGCTTATTTCGTACTCCATTTCCGGATATATATGCCAACAAAGGGGATTCCATGAATCAACCCAAAGACTCCCAAAATCATCCACCTTTTGGTGGGGGAATCACATACATATGCAAAAAAGGAAGCCTTCACATGGCTAGGAAGAAAGGTCGTTACCCTTGAAGACCGTTTCGGTGCCATGAACTCTTAACTGGCTAGGAAGATCCACAACAACGTTTCCTCCGCAACGCCGGCCTCAGATCTCTCGTCGGAAAACTGCAGCAGCACCGGTGACCAACCCCTTTCCTCCTCCTCTTTCTTCCTCTCCCTTTCTCTCACTAGGAATGTAGAAAGAGAAGACCAAAAGCAAAATGAGATTTCCCTTCTCATCTACGGCCTTAAGGAAGTAGGGAGGCAGCTCAGCCATTGGATCCCAGCGGAAGGAACGGACGGCCACGATTTTGCCACAAAGCCCAATTTTTGCCTGACACGGCCTGTGACACGCCCGTTTCCCAGGCCGTGTGCCTCAAGCGGTGCTCAACCGACTTATCCAATCCAGTGATATTCCCATGTGACACGCCCATGTCTCAGGCCGTGTGACCATGACACGACACTAGACACGCCCCAGCTCAAATTCGTCGGGCTGAGTTCGTTGACCGCGCTGACACGCCATGTGACACTCCCGTGTCATAGGCCGTGTCCTAACTCGACGATCGTCGACCAAATTTTATCGACCACTCGTTGATTGTTCCTCCCGAGCACTTCGTCGAACGCAGGACACGCCCTGGGACACGCCCGTGTCCCAGGCCGTGTCACCCCAAAAACCTTGCATGAAAAATGGGCTGTTACACCAGATCTCTCAAATGAGAGCGATTCAGGTTGCCATGGCTCAAGTGGAGCCACCGGGTCGATTGTGTCCGTCCCCGACATGATATTGCATTAGAAATCTGCTTCGTTAGTGGATTAGGCATTGTGGGTGAAGCCGTAGTCGCGAGCATTAGTCCGACTCGGTGATGTTGCATAGCGAGGCTTAAGGATTTTGTTAGAAATCCGTTAGTGGCAAGATGTCATTAGTGGTGTGGTTTTCCCCCTCTTTCGTGTGAGTATGTGTAACCAAAACCGGATCGGGTAGAAATTAGAGTACACGCGGGGGCGCAGGGACGGTACGGTATGAATGGTGGTTTAGGTGGTGAAAGGCTTGAGATTGTGATGTGCTAAGGGTGGTTTGTCTCTGTGGTCGGCTGGCTAGCCCGTGACATGCAATTCATGTGGGGAGAGTGTCCCGACGAGACAAGCCCCCTTCTGTGAAACTAACGAGCACGCCAAGCTTTGGACAAGCCCGGATGATACCAGCTGGGTCCCGCTGGGTCTCCTTCGGTGGACTTGGTCCCGATATTGGAGCCGAGCCTGGTTCGTCGTGAACGGGTAGTGTCTAGCAAGGGTTCTTAGTATAGGTTGGTTTGTGTGTGTGGCAGAATCCTGACGTGAGAAGTCCGAGCTTGCAGGCAAGCCCGAGTTTTGAGACCCACGAGCGGGTAGGGCCGAGGCAAGAGTTCCGTGTGGCGGCTTGTATGTCGTTAGGAAAAATTGGAAGTACCCTTGTGTTTGCGGCTTGAACATCAATGGGGAAATTGTAAGTACCCGATTGATGATGTGTTAGAAGCATACACTCTATGGTGCCTTGGGTGAAGCCCAGGTGTGCATACATGTTGTATAGTAGGCCCCCTTTATTTCATGCTCAACATAGAAACATGTTTGTTGTATGAGACATCCAAACCTGTTTTACTACTTTCAATGTATTTGTATATTTGCTTACAAAGTGCTGACCTGCAGGGTGATGGAGTACCCCGGGATCCGCTAGGGACGGCCGGGAGGAGATGTGTTGGTTACACTGTTGAGGCCAACCATTGCTGACCCACGTTACAACCAATTTTTACAGGACAAGGATAGCAAGCAGGAGCTAGCTCGCCGGCAAAAAGGCCTAAGCCTCATGAAGTGTTCCATGTTGTGTTATTGCTCTATTTTGTGGAATTTCATGCTTGATGCACTTTGTTTTCGGCTTGCATGCCGAGGTAGCCTAGGAGTGCTTATGCACGTTGACATTTGATGTTATTATTTGAGTCTTGAACTCTTATTTGATGTAAGGCCTTAAGGCCATGTTGATACTCATATGTATGTGGATAACTTCTAGTCTTGTTTTTTGTTTTCGCTGTGTTTAGTGTGAATTTCGAGTCGGGTAGTTTATATCATCTTATAATGCTTAAGTTGTGGTGTCTGTATGTTATGGGGCCCCGACCGGACCCATATTGTATGGTCATTACAGGGGAGGTGTTATAATTTGGTATCAAAGTGAGGTTTGTGTCCTAGTTAAGGTTTCGTGGTCGAATGTCAAATCGGATCATGTTAAGAAGTTATCCACATAGGAGTATCGCGGGACCGTGAGTTTCCTTGAGTCTAAGTTTCACGAGAGAAGCTGATTCTTGTTTTATCTTTCTTTTGCTAAGGGTGCAAGCGACGAGGCAGGGACGTCGAAGCTCCTCTGTGCTACTGCTCCAGGTCCGATGAGCATGGGGGTAACCTCGACCGATTTCTGTTGCATGCTTGCAGAAGCAATGATGGCGGCCCAAGCCGCAGAGGCGGCACAAGTTGTGACACCTGTCGCGCAGGAAACAACTCTTGATACCCTGGATGCAACATCGGCCACATAGGGAAGAGGAGCTAGGCATGCAGAGCCTTTGGTGGAAAGAGTGGTGGTCGGGCAGGGAGACCGAAAGATGAAGTATTACTCAGGCTTTCACCCTCTAACGTTTAAGGGAGTCGGCACGCCGACTGATGCAGAGGACTGGTGGGAGAGAATTCAAGAACTGCTAAGGGTAGCAGAGATGCCAGAGGAGAAGCAGTCCGAGTTTGCGACCTTCATGCTGGAAGGTGACACTAAGTTGTGGTGGGTGAGCCATAGCGGTCGCCAGTTCCCTAGACGCACCCTATCCATAGAAGAATTCGGGAATGCTTTCTTGAAAAAGTATATCCATTTGTCGACAAGATTAGCCTTTAGAAACAATTTCTGCACTTGGTGCAGCTGGACAAGACGGTGAATGAGTACGTCTAGGAGTTCACTCATTTGGGTCGTTATGCTGGAACGACCATGACAGGCGATGAGGAGAGGGACAATCTCTTTTACCATGGATTGTGGGAGAATCTGAGACAACTCCTCATAGCTATGAAGAATGTGGGCTTCAATAAGTTGATCGATGCCGCTAGGACGTTGGAGAGCGATACGGAGCGAACCCAACGTCGGAAGGGTTTTGCAGTCAAGCAGGGAGAAGGAAAGCATTCTCAATCACAAGGAAAATTTGAAGGAAGTAGGTGGAAAAAGAAGCATCATCCCTACAAGACTTGGGAGAAGAGTAGTACGAAGTCGGGAGGATCTCGCTTCAAGGGACCACTATCGTGCTACAAGTGTGGCAAGCCGGGCCACATAGCTCGTTTTTGCACTGAAGGTGGCGCTGAGCAGGAGCCAAGGCAAGAGCAGTCGGTGCTCTCTAGGCCCAACGCGGCGGAGAAAGGAAAAATGGCGGAGTCGAGAGCTTCTTGCTTCCAACCAGTGCAGCCAAGGGCGTACAACCTTGGGTAGCAGGAAGCGATCCGCGAACCCGATGTGGTGACAGGTATGAGAAAGTTTAAGTTCATTTATTTACTTTAGACTTTCGAGACCTTTTTTGTATGTCGCCCGTATTGTAGGCTTTGTGTTAGTTTCCAATTACACCGCTAGGGTATTGTTCGATACGGGAGCGTCGCGCTCCTTTCTTGCGGAAAGCTTTATCCGGAGAATTGAAGTTGAGTCATTCTCGGCGGACGCAGAGATGAAGGTGCGCATGCACAACGAGTCTTCCATGACCACCGGGGCGAAGGGACACATTGTTTGGAGTCTAGTCGGAGTTGATTTCGGGTTGGTAGCAACGGTTCTACCGTTGGCCGAATTTGATGTGATCTTGGGAATGGACTGGCTTACAGAGCAGCGTGCCAGTATTGACTGTTTGTCAAAGGTAGTGACCCTAAGAAGCGAGGGAAAGGCAGAAGTTATAGTCGAGGGTCTTAATGGAGTGTCCTGTTCCCTGATTTCAGCCATGCAGTTGGTGCGGGCAGTTAACTAGAGAGGAGTAGCTTTTGTCGCACTGCTAGACGTTCAACTTCCCAAATTATCAATTGGAGAAGTGTCGGTAGTGGTAGAATTTGAGCATGTGTTTCCTGAGGAGTTACCTGGAGAACCTCCTCGACAGGAGATCGATTTCTCGATAGAGTTAGTGTCAGAAGCAAGACCAGTGTCACATCCTCCTTTTAGGACGACACCGAAGGAATTGGCTGAGCTCAAGGTACAGTTGCAAAAACTGTTGGAGCAGGGGTACATTATACCCAGTTCTTCGTCATGGAGCGCACCAGTGCTATTTGTGAAGAAGAAATATGGTAGTATGCAGCTGTGCATAGACTACCGAGAGTTGAATAAACTCACCTTCAAGAATAAGTATCTGATTCCACAGATCGATGACCTGTTCGACCAGTTGGTGGGGTCAGTAGTGTACTCTAAGTTGGACTTGAAGTCCGGATACTACCAGTTACGGATTTGAGACGAGGACATACCCAAGACAATGTTTGGTACGAGGTATGGTCACTTCGAGTTCTCGGTGATGCCATTCGGGCTGACGAACGCGCCATCTGTATTCATGGATTTGATGAACCGAGTATTTAAAGAGTATTTAGACTCATTTGTGGTGATCTTCATTGACGATATTTTGGTCTACTCCACATCGCAGACGGAGCATGAGACTTGGTTGAGGGTAGTCTTGCAAGTGTTGAGAGAGAACCCGTTTTATGCAAAGTTCTCAAAATGCGAGTTCTGGTTAGAAAAGGTGGCATTTTTGGGCCATGTGATTAGTGGTGATGGGGTGGCGGTAGATCCAACAAAAGTTGAGGCCATCAGAGATTGGCCAGTTTTGAGCACTGTGGCGGAAGTCAGGAGTTTTCTTGGACTAGCCGGGTATTATAGAAGATTTGTGGGAAACTTTTCACGGATAGCTCTGCCCCTCACTGCGTTGACTCGCATGGACCAAAAGTTTGTGTGGACTCAAGAGTGCAGTCAAGCGTTTGACACCTTGAAGGAAAGGTTGATGATAGCTCCAATCGCATGTCTCCCAAAAGGGACTGAAGGATTTCAGATTTTCAGTGACGCATCAGGTTGCGGTTTGGGTTGCGTGCTAGTGCAACATGGCAAGGTGATATCCTTTGGGTCTAGGCAGTTGAAACCTCATGAGAGGAATTATCCCGTCCATGACTTGGAACTGGCGGCGGTAAATTTTGCGTTAAAGTTGTGGCGGCACTATGTGTATGGTGCCGAAATTCTTCTAAGGAGGGAGGAGTTGTAACACCCCGATTTTTCAGACCTTGAATTTGTGGAAGCTACTGCGCGGCGATAGTAGCTATCGCTCGGCGGTAGCCTTATTTCGTCGGGTGCAGTTGGCTCGACGAAAGTTGTTCGTCGAGCATTGAGAGGGCTATCGCCCGGCGGTAGTTAGTTACCGTGCGGCGGTAACCCATTCGACGAAAGCCGTTCATCGAGTGTTGAGAGGATTATCGCTCGGCAGAATTTAGTTACTGCGCGGCGGTAACTCCAGGGTTGGCGTCAAGAGTGTTGAGTTCTTGAGAAAGAAGATACCGCGCCGCGTTAGACTTACCGTCGGCGTTAGCACGACATTATTTTTTGTCTTTTGACTCGGGTTGGCTATCGCTCGGCGTTAGCGTTAGCGCCTGACGGTAGAAGACGGAAGCAGTTCCATCGTTTGGCTTTCTAGCCATCCGATTTCATTTAGGTTTTGATCCTAAGGCCCAAGACTCTCCCTCCAGAGTGCTTATATAGGGTTGAGCGGGATTTCTCCCTCATTCCTTCCCTTTTTGGAGTTGATTTATGGTTTTGGAAGAGAGAGAGGGAGGAGGAAGAAGAGAGATTTCTTCCGCCATTGATGGAGCTGCGCAGCCCCGATCGTTGATTCGAGTCTAGATCCGTGGAGAGAACTTGGAGGCACTCGTTTTCTATCGTGCAAGGCACGAATTCCAGCGAGGAAGAGGGGTCATAAGGTAACGACACTTCTCCTCTCAGTTTTAGGTTGCGTGCATGACATCTATTCTTTTCTTGCTTTCTTTCAAGCATTCTAGGCACTGGATCTCTCAAATGAGAGGAATTCTGGTTGTCATGGTTCAAGAGGAGCGACCAGGTCGATTGTGTCCGTCTCCGGCATGATATTGCACTAGAAATCCGTTTCGTAAGTGGATTAGGTGTACAACCCGTATTCGTCGAGGATGGACCTTACCACAGCCAGGTCAGCAGAAATCAAGGTCAACAAGTCAAGACAGAAGTCAACATCAGCGTGTAAGAGCGTAGAAGGCATGGGTGAGTATGTCAAGCTCCTCTCGCATACTCGCCAGGTAGGCGACTAGGCGAGATACTTGCCCAGCCCGTGTGAGTTCCTCCTGGAAGTCGCCTAGTCGCCGGGGGGTGGGGTATAAATATGACCCCCCTAGATTTGCCTATAAATAGGACCCCAAGGGTAAGAGGTGAGGCACTTGAAATCCTCTACAGGATACTCGTGCGGTTCATTTTTGAGATACTAGTTAAGCCTTTGGATTCCTCTTCCTTAGAGAGCAAGTTACGACCTTGCGACTTCGTCGCCAGCTAGCTTCCCACGTACTTAGTTCGACCATCTTTGGTTGAGAAGGGGTATCTCCTTTCGAGCATTCAGGTACGTGGTGGGACCTTCCTGCCGCAACATCTGGGATCCTGTTTGAACTGCTTCTTCGTCCTAGCCACCCTAGCCGTCTGATCTAGCAAACCATCCTCGCCGGGTTTTAAGAGTTCGCAAAAAGGATCGAGCAAACCATCCTCGCCGGGTTTGCTCATCGCCCTGATGTCACGTCGACTTCTCCCCGTCGCCTGACACCGCTAGAAGAGGAAGCGCCGCCTAGGCGAGCTGGAAAAGAGCCCGCTTGGGCGAGGGAAGAGCGACTGATGCAGTCGCGACTTTACCCGGCGAGCAGCCAAGGTGTCCGCTTTCGGGATCCAATGTCGTCGGCAAGATGCAGAGATACTCGGCACTATAGCGAGTATGACATCTCCAGCAAGGTTGAAACTCGCCACCGCCAGGGAGGGAGGAGCCCCTTCTATGACGAGATCATCGCCGCCCCAGTTCCAGAAGGGTTCAGGGAACCCGTTCTCACCTACTACTCCGGCAGAGACGACCCTGTCAAACATCTCCAATGGTTTGAAGACGTCGTCTCCATCCGCAACATGTCTGACGCCTTCAAGTGCCGGTTCTTCTCCATCACCCTCAAGGGCAACGCTAGGGATTGGTTCCATCAACTGCCAGTAGGGTCCGTGTACTACTTCTCAGACCTGTGTCGGGGCCTCATGTCAAGGTTCACGACATCGAAGAAGAGGAAGAAGGAAGCGACGGCTCTCTTCAAAATCGTCCAAGGGCAGCACGAGAGCTTGGGTCATTACATCGATCGCTTCTATGAGGAGATTTTGGAGGTAGAAGAGGTGGACAGCTTTACTCTGATGGTGGCCCGGAAGTTCGGGTTGAAGCAGGGACTGTTCAGTCTGGAGATGGGGTCTAATCCCCCGAAATCTTTCGAAGATATGATAGAGAAGACAAACACTTTAGTTTGGGGAGAGGAGAAGAACAAGGATTTCCTGGCAATGCTGAATGAGGAGGATACGATGGAGAGGGGAAGAGCAGGACCTTCGAGGACGAAGACAAGGAGGACGCCAGAAAGGCGGGAGGAGAGGAAGATGGAAGAGCCAAGGAGAGAGGAGAGGAGGAAGAGGGAGGAACCCAGGACGGTTGAAGAGAGGAGGCAGGAGAGACCTTGAAGACAAGAAGAGAGGAGTCCAGCGGAGGCCCGGGAAGGAGGAAGGGAGGAAAGGCAATTTCAATATCCCGAGAATCGCCCCCAGTGGAGACCACCAGCAAGGCAACACTACCAGGAGGAGAGGAGGAACGGTAACCGACAGGAGGGAGGCCGAGGAGGAGGAAGAAGGGAGACGATGGTCGTCGCTCGCCAGGACAATAAACGGTGCCAGAGGTAGCAGCAGGCAATGCGTCAGGAAGCGAAGATTCTCCTCTACTGCGATATCCATCGGGTAGAGGGGCACGGGACCTTGGCTTGCCCCGAATTCTGGGAAGCAAGGAGGAGGCTGGAGGCAGGAGCAACGGAGAGAGAGAGAGCAGTAGAGGTTGGAGGCCCCGATGGGGCAGGTGGCATTCCAAGCTCCAGCGAGGAGGAGGAATGAAGACCGAGTCGACCTGGGAGTTCGCAGAGAAGTGATACATGGCCCAGGAGGTGGGCATGTAGGCGTGATCAACGGAGTGGCCGTGCTTGGAGCTTGCCGCAAGGGAAGTCTCCACCAAATCTATCGGAAGAACGTCGCCTCGACATCACAGACCCCGCCACCGTTGGAGGAGATCACCTTCTTGGAGGAAGATATGTTGGGTAATGAGAACCCATTCCACGACGCCCTGATGATTCAAGCCGCCATTGAAGACTTCACCGTTGACCGAATCCCCGCGGGCAACGGTAGCTTGGTGAATGTCATCTTCAAGAGAACCTTCGTCGGGCTTCAGGTGGAAGCGTCTCGGGTCCAGGCTGCAGATGGACCTCTCTTTGGCTTCTCAGGCGAGAAGAAAGAGGTGGAGGGAGCAGTGGAGCTGCTGGTTACACTCGGCGGGACGTCGATCAGATGCCGCTTCATCATCATCGACGCGCCTAGCGGTTACGACGCTATCTTCGGACGGCCCCTCATCAACTACTTCAGGGTCGTTCCGTCGCCTTACCACCAGTGCCTGAAGTACTGCCGCGGGGATGTTCAGATCAGGATCAGGGGAGATCCTAAGGCCTCCAGGGAATGCTACCTGAATGCCGTCAGCACCATCAGCTGGATGGGTGATGCGGAGAAGTTAGAGGAGCTGCTGGAGAAGGAGAAGGGACTGTGTGCTGCGGAAGAGGTGGAGTAAGTGGAAGTGATCTCCCGAGGAGGAGAGCCGAGACTGCTGAAGATTGGAGGATCCCTGCCGCTGGAGGGGAAGATTGAGATGGTCGCTTGCCTGTAGGACAACATCGACGTCTTCGCTTGGAGCGCCGCCGAGATGCCATGGGTGGACGCCGATGTTGCCTGCCATCACCTCAACCTGGATCCCGCGGTGGCTCATGTTTTTCAGAAGCAGAGGAAGAGCATCGTCGTGCTGGCCGGGCCGATCAGGGAGGAGGTAGAGAAACTGCTGGAGGCAAGTTTTGTCTGGAGATCCAGTATCCAGGCTAGGTCTCCAATGTTGTAATGGTGAAGAAGCCCGGATGGGGCTGACATTTGTGTATTGACTTTTCAATGTTGAATAAAGCTTATCCGAAGGATTGCTACCCCTTGCCTCAAATCGACGCGCTGGTTGATTCCGCCGTCGGGTTTCCTATGATGAGTTTTCTTGATGCTTTTTTAGGGTATCACAAGATCCAGATGCATCCCCCCGACTGCCGGGACGTCTCCTTCATAACCAGCGATGGCTTCTACAGCTACAAGATGATGCCCTTCGGGCTCAAGAATGCAAGCGCGACTTATCAGAGGATGATGGATCAAATCTTCAAGGAGCAGAAGGGGCGGAACTTGGAGGTTTATGTGGATGACCTCCTTGTCAAGAGTAAAAGTGGCGCAGAGCACATAACGAATCTGGTAGAGACCTTCGCTACTCTGAGGAAGTACAAGATGTGACTCAACCCGGCCAAGTGCGTCTTCATTGCAGGAAGAGGGAAGTTCCTAGGTCACCTCCTCACTCCCAGGGGGTGGAACCTAATCTAGACAAGGTAAAGGACATTCTGAAGATGGCGTCACCAAGGGATCCCAAGGAAGTTCAAAGGCTGACTGGAAGGCTGGCAGGCCTCAGCCATTTCTTGTCCAAAGCAGGGGAGAAGTGCTTTCCGTTCTTCAAAACCCTTTGGGGGAATCAGAAGTTCGAGTGGACTATGGAGTGTGAGGAGGCCTTCGGAAAGCTCAAACAATAGCTAACCCAAGCTCCTCTCCTCCAAGGCCCGCAGGGTAACGAATATCTCTTTCTCTATTTGGGATTCGGGGCAGAGGCGATTAGCTCGGTGTTGGTCCGAGAGGAAGGCAAGAGGTAGCTCCCTGTCTACTATGTTAGTAGAGTGCTGCGTCAGGCGGAGGCGAGATGCCCTATTTTGGAGAAGCTGGTGTTTGCTTTAGTAGTTTCGGCTCGGAGGCTCCGTCCGTATTTTCAAGATCACTCCATCAGGGTCGTCTCCGATCATCCTCTACGGAGTATCCTGGATGGAGTGGAGAATTCTGGCAGGCTGGTAAAGTGGGCGGTGGAGCTTAGCAAGTTCGATATTTCTTACTCTCCAGGGTGGCAATCAAGGCGCAGACGGTGGCGGATTTCCTTGCCGACTTCTCGGCCGAGGTGGAAGGAGAGGAAGGCTCTTCTAGTACAGTTTCCTGGAAGATGTTTGTGGATAGGGTTTCGGGTAGATATTCCGTGGGAGCCGAAGTCGTGCTCGTAAGCCCTCAGTGAACCAGGATAGAGCAAGCGGTCGAGATTCTCTTCCCAGTTAGAAATAAGCAAGCAGAGTACGAAGCCATGGTGGCTGGCTTGCGTCTCGCCAAGGAGTTAGCAATTCGAGATATCAGGGCCTTCACGGACTCGATGGTAGTCGCATCCCAGATCAGAGGTGAGTTCGAGGTGAATGATTCGATTCTGTAGAGATACTTGATCAAAGTGAAAGGTCTGATCGGGGGGTTTCAATCTTTCTTCGTCGAGCACATACCCCGAGAGGAGAATTCAGAAGCTGACTACCTTGCTAAGTACAGTCCCCGGGCTGGGGGAACCGTGACTGAACTATTCCGACCGTCCATCGAAGAAGGGGAGATGATGGAGACCGAGCAGAGGGCGTCCTGGAGGGATCCGTTTGTTTCTTTCCTTACAACAGGTCAGATTCCTTCCAGTGAGTGGGATTAGAGGAAGTTTCACTACAAAGTCGATTACTATTTGCTTTAGGAAGGAGAGCTCTACCGCAAGACCATCTCAGGTCCTCTGGCTCGGTGCCTGTCAGAGATTGAAGTACCTCGTATCCTGGAGGAGATTCACTCAGGAGAGTGCGGCAGTCATTCAGGGACTCGCACTCTGGAACAAAGAATTCTAAGGCATAGGTACTTCTGGCCCACCATTCCAAAGGATGCAGAAGCCTTCTCCAAAAGTGTCTCCAGTGCCAGCTCTTCGCGCCTCTTCAACTACAACCGGCTCAACACCTTCGCTCGATCACTGCTCCATGGCCCTTCGCCATCTGGGGGATGGACTTGATCGGCCCCTTTCCTCAGGCCAGCGGGCAGAGGAAGTTTGTCCTTGTCATGATCGACTACTTCTCCAAATGGATCGAGGTAAAAGCTCTGGCCAAGACTACTTCACATATTATAAAGAACTTCATTTGGGGAGAAATTGCAGGCATGTTCGGGATTCCTCTCGCCATCGTCACCGACAATGGTTCGCAGTTCGCCAGTTTGGAGCTAGAGTACTTCTGCAAGCTGCAAGGGACGGATCTACGATTCGCCTCTGTGCATCATCCTCGTAGCAACAGACAAGTGGAAGCTGCCAACAAGTTGATCATCAACCTCCTCAAGAAGAAAGTCACCAACTTGAAAGGCAATTGGGCAGAACAGCTCCCCTCGGTTCTATGGGCTCTGAGAACAACTCCAAACTCGGCTACGGGGGAAACTCCCTTGAAGTTGTCCCTCGGGTCCGAGACACTCATCCTAGTGGAGTTTGAGGTTCGAATCCCGAGAGTCATAGCAGCTGGAGATGACAGTGAAGAATGAGGCTTGGAGAATGAAGATGCCCAAAAGCTCTCGCTGGATTTCGTGGAAGAGCTTCGTGACTTGGCCTCCATCCGCCAAGAGGAGATCAAGCGGTGCATGGCAAAGCACTTCGAAAAAAATGTTCGCTTAAAGCATTTCCTCGCAGGGGACCTGGTTATGAAGAAGGTGGACGCCGCAGGAAGAGGAGCAATAGTTGTCAAGCTGCATCCAAATTGGGAAGGTCCCTTCATTGTCCAGGAAGTCTTGGCCACCAGAGGCTATTATCTCCAGGATCAGGTTGGAGAGCAACTGGAGGTACTTGGAGCGGGGATGGCCTGAAAAGGTTCTATCTCTAGCAGTTCATGTTGTACTTGTACTTATACATGTTTTCAGATATACATATACACATGGTAACAACTGTTTGGCTTCTGTTTATGCATTTTTCACCTCGAGTTTTCTGAGAACTCAAGGTTCTGCTCAAAGATCGATCCGAGAAACCGGCCGTCAACTTGTTCCCCCTGGATAACCCAGTGCGGACGATGGGACGATGCCTCGGGATATAAGCGTCCTTGTAAGACTGGACCCCTGCATTGACGACCGAGATCAGCTCCCCCCTTGCATGTCGGCCTAGCTATCCCCGATTGTATCTCTCCTCCGACTGGAGGAACTAGCGGGAACAGGTTTGGACTCCAACCTCTTGTATTTGAGGAAGGATCAACCTTGCCAAGCTCTCATTTTGGGCAGCGGCCCTATTAATTATTTTCAAAGGCAAGATAACTGGCCAAAGGGCAGGGATAGGCCCCAGGGAAGATGTTAGTCGCGAGTGCATCCTGGAGGACCCTCGGACGAACATAACCCCTCGCTCTTGCATTTACGCTCGTAGCCAGTTGGCGGATCTGAAAGCAATTTCAACGGTTGGATTGGGAAATGAGCCTTTGACCTGTTTCTCCTAGATAGCCCAGTTCGGACGATGGGACGATGCCTTGGGATATAAGCGCCACGGACCCCTGCATTGACGGTTGAGATCAGCTCCCCCCTTGCATGTCAGCCTAGATACCCTCGATTGCATCTCTCCTCCGGCTGAAGGAACTATTAGGAATAGGGTTGGACGCCAACCTCCCAACTCGACGTCGGCGAGATCATTGCTCTCTTTATAAATTTCTTCGTCGTAAAAGATATTGATACACTTGATTCATTGTCAATCTCTTAAAAGTAACAGGAAAAATGATTCCAACAGTATATCAAGTTCCTCTTTGGAGTGATGCTATAGTACGAGATATCTGTACGAGCTCCTCTCCTGCAGACCGACTACTTGCCTCCCCGAATTGACATACACCACTCTAGTTGAGCAAGGCTCCTTAGAGCGGTCGACTCCAACATATCAATTCCTCAAGTGGTAGTGTTTTCGTAAGTCCAAGTCCCTAAACGAGCTTCTCTCCTGCATATTGGCCAAGGACCTCCTCGAGTAAGATCAAGATCCTTGTTGGAGTGATGTTGTAGTCCGAGATCTCTGTACGAGCTCCTCTCCTGCAGACCGACTACTTGTCTCCCCGAGTTGACATACATCACTCTAGTTGAGCAAGGCTCCTGAGAGCTGTCGACTCCAATATTTGAAGCCCTCGAGTGGTAGTGTCGTAGTAAGTCCAAGTCCATGCATGAGCTTCTCTCCTGCATATTGGCCAAGGACCTCCTCGAGTGAGATCAAGATCCTCGTTGGAGTGATGTCGTAGTCCAAGATCTCTGTACGAGCTTCTCTCCTACAGACCGACTACTTGCCTCATCGAGTCGACTGATCCCCACCCCCAGTTGAGCTTGACTCATGCTGGGTGTTGACTGATTCCTACCCCCCAGTTAAGCTTGACTCCTGCTGGGTGTCGACTACTCCTAACCATCAACCAAGCTCAGCTCCTCATAGGATGTCGGCTCTGGTCTTCGAGCCCATCAGAATTAACTCAAGAAAAACAAAATAAATTGTGCATGTGCAGACAGGTCATAGCGAGCATGCGAGTAGGTTTCGGCGAGTATGCGAGCACGACATAGTAATATGCGAGTATGTTATGGTGAGTATATGTACAGGATGCAGGCGAGTATCAGGATGCAAGTTGTTTGGACGACTACGATCATGCGAGTAATGGCTACGCGATTATGCATGATATCGACGTGTGAGTAAAGCGTCGCTAGTAATCCTCCCCAAGCCTATGAGCCTAGCGAGTATCATCAACAAACATACATGAAAGCAGATAATGACAACGGTAATTCAAACTTGTATAAATATATATTTCAAAAAATTTACAAGTTACAAAAGGTTGATGTTCCAAAATGCCACTAACTGTTATGCGCTAGTATGATGAATATCGGCAGTAACTAGGACTCATCGTCACCAGTATCAGGCCGATATTCCTCATCTCTGATATCAGCATCCTCCTCTTCCTCGCCGCTCTCCTCGTTCTCCTCCTCGCCGCTACCACTGCTGTCACTGCTGATGCTACTGTTGTCGCTGCTGCTGGAGCCCGACGATGATGAAGGTAGGTGATCTGGCGAGGTTGATTCGTCGGCGAGCAGCTCAGGGATGAGCTCGTCCACAGTGAACTGCTTCTCCCCCTCGTTGAGTTTTTCGCTGATTCTCTGTTGAAGTTGGTAACCGGGCGGTCTGGCGGTCTGTCTTGGCAGGTTGATAACCGCGTGGTTTTACTGTTACCCTTCTGTGGTTTGGTTGCTGTGTGGTACTGTCTGAGGTCCAAGCAGTCTAGCGGTTTGTCTCTGGCGACTTGGAGACCGGGCGGTCTAGCGGTCTCTCATGGCGATCTCTCTCTCTCTCTCTGGCAGTAGCCGAGCGGTTAGCCCTTCTGTCTAACCGCGCGGCTTGTGCGGTTTGTGTCTGTATAGTTCGCTCGTGTCCTGTAAATTTTTAGTCCCACATCTCTTATTTGTATTCTCTCTTCTCTCCTCCATTCTATATAAGGGAGGTCATACCTTTGTAATAGATACCTTTTTGAGATAATAAAGTTTCTATTAAACCACTTCCGGCTTGTTTTTTGTTCGTTTCTAACATGGTATCAGAGCAAACGATCTTTTCCTCCTGATTCAGCTTCTTCTTCTATTCGCGCGGGCTATCTTCTAGCCGCTCGACTTCTTTCCCTCCGCTTGATTCTCGGCTTGTTTCTGCTTCCCGCGACCTGTCTTTGCGGCTTGCCTTCTCTTCTGACCGCTGCCCTGTTAGTGCGGCTTGTTTCTCATTTCTTCTCTTCTCTCGCTGCTCCTCTTAGTCGTCGCGGCTTGTTTAATAGTCGCCTCGACCTGTTTCCTTCTACCCGCTCGTGCTAACTATTCGTTGCGGCCTCTCTTTTGCCGTCCGACTTCTTTTCGCCTGCCTGTGGCTTTTCTAGCCACGCGGCCTGCTTCTATCCGACCGGCTTGTGTCTTGTTTTAGCCGCCGCGGCTTGCTGTTCTCTCGCCGTCTCTCTTCAATAGATTCCACTTCCTCTGAGCCGTCCGCCTCGGTGGTCATCTCTTCTGGTAGTGCCCACACTATTACTCGCGGACGATGGTTGATCGATTCTGGTGTTACAAATCATATGACAGGCAATCCTCAATGTTTCTCTCATCTAGACACCCATGATCGGTTGCCCCCTGTCATAGTTGTGGATGGTTCTCCCTCCCCGGTCAATGGGACGGGCATGGTTCACGTCACTCCGTCTCTCTGCCTTGCAGATACCCTTTATGTGCCCCAGTTTCCTTGCAATTTGTTATCGGTTACCTCTTTATGCAAGCAACTACAGTGCTCCGTCACATTCACTCCTACCTCTTGTTATTTTCAGGATCCGGCCTCCCAACGGACGATTGCTACTAGGACTGAGAGTGGAGGCCTCTACTTCCTCGACAACGTCTTTGCTCTCTCTGCCTTCTCCTCCTCCTCTACAGATCTTCTCCAATGTCATCTTCGCCTTGGTCATGCCCCCCCTCGCCATCTTCGCCAACTTCTCCCTCACCTCCCTTCCCAACATCCTCCTCTTAATTGTGACACATGTCAACTTGGCAAGCATCACCGCTCTTCCTTTCCTCCGAAGCAAGCTCGTGGATCCACCCGTCCGTTTGATCTTGTTCACTCTGACATCTGGGGTCCTGCTCCTACCCTTACCGTTGGGCGGGGTAGTTCTTACTTTGTTACGTTCATTGATGACTTTTCTCGTTGTACTTGGGTCTATCTCTTACGAGACCGTTCTGAACTTTTTGATGTCTGGACATCCTTTTATCATTCAATTCAAACTCAGTTTGGTGTTTCCATTAAACTCTTACGCTCGGATAACGCAAAAGAGTATCTTAGCCAATCCTTTTCCTCTTTTTGTACGCAACATGAGATTATTCATCAAACCAGTTGCGTTTACTCTTCCCAACAAAATGGAGTGGCGGAACGCAAAAACCGTCACCTCCTTGATGTTGCTCGCACTCTGCTTACGCAAATGCATGTCCCTCGCTCCTAATGGGGTTATGCTGTTCTCATCTCTTGTTATCTCATCAATCGCATTCTCTCCACCGTTCTCCATGGTCAAACGTTTTTCTCCATTCTCTATCCGGGCAAAGAACCCTTTCCTCTTCCTCTACGTATCTTCGGATGCACAGCCTTTGTGCATGCTCCCTCTACCACCCGCGACAAACTCTCCCCTCGGTCCACCAAATGTATCTTTCTGGGGTACTCTCCCACTCAGAAGGGTTATTGTTGCTTTGACCCCGTCACCCGTAAATAATTTGTCTCTGCGGATGTTACCTTCTTTGAAAATGCTTCTTACTTCTCTTCCGCTTCTTCCTCTCCTCCTGCTCATCCTCCACACACCCCCGCTCCTTCTATCACCAACCCCCTTATTCCCTCCACTCCTGCTACTGTTCTGCCACCTCCACTATCTCCACTGTCTTCCCCCGCTCCTTCTCCTTCACCTTCCTCCTCTTCGCTGTCGTCGCTCTCTTCTCCTGGGCCAGCTTTCTCCACCACGGATGCTCCGGATCCTGCGGTACCTGCTGACCTGGACCTTCCCATTGCCCTTCGCAAAGGGGTTCGGGCTTGTACCCAACATCCTCTTGCTGCTGTTGTTTCCTATGATCGTCTGACGCCTGCTCGACGGGCCTTTGCTCTGGCTATCTCTTCTACTTCCACCACCCGTTCCTATCAGGAAGCTCTTACCCTTTCGCATTGGAAAGCTGTCATGGATGAGGAGATTGCTACTCTCACTGAATGGGGAACCTGGACTCTTGTTCCTCCTCCTGTTAGCACGGATGTTGTGGGCTGTCGCTGGGTTTTTGTGGTGAAATTCCTCCCTGATGGCCGTGTGGATCGCTACAAAGCCCGCCTGGTGGCTAAAGGATTCACTCAGACCTATAGTGTTGATTATTTTGATATCTTCTCTCCTGTTGCTCGTCTCAGCACCATACGGGTCCTTCTCTCTGTGGCTGTCAACCGAGATTGGCCGATTTCCCAGCTGGATGTAAAGAATGCCTTCCTTTATGGTGATCTTCAGGAGGTCGTCTACATGGAGCAACCTCCTGGGTATGTTGCTCAGGGGGAGACCCGAGTATGCCGGCTGCAGAAGGCAATCTATGGCCTCAAGCAGATCCCTCGCGCTTGGTTTGACAAGTTCAGCGGCATCGTGGCGGCCGTTGGTTTTGCGCGCAGCTCTGCTATCACTCGCTATTTATTCGCAAAACCTCCTCGGGACTGGTGGTTCTTGCTGTGTACGTCGATGATATTCTTCTCACTGGCGATGATCAGGAAGGGGTAGCCTTGACCAAGCGGCATCTTCATCAACATCTGGTCACGAAAGATATGGGCTCTCTGAAGTACTTTTTGGGGATCAAAATCTCTCGGAAGCCCAACTCCATAGTCCTCTCCCAACGTAAGTATGCCCTTGATCTATTAAAAGAAGCAGGATTGACTGGGGCCAAACCTGCCTGATGCCCCATGGCAATTGGAGAAGACAAAACCTGGATAGATGATTCGCCTCTTCTTTCAGATACTACGCGGTACAGGCGTCTTGTTGGTAAGCTCATATATCTCACAGTGACCAGGCCCGACATTTCCTATGCTGTGGGCAAGGTGAGTCAATTCATGCAAGCACCTAGGGAGTGTCATCTACAGTCCGCCTTGCGGATCTTGGAGTATGTCAAAGCTGCGCCTGGGAAAGGATTACTCTTTCAGAAGAATGGTCATCTAAGGGTTGAAGCCTACTCAGATGCGAGTTACGCTGATGACAAAGGGGATCGCAAGTCTACCTCCGGTTTTTGCACCTTTGTTGGGGGAAATCTGGTAAGCTGGAAGAGCAAGAAGCAGTCTGTTGTCTCCAGGTCCAGTGTTGAAGCAGAGTATCGGAGTATGGCATAGACCACTTGTGAGTTAAAATGGCTACGGGCTCTCATGCTGGATTTAGGAGAGGTCTACAGTTATCCTCTACCTATGTTCTGTGATAACAAGGCTGCCATATACATCTCCAAAAATCCGGTCTTCCATGAAAGAACCAAGCACATTGAGGTCGACTGTCATTTCATTCGTGAAGAGATTTTGAAGGAACAAATTTGCATTCCCTTTGTCACTTCTGATAAAGAGCTGGCTGACATCTTCACCAAGACAGTATCCTCCTCGTTTCTTCATATTTGTAACAAGCTGGGCATGATCGATATATATGCTCCAGCTTGAGGGGTAGTGTTGAAGTTAGTAACCGGGCGGTCTGGCGTTCTATCTTGGCGGGTTGATAACCGCGCGGTTTTACTGTTACCATTCTGCGGTTTGGTTGCTGTGTGTTGCTGTCTGAGGTCCAAGCGGTCTAGCGGTTTGTCTCTGGCGACTTGGAGACCGGGCGGTCTAGCGGTCTCTCATGGCGATCTCACTCTCACTCTAGCAGTAGCCGAGCGGTTAGCCCTTCTGTCTAACCGCGCGGCTTGTGCGGTTTGTGTCTTTATAGTCTGCTCGTGTCCTGTAAATTTTTAGTCCCACATCTCTTATTTGTATTCTCTCTTCTCTCCTCCATTCTATATAAGGGAGGTCATACCTTTGTAATAGATACCTTTTTGAGATAATAAAGTTTTTATTAAACCACTTCTGGCTTGTTTTTTGTTTGTTTCTAACATTCTCAGCCTCGCGAGAACGACATTGCCCGCCGCACGGGCTATCTCGCGGCGGATAGATGACCTCTCTTTCCAGAGGACGCGAGATCTCTTGATCGCGTAGTGAGGGACGTCCTCCGGCCGCGGCGGAGGAGCTGAAGAACTTGCGCCGGCTTGTAAGATGGCTAGGCGAGATTCCATCTCGGCTGCGCGGATTTGGGTTACCTCCAGCTCAGCCTGAGACTTAGCGAGTTTTGCCTCATACTCAGAAAGCTTCTTGGCGGTTTCAATCTCGGCAGCCTATGACAAAGAAAAGAGAATCAACAAAAAGAATCCAAGTCCGACAGCGTCAACATCGCGCGCAGGAGGCTACTTACCTCATAATCTCGCCAGCGGACAGACTCCATGCCGAGATCAATTGCCTTCTTGCTGACGATCTTCAGGGCCTTGCTCGTCTCCAGCAGTTTTCACGCCGAGTAATAGTTCAGCTCGACAGCTCGCGCAAGCGAGCATGAGGCCTTCTGGGTGAGATCCTCCGCGCTGAGGTCCAGCATCGACTCCACGTCGGCTCGCCCGTACAACGCGTGGAGGATGGTGAAAGCCTCCCCATTGTCCTCCCAGTCCGTCGACCATGAGGGGAGGTCGGTGCTCAGTGTCACCTGGGGTTCATCCTCTGACTAGGTCACCAGCGGGCGACCATAAGCATCCATCGCCCCGATCCCCAAGTTGAAGTTGGGGTCAAAGTGAGGAAGCCGAGCATCGAGCGGCGACTCGTGGTCATCAGGTTGCGGCGACGGCACCTTCGCCCTCTTGCTCGCGGGGCCCGGCGACCCGGATTTCATCTTTCCCTTGGCGAGCCTTCTCTTCTCGCCGACATCAGGCGGGGGGTTGGGGTCATGAAGCGAGGTGGAGACTTCCTTAGTCGGAGGGTGTGGCTTCTCCGGGAGCTCGCACGCCACTGCAAAAGTGCCGAGTAAATATCAATACCGAGCTACACCTAGTAACGTGAGTATACAAGAAATGATTCTCGCTCAAACTTACCCTCGTTGGGGTGGATCTCTAGGAGTGTGTTGACGTTAAGCCGCCAGAAGATGACGTCAAACCGGCGACCACGGAACGACTCCACCAGCTGCTCGCGGACACCCTCCAATATCGGCGGGAGGAAGGCGACATCGGCAGGTTGGTGCGGCCTTCCCAGGACGCCCGTGAAGTCGCCGTGGATGACTATGAGTTGCTCGCTCCAGCGGTGGACCTTGTTTGCCGTCCCCACCAGGGTGCAAACATGGCTGCTGAAATAGACCACTCCCTCGGCAGTCGCGGCAAAGGCGAAGTTCTTGCGGAAGACGAAGAGGTAGAAGGCAACCCTCTCCTTGCGCAAGTAGCACAAGAACCCCATGATGATCGCCACACCGTTGGGGTTGATCTGCGCGGGGATGATGTCAAAGTATCGCAGGATCTCGCAATACTCCGACCAAAGTGGAAGTCGCAGGCCGGCGTCGAAGTGGCGGAGAGGCAGGACCAGCGCACCCTCTATGTGGGTATTAAGTCGCTCGCTGCGACTAGGGAGCCTTGCCGAGTATCCGTCAGGCAAAAGCCTCTCCCTAAAGTTCTCTAAATCTCGCTCTGTTGTGATCGACTTCTTGAAAGCCGCATCAGCGAAGTTGGCGGCATGGGCTTGTCGGCAAGCACTGGCGTCGTCTCCCACCATTTCTGCGAGATTAGCGAGCTGAAGAACAAAGAATGGCGAGAAAGGAAGAGAGGTCTAAGCGCGTGAGCAGAGAAAGATACTCGCGAGAAAGGGTTGAAAAGCGCAACAGCGTACTTATATCCTACCTACCCCATCTACTTATAGGCGACGGCAGGGGGGGTATATCTTCACTACGGCGAGTATCAGACTAAGTCGCAGCCCAGGCGAACCAATGGATCTCAACAACTATATCGCGCAAGGATATCGCGACGATGATCTGAACCTGCATGATAAACCCGACACATCGCAGAAGATATCGCGAAAGCAGCAGCAAAAAGACAGCAGAAAAAAATGAATAAAGTGCAAGATCCAAACTCGCTTATTACAACAAATAATTATTCATTACAAGTCGCCCAAAGCGAACTTCAAATAAAAGAAAAGAAAAGCTAAGTCCTAGGAGGTCTCCCTGGTGGATGAGGATGTCGCCCAGCCTAGTCCATCTCGCGCGCCCGCCGATAATGGTCCATCGCCACTGACATCGCGTCGTCGCCCAGCCATAGCTGCTCCTCCATCCTCGTCAGCCGCCCGACAGAGCTCATATTCGCGCTGATGCCGGCCAGCTCGTCGAGAACGAGCTGGAGGCGATGATTGTTAATCTCCAGCTGGCGATCATTCTCCTTCACCATGTGGAAGCGGGCTTCATAGCTCTCCAGAGTACTCCGGAGCTCTTCAATCTTCGATACCCGCACTTCTAGAGATGATATCCGCCGATGTGGTTTGCAGATCGCCAGCTGATCGAACTTGCTCTCCAACTCCAGGTAGGCGCGAGCAGCGGCATGTCAATACTAGCTACCCGACAACCCGATGGCGACGATGAAGGCCGCCCCTAGAGTCGCTGGGCGATCTGACAAAACAAGAAAGTCGACAGATTAGGAATAGAACCCTTAGTCGCCAAAAAATATAGCACCAGTAATGGCACTCACCACGGCGAGGAGACCTTGATCGGCGAGGAGGAGGGCCGCGAGTTTTAGCATCTTGCTGGTCAGAAGATGGGCCACCAGCAAGCTCAGCCGCATTGCCCTTGCCGCGACCCCCATGGCCAGAATCTGCCACTCTCGGCGGGAAGTAGCTCGGCCACGGCTTAACTGGTTTCCCAACCACAGACTTCGACAGAGGCGGCTAAGGATGCGACGAACTCGCCGGTTGGTGCGAGGTCTTTGACGGAGGAGGAGGAGGTCGCGGTATGGCGGTTTGCAGCGGGGCGACTAGAGGAGGCGCCGACGACAAAGAAATAGTCATCGTCGGGATGGCAGCGCTGTTCGGAAGAGGCGGTGGCGTGGGCAACACAGAACTCGCCGCGGGCAGCACAGAATCTCGCGTAGGGGCGGGCAGGATCTTACTCGCCGGAAGATCTTTACTCACTGGCGCAACCTTCTTTGGCAGAGGATCCTTCGACAATGGATCCTTGCTCGACGGGGCCACCTTTGGTGGAGGATTCTTCAGCGATGGTTCCTTACTCTCCGTAGGAACCGAGGTCTCAGATACCCTCTTGGCGCCAACATTGATCCGAACCATGTGCGCGGTCCGTACTGGTCTCTCGGCTGAGAGGGCGAGCAGCGGCGCAGAATTTAGCGGGGCGACATTCAGAGCAGCGTCGGTACTCTCTGGTGAGGAATCTGCGAGTATCAAAACAGAGTCAGCAAGAAGCCAGCAGCGACCAACAAGGGAAAAAGAATGTCTCGTCGACATGGCGACCTGGCAGTGAGATGACTTCAACCTGCCGCGATGCCGCGGTGGAGGCGAGTTCCGGGGCTAGGGTAGCGGCGAGTTCCGGGATGTCGAACGAGCCGAGGAGGCTCGCGTCAGGGACGGCGACATTGGGGATGTCGTCAAGCCCCGTGTCGCTGAGCAGCTGCTGCGTACTAGCAGAGCGCGTAGGATTGCTGGTGGAATCCGCAACCTGCACAGGAGGTGGAGGGGGGTTATCATCACCAGAGGCGAGTTTATTCTTGGCCCTCTTGATTTTATTCTTCTTGAGAGGGGGTGTCATGAAGAAATTTCTCGGCATCCGACATTATGCGTGAGCTCAGAAAATCCGACTTAAAAACCAGGACACCCTATTTATAGAGATCGGCAGGCAGTTCACAGACGCGAGCAAACCAGATACTCGGCACAGCAGCTCGCTGAGTAAGTGTTGGATGTTTCTTTCCAAGTTCCTACGTCGCTCGAAAAGAGCGGGGATTGTGTACAACCCATATTCGTCTAGGATGGACCTTACCACAGTCAGGTCAGTAGAAGTCAAGGTTAACAAGTCAAGACAGAAGTCAACATCAACGTGCAAGAGTGTAGAAGGCCTGGGCGAGTATGGAGTGCTCCTCTTGCATACTCGCCAGGTAGGAGACTAGGCGAGATACTCGCCCAGCCCGTGTGAGTTCCTCCTGGAAGTCGCCTAGTTGCCGGGGGTGGGGTATAAATATGACCCCCCCCCCCTCCTTGGATTTGCCTATAAATAGGACCCAGGGGTACTAGGTGAGGCACTTGAAATCCTCGGCAGGATACTCGCGCGCTTCATTTTCGAGATACTAGCTAAGCTTTTGGATTCCTCTTCCTTAGAGAGCAAGTCGCGACCTCGCGACTTCGTCGCCAGCTAGCTTCCCTCGTACCCAGTTCGGCCATCTTTGGTTGAGAATTGGTTGCTCCTTTCAAGCATCCGGGTATGTGGTGGGACCTTCCTACCGCAACATCTGTGGTCCTGTTTGACCTGGTTCTTCGTCCTAGCCACCCTAGCCATCTAATCTAGCTTCTGAGCCGGTAACCTTAGGCGGTTTTGGTCCGAATTCTGAGGTTGGGATTTTTATGTGGATGACCTCCTTATCAAGAGTAAAAGTGTCGTGGAGCACATAACGGATCTGTTGGAGACCTTCGCTACTCTGTGAAAGTACAAGATGCGACTCAACCCGGCCAAGTGCGTCTTCGGTGCTGGAAGAGTGAAGTCCCTTGGTCACCTCCTCACTCCCAGGGGGTGGAACCTAATCCAGACAAGGTAAAGGCCATTCTGGAGATGGCGTCACCAAGGGATCCCAAGGAAGTTCAAAGGCTAACTGGAAGGCTGGTAGGCCTCAGCCGTTTCTTGTCCAAAGCAGGGTAGAAGTGCTCTCCGTTCTTCAAAACCCTTCGGGGGAATAAGAAGTTCGAGTGGACTGCGAAGTGTGAGGAGGCCTTCGGAAAGCTCAAACAATAGCTGACCCAAGCTCCTCTCCTCCAAGGCCAGCGAGGTAACGAAGATCTCTTTCTCTATCTGGGAGTCAAGGCAGAGGTGGTTAGCTTGGTGTTGGTCCGAGTGGAAGGCAAGTGGCAGCTCCTTGTCTACTATGTTAGTAGAGTGCTGCGTCAGGCGAAGGCGAGATACCCTATTTTGGAGAAGCTGGTGTTTGCTTTAATAGTTTTGGCTCGGAGGCTCTGTCCGTATTTTCAAGCTCACTCCATCAGGGTCATCTCCGATCATCCTCTACGGAGTATCCTGGATGGAGTTGAGCATTCTGGTAGGCTGGCAAAGTGGGCGGTGGAGCTTAGCGAGTTCGATATTTCTTACTCTCCAAGGGTGGCAATCAAGGCGCAGGCGGTGGCGGATTTCCATGCCGACTTCTCGGCCGAGGTGGAAGGAGAGGAAGGTTCTTCTAGCACAGTCTCCTGGAGGATGTTTGTGGATGGGGCTTCGGGCAGATATTCGGTGGGAGCTGGAGTCGTGCTCATAAGCCCTCAGGGAACCAAGAACGAGTAAGCGGTCGAGGTTCTCTTCCCAGTTACAAGTAATCAAGCGGAGTATGAAGCCATGGTGGTCGGCTTGCGTCTCGCCAAGGAGTTGGCAATTCGAGATATCAGGGCCTTCACGGACTTGATGGTAGTCACATCCCAGATTAGAGGCGAGTTCGAGGTGAATGATCCGATTCTGCAGAGATACTTGATCAAATTGAAAGGTCTGATCGGGGGGGTTCAATCTTTCTTCGTCGAGCACATTCCCCGAGAGGAGAATTCAGAAGCCGACTACCTTGCTAAGTACGGTCCCTGGGCTGGGGGAACCGTGACTGAACTATACTGACCGCCCATCGAAGAAGAGGAGATGATGGAGATCGAGTAGAGGGAATCCTGGAGGGATTTGTTTGTTTCTTTCCTAACAACAGGTCAGATTCCTGCCAGCGAGGGGGATCAGAGGAAGTTCCACAACAAAGTCGCTTACTATTTGCTTCAGGAAGGAGAGCTCTACCGCAAGACCATCTCAGGTCCTTTGGCTCGGTGCCTGTCAGAGATTGAAGTACCTCGTATCCTGGAGGAGATTTACTCAGGAGAGTGCGACAGTCATTCAGGGACTCGCACTCTGGAACAAAAAATTCTAAGGCATGGGTACTTCTGGCCCACCATTCGAAAGGATGCAAAAGCCTTCTCCAAAAAGTGTCTCCAGTGCCAGCTCTTCGTGCCTCTTCAACTACAACCGGCTCAACACCTTCGCTCGATCACTGCTCCATAGCCATTCACCATCTGGGGGATGGACTTGATCGGACCCTTTCCTCAGGCCAGCGGACAGAGGAAGTTCGTCCTTGTCATGATCGACTACTTCTCCAAATGGATCGAGGCAAAAGCTCTGGCCAAGACTACTTCATAGATTGTAAATAACTTCATTTGGGGAGAAATTGCATCCAGGTTCGGGATTCCTCTCGCCATCGTCACCGACAATGATCCGCAGTTCGCCAGTTTGGAGCTAGAGGACTGATACGCCCGAAATAGATGTATATAATAACGAAAGTGCACGTGCCGGATCAAGTAATATAAAGTGAGAAGTGATCGTTCCCTCGAGGAGGTGATTGAACTAGTGATCACAATTACTAGCTCTTCCCGTTCTCTAAATTCAAGACAATAATTAAGGTGAATTTCTAGATTTATTTAAATAAGTACTCTTTAGACAAGAACTAAAATGCGCGGACAAGAAAATATTGTTATCCAAGTTTTAGGGAAGCAATCTTGCATGTTGGTTTCCCTTACCTATTGCGATGATTTTTTTTATAGGAAAAGCTTTCATGAGTTGTTTGACTTCTATCTTGCAGGGATGCAAAAGCGGATCTCTTTATCCCTCGATTTCCGAGATCCGGTCACCCAAATTCCCCCAGTTATCTCTAACTTGGGTGGAAAGAAAGTAACAAAAAGCGCACAAATCCACAATGCTAACTCAAGAGGAAATCGCTTTCTCTCCCGAAGTTATATTAGAAATTAGGTTACACTTACACCGCTCCTCTCTCGAATCTCGCAGTGCAGTAAAAAGATGGAATTTTGACTAAAGAAATACGTGACTCCTCTCTCGAATCTCGCCACGTAATATAAAGGATTCAACCCTAGACTAGCATAACTCCTCTCTCGAATCTCGCCATGTTAACTAGAAGATGAATACTTGCTCAAAACATCCACAAATAGAGAACACAATTCCAATAAAGATAGAAAATCAAACAATCATTAAGTCAAAACCTTGAATCAAGTCATCACAACAAGTAAGGTACTCACAACACACAAGATCTAAGAAATTAGTTCATGGCGGAGAGATGAAACCAAATTAGATGGATCTTACTAGACATGCTTCGGAAAATTCAAAAGTTTCAGGAAATAATTCACTTGGAAGTGCAAAATCCGTTGCTCTTGACGATCCAGAGTAGCCTTCTTCTTCTTGCCTAGGGTTGGTCTCCCAAGATGGATCTTCTCCAAAAGCTCCCTCTTCTCCTCCTATTTTTTTCCGTCCAGCACCCTTTTTTTATTTCCTTGCTTTTGTCCTTTAAAAACGCCTCTAGATATGCCAAGGGATGCCTCCTTCCAAATTTGAAAAGGTGGCAAAATTCGAATTTCAAAATCTGAAAACCGCCCAGGTGACGTTGCAACCTTCATTTTTTTGGGGTGTTGCAACACCTGCGCTGTGCCTACTTGCATTGCCAACCAGCACGCGAGTCGTTGCAACTATTTATTTTTTCATGCGTTGCAACCTTTTTCCAGATTTTATATTTTGGCAGATTTCCGTCCATGAGCTTATTCCTCTTGCACCACTAGTAAACATACAATGAAAAGAGACCAAATTAGCCTTGAATTAGATAATCAAATAATTACTTTCATTTTTATAGCTTTCTGTGTTAATTCGTGTCGGATATGCCGAGTAATATGTCAGAAAACGTGGCTAGATAACTTCTTTTGGGAAGTTATCACACCCCCACACTTGAACCTTTGCTAGTCCCGAGCAAAGAGAAATAATTATTTCAAATGGGTGTTCGATAATTATCACTCTCCAAATCAGAACAATCCTATCTTGACCAACATTAGTCCAAGATATTCAAGAAGTTCGCTTTACTCAACTGATAAGCTTGATTATTAAAAGTTCAAACATCACAAATCCATTAGCTTGATAAAAGATAAAGCATACTAAAGAATTTTGTGTAGTGTGTGCGCCTTCTTCCAGATTATTTACTCCCCCGTACTTTTTTTTATTGAAAATCCTCAATAATTCAAAAGGGTAAGAATAAGCTAAGTCATTACGCTAGCCTTGACAAGAATTAGCAGCATACGAGAGCATAGGTTTAGCTTTGGCTTGGTTGGCAATTCATGAATAGGCTTAAATAGTGGCATGGTAATTCCATAGTTAATATTCTCAATCTTTCACCATGTTACGAGGTTCAATCCTTAAGCCTTGAATATATAAACATATTGTGCCTATAGTTGGGATCATTCCAAGTATGTAATTGCCTACCCAGGCCACATATCACTATGACAGTTTTGATTATTTCCTTTCTCTTTTATATATATAGTCACAGTTGGGATCATTCTAGATAGGCGTGTACATACTTAGGCCGCATATCACTATGGCAATTCACATTTTTTCTCTTTTTTTTTATATAAATGCTGAATTGGAACACCCAATAAATGGCTAGTGGATTAAGATAAAACTAGGGAAATATAGGGAATTTGGTCATTCAATAGTGGGTGGCAAAATGATACAGAACCAATCAAAGAATCTCATAAAAGTTCAAAATGGAATAGCTACTAAAACATTATCTTGACTCACATTATTACTTAGTTCTTGCTTACCCCATTTCCTAATTTGAGAAATCAACATCAAAAGTTTTCAGAGAAGTAAACAAAAACTGGAGAAGGATGTGCATGAATCAAATGCCTTAGAGTGCTTTATCAAAAAAAATCTTGCTAATTTCAAATTCAAAATCTGAACTCCTAGGATTCCCTAGCCGTACCAATTAATTATCATTGAACTTCAAGAATAACTTATCACTAAGTACAAGTCAATATACGAAACCTTGCAATTACGAGTGATCAAATCAAATTATCTACCACCACAATTGCAGGGGCGATATTAGCCAACACCCCCACACTTAAGGGCTTGCTAGGCCCTAGCAAGGTTAATGTGTTATATAAGAAATAATATTCTATCTATACTACTCAGCCTTTGCATGAATTAAATAAACATGAAATTGAAACAGTAAAACTCCCCTGATAAGGAAATGATTTCCACTAAGTCTCTTGAGTTTCTTTAATGTGCTCCCCATGTGCTCCGATGATCTACATTACTCCGTACCATATTTACCAGACCAACTTTTATCTTGGCTATGACAGAAGAGAACAAAACATGGAGGCAATCTAATAAAGTTCGTAACTGCATGGATTAGCAACAACAATGAACCAGAATAACTTAATCGCCTTCATATTCATGTCATAACTGTTAATTATAGCAATAGCCTAAATCATGTTATATCAATTTGAACATAAGAGCAGAGTATAATAAGGTAAATTAAATTTAGAATTTCCAAAAGATCTAGCACTTAATGAGTCCAAATAATTACGCAAGATCATATCATATCATGTGAGTAGTGCAGAGTAATCATTCACCATGTAGTTAAACAAAATAGTGCAAAATAAGGTCATCCAGAGCGTAAAAGAAACAAAAGAGTATCCATCAACCATTAACACAGTCATCCAAAAACAAATAAAGCCAAAAGGACAACTACCACGACTGCTGCTACCAATTTTTCCGTCAGCACTTGAATTCATTCCTCCACCACTACTCTCCTAATCAAAACCAAAGAAAAAAACTTGAAGAAAAACTACTAAATTCAAACAGTACTAAACATAAAGCGATGGGTTGCCTCCCACCTAGCGCCTAAGTTAATCGTCTCGGCAAGACGGCTCTCCTTGTACTCGTCAATGAAATTTTATGACCATCGTATCGCGCTGGTCACCACCCTCATAATAAATTTTTAGTCGCTGTCCATTCACCTTGAAAGTTGATCCGTCCTTCTCGTTACATATTGTTACTACACCAAGTGGGAACACCTCAACAACTCGGAATGGTCCAGACCATCTCGATTTCAGCTTTCCTGGAAATAATCGAAGGCGTGAATTATACAAAAGCACAAGTTGTCCGCTTCTAAATTCTCTCTTCTGCAGTCTCAAATTGTGCCATTTTTAACCCGATCTTTATAAAGCTTCGTGTTCTCATAAGCGTTAAATCTAAGCTCTTCTAACTCATTCAAGTGCAGAAGCCTTCTTTTACCCGCTTCTTGAAAGTCAAAGTTAAGTCTCTTGATCGCCCAAAAAGCTCTATGTTCCAATTCTACCGGTAAATGACAGCCCTTTCCATACACCATCCTAAAGGGAGTCACTCCTATGGGCGTTTTGTAAGCGGTCCTATAAGCCCATAGCGCGTCATTTAATTTAAATGCCCAATCCTTCCTGGTTGTACTCACTGTCTTCTCTAAGATGGACTTAATCTCTCTATTGGAGACTTCGGCTAATCCATTGGTTTGCGGGTGATATGCTAGAGCCATTTTATGCGTCACACCATATTTTTTTAAAAGTAATTTAAATTGTGTATTAGAAAAATGTGAGCCCCCATCACTAATTATCGCCCTAGGCGTGCCAAATCTCGTAAATATATTTGCTTTTATAAACTTGAGTACAACCTTAGCATCGTTTTTTTGTGTGGCGATGGCCTCTACCCATTTTGACACATAGTCTACTGCCAATAATATGTAGAAATTTCCTCCAGAATTCACAAACGGCCCCATGAAATCTATGCCCCAAACATCAAATACCTCTACTTCCAGAATATTGGTCATAGGCATACTTGCCCCCCGATGAATATTGCCCGTCTTCTGGCATCTATCACATGCCTTGACAAACAAGTGAGCATCCTTAAATAGCATTGGCCAATAAAAACCAGCCTCTAGTACCTTCATAGCAGTTCGTTCTCCCATAAAGTGCCCTCCGTAAGGAGATGCATGACACTTTTCTAGGACATCACGAACTTCCATCTCAGGTATGCACCTACGAATGGCTTGGTCAGCGCATATCCTAAATACATAAGGGGCATCCCAAAGATAAAACTTGGCCTGATGAAGAAATCTTTTCTTCTGCTGATAATTTAAATCTGATGGCAAAATGTTACTCACAATGAAATTTACGATGTTAGCATACCATGGGGTATTCCCCTCCGATACTGCCAACAGACTCTCATCAGGAAAATTCTCCCTAATCTCAATGTTTACATGCTTCCCATACTCAGACTCTAGACGTGATAGGTGGTCTGCTATAGGATTCTCCGCCCCCTTACGATCCTTAATCTCCAAGTCGAACTCCTGCAAGAGGAGTACCCACCTAATCAATCTAGGTTTAGCATCCTTTTTCTCTATCAAAAATCGTATAGCTGCATGGTCTGTATAAACTATCACCTTAGACAATATTAAATAGGAGCGTAATTTGTCAAAAGCAAAAACAACTGCTAATAGTTCCTTCTCGGTAGTGTTGTAGTTTATTTGTGCGTCGATCAGTGTCTTGCTAGCATAGTAGATTGTATGGAAAACCTTGTCGCGCACTTGTCCTAAGACCGCGCCCACAGCAAAATTGCTTGCGTCACACATAATGGTGAATGGTAGAGACCAATCAGGTGCAATAATAATCGGTGAAGAAACTAGACTTTGCTTTAATGTATGAAAGGCGGCTAAACACTCCTCGTCCAAATTAAAGTGGGAATCTTTCTCTAACAGCTGGCTTAGCGGCTTAGAGATTTTAGAAAAATCTTTAATGAAACGACGGTAAAAGCCTGCATGGCCCAGAAAACTACGCACTCCCTTAACATTAGTTGGTGGGGGTAATTTTTTTATAACCTCAGTCTTCGCTCGGTCTACTTCCAAACCCTTCTTGGACACCTTGTGTCCCAGAACAATCCCTTCTTTGACCATGAAGTGACATTTTTCCCAGTTTAAAATTAAGTTGGCATGAATGCATTTGTTCAAAACTTTCTTTAGCACTTCTAAACATTCATCAAACGATCTCCCAAACACTGAAAAATCATCCATAAAGATCTCGTCCCCTCATCAATTAGTTCAGTAAAGATGGCGATCATGCAACGCTGAAATGTGGTAGGAGCGTTACATAATCCAAAGGGCATTTTCCTAAATGCAAATGTTCCAAAAGGACAGGTGAAGGTTGTCTTCTCCTGATCCTCGGGAGCTACCATGATTTGATTATACCTCGAGTAACCATCTAGGAAATAGAAATACTCATTTCCTGCTAACCTATCAAGGACCTGATCAAGGAATGGGAGTGGGAAATGATCTTTCCTAGTCTCTTTATTCAACTTTCGGTAATCCATACAAATCCTCCATCCAGTTACCGTTCTAGTGGGAATCAACTCATTGCTCTCATTTCTAACTACCGTAATACCCCCCTTCTTTGGCACACACTGAACAGGACTTACCCACCGACTATCGGAGATAGGATATATAATACCTGCATCCAGCCATTTGATTATCTCCTTCTTGACCACTTCTCTCATGGGTGGGCTAAGTCTTCGTTGGGGTTCTATTGACTCTCTTGACTCTTCCTCTAGAAGGATTTTATGCATGCAAATTGAAGGGCTTATCCCTCTAATGTCTGCAATAGTCCAGCCTAATGCTCTCTTGTTCTCACACAGAACCGCAATCAATTTATCTTCATTCTCCTTAACTAAAGATGCATCAATAATAACCGGTAATGTGTTATCCTCACCTAGAAAAACATACTTTAGGTTTTCGGGTAGCGGTTTCAATTCAAGCAAAGGTGGCTCTACAATAGAAGGCTTCATGATCTCTGACTCGCTTGACCTGCTTATTAACTCAAACATGTTAGCATTTGGTAAATGCTCAAAAGTACATAACGTTTCCTCAGTTTTCTTCGAATCTGGATCCTCTTCTATTTCTTCATTTGTTAAAGCACTAAGAATTTTGTGCTCCCAATTATTTTCATTGTGCATCATCCTTATAGGTGCACTCACCTCCTCAATGGAGAGACACTCCTCTTTATCATCCGGAAATCTCATGGCTTTGAGGATGTTGAATGTCACATTCTCATCATTAACTCTCATCATAAGCTCACCCTTCTGAACATCAATGAGTGTTATTCCGGTGGCCAAGAATGGTCTACCAAGAATGATGGGGACATCCTTGTCCTCATCCATATCAAGTACTACAAAATCAGCGGGGGAAATGAATTTCTCCACTTTAACCAACACGTCTTCTACAATTCCCTTAGGAAATGCAAGAGACCTATCGGCCAACTGTAGAGTAAGAGATGTAGGTGTAATCTCCCCTAGACCCAACTTCTTATAGATAGATAATGGCATCAAGTTGATGCTCGCCCCAAGGTCACATAAAGCTCTCCCAACAAACTTCACTCCAATAGAACAAGGAATTGTGAAACTACCGGGATCCTTAAGCTTAGGTGGCAGCTTTTTCTGCAATATAGCACTACACTCCTCAGTCAACGTCACTATCTCTTTATCAACAAACTTTCTCTTCTTTGCCAAGATATCCTTCATAAACTTGACATAACTTGGCATTTGCTCAAGTGCCTCAGCAAATGGGATATTTATAGAAAGTTTTTTGAAAATCTCCATGAACTTCTGGAATTGTATGTCAAGTTTGGATTTAGCTAGTCTAGATGGAAATGGGGGTGGTGGGTAGATTACGTCTTTCTTTTGATTTAATTTCTCTTTTTGCTTCTCTCCCACATCCTTTTTCTTACCTAACTCGTCCTTCTCTAATATGCTCGACTCACTCGGCATCTTACTTGCCTCTTCTTCGCTAGCTTTCTCAAGCAACCCCTCCCCACTTGGAATCTCTACACCACTCCGTAAGGCAATAGCTTTGCATTGATTATTATGATTTTCTTTTGTTGGATTTAGTGTGGTATCAGAAGGTAGAGTTCCAATGGGTCTTTGACTTAATGAATTTGCAAGTTGACACATAGTTGTTTCTAGTAATCTTAATGAAGATTCTATTCCTCCCATTCTTGAGTCATACTTTTGGAACATGCCTAAGATAAACTCATCTGATATCTTCCTTTGGTTTACTTGTTGGGGTTGAGAGTTGTTATTGATAGGTAGTTGATTTATATTTTGATTAAACCCTTGTGGTTGATTCATCCCTTGATTATTTTTCCAGGAGAAATTCGGATGATTCCGCCACTCGGGGTGATAATGGTTGGCGAATCCAGTGGAATTTGCCTTTGTGCTCCTCCTACATAATTTGCCTCTTCAGAAATTTGATTTAATTGCTCCACCGTCAATGGAGCACTAGATGAAGGCTGTGATAATGAATCTAATCTCTTATTAATTAGGTTGAATTGTGATGCCATTTGAGCGGCCAAGGAAGTGATTTGGTCCACTTGGTGGATACCAACCGTGTTGTTGTTCCCTTGACGCTCATAGGCTTGATAGTTATTAGTAGTGAGATCTTCGAGGATTGCATACGCATCCTCGGGATACTTCTTAAGTAACGATCCTCCAGCAGCCCCGTCTACTAAGATCATGGTTGCAGTTTGCAACCCATTATAAAAGGTGGAAACTTGCTGATGTAGGGCTAACCTATGGTGGGGACACTTTCTCAGTAGCTCCTTAAAACGCTCCCAAGCGTCATATAGTGTCTCTCCGTTTCCCTGTGTGAATGTGGTTATATCTCTTATTAGTCTTGCAGTCTTCGAAGGAGGAAAGTATTTATGTAAGAATTTTTCGACTAGTTGCGTCCAAGTTGTGATACAATCATCAGGTAAAGAATCTAGCCAATCCTTAGCCCTCCCTTCTAGTGAGAACGGAAACAGTCGTAACATAATTGCATCATCGGATGCTCCGTTACACTTAAACATATCACAGATGGCTAAGAAAGTTTTTAAATGAGAATTTGCATCCTCATGATTGAGACCCCCAAACTTATTGTATTGAACTTGTTGCATAATTAGTGGGTCCATTTTAAAGTTATTTGCTGCAATTGCCGGACGAGCAATGCTGAAATGCAAACCCCCACCTAGAGGTGTATTATAGTCGTAGCATGTCAAGCGAGGAGCATTAGGTTGAACATTTTGTTCAACATGCTCCTCATTATCATCAACGTTGTTTTGCACATGATTATCCATCGTGGGATGAATAATGTTAACGGTCCTAAAGTCTCTCTTGTTTTGTCTACAGGTACGCTCAATTTCAGAATTCAAAGGCAATAATTCTACTTGCCTATACCTGGACATACACTGCACCGAGTTTCAAATAAACTTGATTCAAACAAACAAACAATCAAACAAATAAAAAAAAAGACTTGATCTCTAAATACTAGGGATTCACTAATATTATGAAAATAAGTAACACTAACTCAGAAGCACCTCCCCGGCAACGGCGCCAAAAACTTGATACGCCCGAAATAGATGTATATAATAACGCAAGTGCACGTGCCGGATCAAGTAATATAAAGTGAGAAGTGATCGTTCCCTCGAGGAGGTGATTGAACTAGTGATCACAATTACTAGCTCTTCCCGTTCTCTAAATTCAAGACAATAATTAAGGTGAATTTCTAGATTTATTTAAATAAGTACTCTTTAGACAAGAACTAAAATGCGCGGACAAGAAAATATTATTATCCAAGTTTTAGGGAAGCAATCTTGCATGTTGGTTTCCCTTACCTATTGCGATGATTTTTTTTATAGGAAAAGCTTTCATGAGTTGTTTGACTTCTATCTTGCAGGGATGCAAAAGCGGATCTCTTTATCCCTCGATTTCCGAGATCCGGTCACCCAAATTCCCCCAGTTATCTCTAACTTGGGTGGAAAGAAAGTAACAAAAAGCGCACAAATCCACAATGCTAACTCAAGAGTAAATCTCTTTCTCTCCCGAAGTTATATTAGAAATTAGGTTACACTTACACCGCTCCTCTCTCGAATCTCGCAGTGCAGTAAAAAGATGGAATTTTGACTAAAGAAATACGTGACTCCTCTCTCGAATCTCGCCACGTAATATAAAGGATTCAACCCTAGACTAGCATAACTCCTCTCTCGAATCTCGCCATGCTAACTAGAAGATGAATACTTGCTCAAAACATCCACAAATAGAGAACACAATTCCAATAAAGATAGAAAATCAAACAATCATTAAGTCAAAACCTTGAATCAAGTCATCACAACAAGTAAGGTACTCACAACACACAAGATCTAAGAAATTAGTTCATGGCGGAGAGATGAAACCAAATTAGATGGATCTTACTAGACATGCTTCGGAAAATTCAAAAGTTTCAGGAAATAATTCACTTGGAAGTGCAAAATCCGTTGCTCTTGACGATCCGGAGTAGCCTTCTTCTTCTTCTTGCCTAGGGTTTGTCTCCCAAGATGGATCTTCTCCAAAAGCTCCCTCTTCTCCTCCTATTTTTTCCGTCCAGCACCCTTTTTTTTATTTCCTTGCTTTTGTCCTTTAAAAACGCCTCTAGATATGCCAAGGGATGCCTCCTTCCAAATTTGAAAAGGTGGCAAAATTCGAATTTCAAAATCTAAAAACCGCCCAGGTGACGTTGCAACCTTCATTTTTTTGGGGTGTTGCAACACCTGCGCTGTGCCTACTTGCATTGCCAACCAGCACGCGAGTCGTTGCAACTATTTATTTTTTCGTGCGTTGCAACCTTTTTCCAGATTTTATATTTTGGCAGATTTCCGTCCATGAGCTTATTCCTCTTGCACCACTAGTAAACATACAATGAAAAGAGACCAAATTAGCCTTGAATTAGATAATCAAATAATTACTTTCATTTCTATAGCTTTCTGTGTTAATTCGTGTCGGATATGCCGAGTAATATGTCAGAAAACGTGGCTAGATAACTTCTTTTGGGAAGTTATCAAGGACTTCTGCAAGCAGCTAGGGACGGATCTACGATTAGCCTCTGTGCATCATCCTCACAGCAACGGACAGGTGGAGCCCGCCAACAAGTTGATCATCAACCTCCTCAAGAAGAAAGTCACCAACTTGAAAGGCAATTGGGCAGAACAACTCCCCTCGGTTCTATGGGCTCTGTGAATAACTCCAAACTCGGCTACGGGGGAAACTCCCTTCAAGTTGTCCCACGGGTCCGAGGCACTCATCCCAATGGAGTTCGAGATTCGAAGCCCGAGAGTCATAACAGCTGGAGATGGCAGTGAAGAATGGCGCTTGGAGAATGAAGATGCCCAAAGGCTCTCGCTGGATTTCGTGGAAGAGCTTCGTGACTTGGCCTCCATCCGCCAAGAGGAGATCATGCGGCGTATGACAAAGCACTTCGACAAAAATGTCCGCCTAAAGCATTTCCTCGCAGGGGACCTGGTTATGAAGAAGGTGGACGTCGCAGGAATAGGAGCAACAGTTGGCAAGCTGCATCCAAATTGGGAAGGTCCCTTTATTGTCCAGGAAGCCTTGGCCGCCAGAGGCTATTATCTACAGGATCAGGTTGGAGAGCAACTGGGAGGTACTTGAAGCAGGGATGACCTGAAAAGGTTCTATCCCTAGCAGTTCATGCTGTACTTGTACTTGTACATGTTTTCAGATATACATATACACATGGTGACAACTGTTTGGCTTCTATTTATGCTTTTTTCACCTCGAGTTTTCTGAGAACTCAAGGTTCTGCTCCAAGATCGATCTAAGAAATCGACCGTCAACTTGTTCCCCCTGGATAACCCAGTGCGGACGATGGGACGATGCCTCGGGATATAAGCGTCCTTGTAAGACCGGACCCCTGCATTGATGGCCGAGATCAGCTCCCCCCTTGCATGTCGGCCTAGCTACCCTCGATTGCATCTCTCCTCCGACTGGAGGAACTAACTGGAATAGGTTTGGACTCCAACCTATTGGATTTGAGGAATGATCAACCTTGCCAAGCTCTTATTTTGGGCAGCGACCCTATTAATTATTTTTAAAGGCAGGATAACTAGCCAAAGGGCAGGGATAGGCCCCGGTGAAGATGTTAGTCGCGAGTGCATCCCGGAGGACCCGCAGACGAACATAACCCCTCGCTCTTGCATTTACGCTCGTAGACAGTTGGCGGAGCTGAAAGCGATTTCAACGGTTGGATTGGGAAACGAGTCTTCGACCTGTTTCTCCTAGATAGCTCAGTTCGGACGATGGGACGATGCCTTGGGATATAAGCGCCCCGGACCCCTGCATTGACTGTCGAGATCAGCTCCCCCCCTTGCATGTCAGCTTTGATACCCCCGATTGCATCTCTCCTCCGGCTGGAGGAACTATCAGGAACAGGGTTGGACGCCAACCTCCCAACTCGACGTCGGCGAGATCATCGCTCTCTTTAAAAATTTCTTCGTCGTAAAAGATATTGATACACTTGATTCATTGCCAATGAAAGAAATAGTACCTAATCACCTAGAGGGGGGGTGAATAGGTGACCTTAATCTTTTTAACTTTAAAGGCAGAAACCCTGAATAATAAGACCTGTATTTGCAATTCTATACAGCAATTCAGCACAGATAATACAGCAATCACAGAATTAATCACACACAGAGTACACACAGATTTTTATAGTGGTTCCCCAAGGTCTGGGTACATCCACTTCCCCCTTCGCCTATCTAGTAGTGTACTAGATTCGGCCTAACTTCTCCACTTCTTCTCAGATCCTCAGATCTTACAACTCAGAACCTCAAACAGGTTCCTACAACTCAGAGTGATCCCACTCCTACAACTCAGGCACTAAGCCTTACCACTCAGTCTTCACCAAGACCTACACTCAGGCTAAACAGCCCTACCTCAGCCTACAATCAAGGCCTACACTCAGATAATAAAATCTCCTACACTCAGGCACAATAGCCCTACCTCAGCCTTTATATAATAGGCTTACAACTCAGATCCCTCAGGATTCTACAGAAAATAAAGTTTACAATGTATATAACCACAACTCTGAAAGAGAGAGATGAGTTGACTGGTTTCTTGTTGAGTTCTTGGAAGAACTTTGCAGAGATCAATCTCCCTTGGCTTTCTTCAAAGCTTCTTGAATTAGAACACAGTAGGGTTGTATCTCTATGCAGATGATCTTCAATCAACTGCTGTCTTGAGATTCTGATTTCAATCTGAATCTTACTTAGCAGCCCAGTTCAACAGCTGCTCTTCTTAGAAGGAGCTCTCTCTCTCTAACTTCTAAGATCTTCTCTTGAAGGTCTTTTTCTTTATTGTGTTGTTTTTCAACTGATCACTTCATTGATTGCCTTGATCAATCACTTTCTGTTGAAGGAGAAATGTCTTTAAATAAGCTTTCTCCATGGTGACCGGCTGATCCGGTTTCTAACAACTTTCTGATGGCTCTGACAGTTGCAGTTGACCGGTTGAAATGGCAGCTGTCAAGTCATCCAGTCACTTCTTGAAATCTCTGTCACTATCTGAAAGTGTCGAGACAGATAGTCTTTATGTGTCGACACAAATAGACTAAGTGTCGACACAAGTAGACTAAGTGTCGACACTAGCCTTGTTGGTGTCGACACAACTCCTTGTGTTGTTGTAACAGCTTCTCGACACTGCTTCTTCTGAATGTGTCGACACTGATTCTGTGTGTCGACACAAGCCTTCTATTGAATGTGTCGACACTGATTCTGTGTGTCGACACAAATACTTCTTCTTCAATACTTAGTAGATTTCTGTTGTGTGTCGACACAACTCCTTTGTGTCAACACAACTCCTTGTGTTGAAACTTTGCTGAGTGTCGACACATCTCCTAGTGTCGACACTTGTACTTGAACTTTGTTGAAGTTTGCTGAGTGTCGACACAGCCTCCTAGTGTCGACACATGTACTTGAACTTTGTTGAAGTTTGCTGAGTGTCGACACATCTTCTTAGTGTCGACACATGTACTTGAACTTTGTTGAAGTTTGCTGAGTGTCGACACAGCCTCCTAGTGTCGACACTTTTACTGTCGACAAAGTTTCTCTGGGTGTCGACACTGCCTTTAAGTGTCGACACAGATAATGTTGACAATTCTTCACTGTGTGTCGACACTGCCTGTATGTGTCGACACTTTTCTTCTGGTGTCGACTCTGCCTTCCTGGTGTCGACACAATTACTCCAAGTGTCAACACAGCTTTTCTGGGTGTCGACACTAGCCTTCTTAAGTGTCGACAATTTTCTTCTAGGTGTCGACACATGGACTTAGAACTTTCTCCTGCAATCCTGCAGTTACTTAACCTGCACACATAAACTCAAAGCACATCAAATACACCTTGATGTATATCATTGAGTAGGGTGAGGCTTCTTCAAATCAGGTACATAAAATCAAAAGTTTACATAGAGTTAAAAGCAAATGATTACAAATTGTAAACTTAAGAAAATTTCTATCCTATGGCTGCTCAGGTTCCTTGATAACAATGCCCTTTCCAGATTGAATATTTGCTTGGACTGGAGCATCATTGTCATCAACAGGATTCTTCCCTTTGAGATCTTTCTTTTTCAGCTCTTCAGCCTTTATCTGCTGGCTTTCAAAATAGTGATAAGGCTTAGGAAAATACTTGCTAGGCTCCTATGCATTAGGAGGTAGCTTTCCCAGTTTAGCCTTCCTTATATATTGTACTATGGCCTCTTGCCTATTCTCATGTTTTCTCCACTCCTGGTCAGAATACCACTTGCCTCTATCCAGGACATTGTCCTTAGCAGCCTTCCAAGCAGTCAATATGATATTCCTGGAGGTTGGGCTCCATTGCTTGAAGTCTGTCCTTAATTCAGTTTGCTCTCTGAATCTTTTCTTAGATAATTGGGCCTCTTGTTCTTTTAAAAATGCCTATTACTCTTTTAGTACTGCCTCTGGCACAGGCTGTACAACTTTTTCAAGAATAACATTCTGATTACCCTCAAGAGGGTTATACATAGACTGTACCTCCTGATGTATCATATCTAAATCAGCAGGAGGGTATATCACTTGAGCTACTTCAGCTTGTTCTCCTCCAAAATAAGCAGGATTTATTCCAGACTCTGCCACATTATCATCATCACATAAAGGTGGATATCCAAGAGTAGCTCTGATGGAGTTTGAAATCCATTCTGCATGATCAGAGCCTGCTTTGACTAATACCATCTCCCCCTTTATGACTTCTCTTTCTATATGATCCCTAAGATCATCCTTTTGGAATCTTATCTGAGCATTCAGATAGTTAACTCCATCCTTATAAAAAGGTTTCAACCTTTGGAGCTTTTCAGTGATAGCCTTTTGAGAGTCTTCAATGGCAGTTTTAACAGCAGTGAGGCTCTCTTGTAGTTGCTTATCAAATTCAGCCTTGGCAGCAGTCCTTGCTGTAGTTTGAACAGCAGCTAGATTCTGCATTTCAGTGACTATCACATTGTGCGATTCAGTTAAATTGTCATTCATTCTTATCTGGTTTTCCAGGACATAGCCTTGTTTGACTGCCAAGTCTTCAATCTGTTTCTTAATTTTCTCTTGATGAGTAGCCAGATAGACTACTGCATTGCCTCCTTTATGGAAACATTCAGTCATTTCCTTCTTGTTTTGATTCACTTCAAATCTGATAAATTTGATGTCTTGTACCAGATCAAATTGCAGGGATTTATGCCCTTCATCCATATACTTTTCTAAAGCTTTTCTTTGCTCATCCATCTTGATTTGCAATGCCACCAGCAGAGAACTATAATCAGTAGATGGGGCAGGCTATGGAGCAATTGTATGCATGCTTTCTTGTAGTTCTGGCTTCTTCTCTTGAAAACCTGGAACTTCCTTTTCTTGGCTCTAGCAGCCTCTTCATCCTCTGAAGCAGAAGTGCTAGCAATATCTACTCTATCCTTAAGACTAGGAGGTAACTCCTTCTCAGTCCTTTATATTTGCTCAGCATCCTTTGGCTCCACAGTCTCTTGTCTAGCAGGCTCCTCTACATGCTCCACATGCTCCCCCTCAACAGCTGCTTTCTCTCCCTCAAAGTTAGTCTGTATTAGATCAGGTAATAGCACCTCTAGAGTAAACTCATGTTGAGGTTGAATTGGTGAATCTCTGTGCTCAGGAGCATCTAATACCTCTCTATCAGCAACTGATGTGTCCTCCATGACCACATCCTGGGGTTGACTATGTATCTGTGTTTGCTGATTAACATTAGATAATGAATCAGTCAAAACTTCATCCTCAATAGGAAAATTTAATTGATTAACTTCAGTAAGTACCTCTAGAATGGTTTGGGTAGCCTTTTCACTCTCTAATGGAGTTGGCTTATCCACATGTAGAGCCTCTCCCTGGAGTGGATCCAGGTGAATTGGGCTAGCTGATGGTAGCTCCCCCTGCCTTTGAGCATCTTCTTGTCTTGCTGGTGACTGTCCAGCATTTCTTCCCTCTTCATCATCAGAACTAAACACCACTTGCTCCTCTGAGCTACTTGAGGATTCTTGAGCCACAATGGCTGTCTTCTTCTTCTTCTTCTTCTGAGGTGTTTCTTTTCTGGAGTTGGCATCTCTTTTGTCAACACTCTATCCCACCTAGAGATAATTCTCACATCCATTCTCCTTATGTGGTTTATCTTTGAACCTGCAGCTTGGTGCATCACTTCAGGAATACTTCCAGCTAGGTATAGACTCAGAATTCTACCCAGATTGGGTTTCTTAAGGCTCTCTTTTATCTTATCAAACATGACTGCAGACCAATCAGTATTAAGGTTGAAAATTATCCTTGTCATTAGACTGAACATATGAGCAGATATTCTATCATGCCCACCAGGCTTGCTCAGTATTACTTTTCCTACTATTTCATATAAAAACTTTCCTTGTATGTTCATCCCTTTTCTGTTGAAAACTGATCCAATTTTCAGGTTTGAGTCTAATCCACACCATTTCAATGCCTCTCTAGTCTTAGAAGCAGATATATCTTCTTCCTCTTTTGTTCTTGGTAGTTGAAGTACCTTTCTTAGACTTTTCTGTGTGACCTTGACTTTTGTCCCATGGACTCTGGACTTAATCTTGAGTCCAGTATCATCAAGTGAAGTTGCACTTAAGAATTCAAGTACCTCATTCTTCCATATCTTGATAGGTTCTGAAACAAGATACTCTAGGCCTGTCTCTACAATTAGGGTTACCACACCTTGGATTTCGGGTTCCGCGTCATCAAAGGCATGTCGCACGAGCTCATATCCTTCATTAATGTTCTCTTCCAGCTTGGGCGCCATTAGGGTTTGAAGAAATTTTGAATTTAGAGAAGAGAGATGTCGACACACAAGTTTGGTCTCGAAACTAAGGTGAGCGTGTCGACAAATAATGGAGAAAACCTATTTATACCTTTCTAGAATTGAAGGTGAAAAGGCGCGTTAACATACTTGAAATGTGTCGACACTGTTGAAAAGTGTCGACACTTACTACTAATGTCTCGACAACTATGTGTCGACACAAATATAGTCGACAGAATATATGTGTCGACACTTATATATCTCAGCTCGACACTTAGTCAAGACTCTACTAGGCTAATTCTGTGTAAATCCTAAGTGTCGACACCACCTTGTATGTGTCGACACCTACACTGCATGTGTCGACATAAATTCTCTGAAGTGTCGACACAGACTTCCTAGATGTGTCGACACCATTTCTCTGAAATGTCGACACCACTTCTATGTGTCGACACAAACAACTCTGTGTGTCGACACTATTTTACTTAGCCAATTTTTGTAAACTATTCTAAGTTTATCATCCCCAATTCAATTTTAAACTTATTGAATTTGGTTTCATATAAGGGCTTAGTAAACATATCAGCTAACTGATTATCTGTCTTAACATACTCTAGGGAAATATCTCCTTTTTCTACATGTTCTCTTAGAAAATGGTATTTTATTTCTATGTGCTTAGTCCTACTATGGGAGACAGGATTATTTGCAATAGAAATAGCACTTGTAGAATCACAAAATAAAGGTGTCCTACTTACTTGAATACCATAATCTTCTAGCTGATGTTGAATTCATAGAAGTTGAGCACAGCAACTTCCTGCAGCCACATACTCTGACTCTGCTGTGGAGATAGGCACACTGGTTTGCTTCTTGCTACTCCATGACACCAGCCTTCCACCTAGAAATTGACAGGTTCCTGTGGTACTCTTCCTGTCTTCTTTGCAGCCTGCAAAATCTGCATCTGAATAACCTGTCAGTTCAAAATCTCCATTCTTATGGTACCAAAGGCCTAGATAAGGTGTTCCCTTTAGATATCTCAAAATTCTTTTGACTGCTGTCAGATGAGATTCTTTAGGGCAAGCTTGGTACCTAGCACAGACACATGTAGCATACATGATATCTGGTCTACTAGCAGTCAAATACAGTAGGGAGCCAACTATCCCTCTATACAAAGTATCATCTACAGGTTTCCATGCATCATCTTTGCTTAGAGACATGCTTGACCCCATAGGAGTTTTCATGGTACAGGATGATTCCATACCATACTTCCTTATCAACTCTAGGGTGAACTTAGACTGGCATATGGATAATCCATCTTCAGTCTGTCTAACTTGGAGACCCAAGAAGAACTTAAGTTCCCCCATACTGCTCATTTCAAATTGTCCTTGCATCAGTTTTGTAAACTTCCTGCAAAGACTACTTTTTGTAGACCCAAATATTATGTCATCTACATATATTTGGACTAAGATAATCTTGCCTCTGGATTCCCTAAGGAATAGAGTTCTTGTCTATTTTCCCCCTTGAGAATTTGTTCTCAATGAGGAAACTAGACAGGGTTTCATATCAAGCCCTAGGGGCTTGTTTTAACCCATACAAAGCCTTCCTAAGTCTATATACATAATCAGGTTTAAGAGAGTCAACAAAACCTGATGGCTGCTCAACATAGACTTCTTCCTTCAGATTTCCATTCATAAAAGCTGACTTAACATCCATTTGATATACCTTAAATCCTTGAAATGTTGCATAGGCAAGGAACATCCTTATTGCTTGCAGTCTTGCTACTGGAGAAAAGGTTTGATCAAAATCAATACCTTCTTCCTGCATATATCATTTTGCAACAAGTCTGGCTTTATTCTTTTTAATAATTCCATTCTCATCCAACTTGTTCCTAAAGATCCACTTAGTTCCAATAATGTTGTGGTCCTTTGGTTTAGAAACTAGCTCCCAGACCTTGCATCTTTTGAACTGGTTCAGCTCCTCTTGCATGACCTCAATCCAATGAGGGTGTAGGATTGCTTCTTCAAATTTCTTTGGCTCTACTTGGGATAGAAAGCTGGAGTAGAGAACTTAACTTAGATTCTTGCTCCTTGTTTGTACCCCTTGTCTGAGATCTCCAATAATTTGATTGGCTGGATGATCCTTTAGATGTCTATTTGTTGGAGGCAGCCTGTCTTCAGGTTGTACACCTTTATTCTCTTCATTTAGCTGCACTTCTTGGTCTTCTTCAGCATCAGGTGTATCTTGTACTCCCCCTGGACAGCAGCCACCATCTTCCACTTGTTGACTTGCAGTAGGACCTTCTGCAATAGTATGCTTGTCCATCTTCTCAGTTACACCTGTGGAGCTGCAAACATTTCTAGGCAATTCATTGTTAATGAGTCTAGCTTCATCAAAAACTACATGAACAGACTCTTCTACAACTTGAGTAATCAAGTTGTAGACCCTATAAGCCTTACTATTATTGTTGTACCCAACAAAGATCCCCTCTTGGGATTTGGCAGCAAACTTGGTTAGATATGACTTACCATTGTTAAGGATATAGCACTTGCAACCAAAGATCCTGAAATAGGATAGATTTGGTTTTTTGCCCTTCATAATCTCATAGGGGGTCTTCTTGTGGCTTTGGTGATAGTAGCTCTATTGATCACATGACAAGCAGTGTTTACTGCCTCAGCCCAGAAATATTCTGGGAGAGAAGTGTCACTCAATAGGGTTCTACCAGCCTCTATCAAGGTTCTATTTTTCCTTTCAGCAATACCATTTTGCTGAGGTGCTCTTGGTGAGGAAAATTCCTGAAAAATTCCAAATTCTTCACACAGTTTTGTCATACTATCAGACTGAAATTCAGTACCATGGTCACTTCTGATTTTGACCACTATACTGTCCAATTCATTCCACATTTGTTTAACAAAACTATACAAGATACTTGGAGCTTCAGATTTTTGTCTTAGGAAGAACACCCAGGAATACCTTGAGTAGTCATCAACTAACACAAATGTGTAGACCTTCCTACCTAGGTTGTGAACTGGCATAGGACCAAAAAGATCCACATGCAAGAGGTATAGACACCTCACAACATCTTTGTTCTCAAGGCTATGAAAGGTGGATTTGGTCTGCTTGCCTTTTTGACAAGCTGAGCATATCTCATCCTTTATACACTTAACCTGAGGACCATTCCTCACTAACTCTTTGCTAAAGAGTTAACCAATTGTCTTAGAGTTAAGATGAGCCAGCCTCTTGTGCCACTTAACACAATGTGAGACTTTCTCATCAGCTACAAGACAAATAGTAGAAACAATGTTCTCACACATAATGTCTAGACAATAGACATTTCTCTTCCTATATCCTGTCAGAATGATCTTTTGATCACTTGACCTACTAATATGACAACCATCCTTGACAAATGAGATGTCATATCCGAAATCACTCAGCTGACTTATGCTAATGAGGTTATGTTTCAAACCCTTTACATAAGCCACTTGAGTAATTGTAATCAGGTTACTAGAAATGTTACCAAAGCCTTTGATGATTCCTTTTTTTGAACCACCAAAGGTAACTTTAGGACCATCCTTGATTGGTGTATAGTCCTTCAGCAACCCCCTAGTTCCAGTCATGTGCCTGGAACATCCACTGTCCAAGTACCATATAGGGGCATGGTCACTTGGACTCACCTGCAAAACAGATTACTTAACCTTAGAACCCAAAAAATTCTTGGGTCCTTGGTGCAGGTTAGTTTGACTTTTAACAAAACTACCTGTAGCTCTTCTAATAGGTTGTTTGCTACTCTCCTTGACATTTGTATTGTGCCAACAATCTATGGCAAAGTGGCCTACCTTGCCACAACACCAACACTCAAATCTGTTGTACATTTGTTTAGGTACAACCCTGGCTGTTTTATCTACAGCAGGCTTCTTGTTGAGTACTGGGGCTTTGCCCTTAGATTTGGACTTTACTGTCCAAGCAGGTTTTGTAAACCCCAATCCAGTTTTACCCTTATGAGGTACAAACTCATTTATTAAAGGTAAAACAGATTTTGGTTTAGAAAAACTTGCAAGAATCTCTCTCTCCTTCTGAAGTCTAGCCTCCAGATTTCTAATTTGATCATTCTTAAATGTAATAGTACCCATCTGAATAACAGTAATGTTCTTCAGCCTGGCTATTTCATTCAGTTTCTGATCAAATAACTTCTCTGAATCAGCAGCAGCCAATTTAAGACTAGCAATCTCCTTTGCCTGAGTTTTGGCTAAGGTCTTGCTTTTCTTCAACGCCTGCAACAAGTCCCTATATTCGTCAATTAACTGATGAATATCTCCTTCAGATTCAGACCCACCCACATCACTTGATGCAGATGTATCTGATTCTGACTCAGTACTAGAAATTGAACTTGAAGAACAATTTTGTACCTTACTTGGTCCAGGCTAATCCTGGATTTTGTCTCCTTTAGATAATGTCATCAGCCCTTTGCACTGATTGTCCTCATGCTCATAAATTAAATTCATTAACTACATGAACTCATCTTCCTCCTCTTCAGCAAACAATCCAATATAAGCTTCAGCTTCTGAATCTGTTTCTGAAGATGACTGATCAGTCAGACTCTTATCCTTATTAGCAACAAATGACCTTTCCTTTTTGCCCTTAAACTGAGTCTTCTTCTTGTCAGTTGACTCTTTCCTCTTTTCTGGACAGTCAACTACTACATGTCCTTGTCTATTGCAACAATAGCATACTATCTTTGAGGATGTAGTTTTACTTGGCTTGAACTTTCTTCTGTCATTTCTTGATGACTTCCTGTTCTGATAGTAGTCATCTTTTGTCTGTGAAGTGGATGGCTTAGACCTCCACTGCTTCTTTTTCAGAAACTTTTGAAAATGTCTAGTGAAGGCTGCAAAGTCTTCATCACTTTCACTGCTTTCTGAATTCTTACTATCTGACTCATCTGTCTCAGCCTCAGCAACTTTTTGAGGTGGAGATGGAGACTTGCTTTTATATTTCCTAGTGGCTTCAGTCTTGAAGGTCACAGCTCTTTCCTTGTGCTCCACTCTAGTAGTCTTCTCTTCCTCCTTTCTAACCATTAACTGCATTTCATAAGATAGCAGTTTTCCAAACAAGGTTGGAGGAGGTATATCAGCTAATTTGGCCATTTCCCTAATGGCACAAATCTTGGTGTCCCAGTCCTTAGTCAGGGATCTTAAGAACTTGTCATTCAGCTCATAATTGCTGAATTCCCTTCCATAGGACATCAATTCATTGACTATCCTATAGAACTTCTTGTAGCATTCAGTAATGCTATCAGACTTTCCTTGTCTGAAGCTTTCATAGTCCTGATTTAACAAGGACTTCCTGTCCTGTCTTACTTCTTCAGACCCTTCCATGTAAACTATTAAAGTGTCCCACATTTCTTTAGAAGTTTTACAGTGAGTTAAATTCTGAAATGTGACATCATCAATTGCACTAACAATAATATTCTAGGCCCTCTTGTCCATAGTGGCCAGAATAATCTCATCTTTAGTCATTTCTGAATAGTCTTTGGGAGTTCTCTGATTTGCATCCAGAACAGATACTTTCATTGACACATATGACCCTTCTTTGACTGTAATGTATATTCTTGGGTCAGAGGCTTCCATAAAAAGTCTAACCCTCTCTTTCCATATGCCAAAAATCTCTTTTCTGCAGATTGGCAATTTCATGGGTCCTAGCTCTTTGTGATTCTCAGTAGAACCCATTTTCTTGATTCTTGATTATTCTGATTCTTCTTATAGGATCTTTACTCAGACTGTTATGTCCTTTTTGAGTAACCTCCCTCTGATACCACTTGAAAGAAATAGTACCTAATCACCTAGAGGGGGGGGGGGGGTTGAATAGGTGACATTAATATTTTCAACTTTAAAGGCAGAAACCCTGAATAATAGGACCTGTATTTGCAATTCTCTACAGCAATTCAGCACAGATAATACAACAATCACAGAATTAATCACACATAGAGTACACACAGATTTTTATAGTGGTTCCCCAAGGTCTGGGTACATCCACTTTCCCCCTTCGCCTATCTAGTAGTGTACTAGATTCGGCCTAACTTCTCCACTTCTTCTCAGATCCTCAGATCTTATAACTCAGAACCTCAAACAGGTTCCTACAACTCAAAGTGATCCCACTCCTACAACTCAGGCACTAAGCCTTACCACTCAGTCTTCACCAAGACCTACACTCAGGCTAAACAGCCCTACCTCAGCCTACAATCAAGGCCTACACTCAGAGAATAAAATCTCCTACACTCAGGCACAATAGCCCTACCTCAGCCTTTATATAATAGGCTTACAGCTCAGATCCCTTAGGATCCTACAGAAAATAAAGTTTACAATGTATATAACCACAACTCTGAAAGAGAGAGATGAGTTGACTGGTTTCTTGATGAGTTCTTGGAAGAACTTTGCAGAGATCAACCTCCCTTGGCTTTCTTCAAAGTTTCTTGAATTAGAACACATTAGGGTTGTATCTCTATGCAGATGATCTTCAATCAACTGCTGTCTTGAGATTTTGATTTTAATCTGAATCTTACTTAGCAGCCCGGTTCAACAGCTGTTCTTCTTAGAAGGAGCTCTCTCTCTCCAACTTCTTAGATCTTCTCTTGAAGGTCTTTTTCTTTATTGTGTTGTTTTTCAACTGATCACTTCATTGATTGCCATGATCAATCACTTTCTATTGAAGGAGAAAGATCTTTAAATAAGCTTTCTCCATGGTGACCGGCTGATCCGGTTTCTAAAAACTTTCTGATGGCTCTGACAGTTGCAGTTGACCGGTTGAAATGGCAGCTGTCAAGTCATCCAGTCACTTCTTGAAATCTCTGTCACTGTCTGAAAGTGTCGATATAGATAGTCTTTATGTGTTGACACAAATAGACTAAGTGTCGACACAAGTTGACTAAGTGTCGACACTAGCCTTGTTGGTGTCGACACAACTCCTTGTGTTGTTGTAACAGCTTCTCGACACTGCTTCTTCTGAATGTGTCGACACTGATTTTGTGTGTCGACACAAGCCTTCTGTTGAATGTGTCGACACTGATTCTGTGTGTCGACACAAATACTTCTTCTTCAATACTTAGTTGATTTCTGTTGTGTGTCGACACAACTTCTTTGTGTCGACACAACTCCTTGTGTTGAAACTTTGCTGAGTGTCGACACATCTCCTAGTGTCGACACTTGTACTTGAACTTTGTTGAAGTTTGCTGAGTATCGACACAGCCTCCTAGTGTCGACACATGTACTTGAACTTTGTTGAAGTTTGCTGAGTGTCGACACATCTTCTTAGTGTCGACACATGTACTTGAACTTTGTTGAAGTTTGCTGAGTGTCGACACAGCCTCCTAGTGTCGACACTTTTGATGTCGACAAAGTTTCTCTGGGTGTCGACACTGCCTCTAAGTGTCGACACAGATAATGTTGACAATTCTTCACTGTGTGTTGACACTGCTTGTATGTGTCGACACTTTTCTTCTGGTGTCGACTCTGCCTTCCTGGTGTCGACACAATTACTCCAAGTGTCGACACAGCTTCTCTGGGTGTCGACACTAGCCTTCTTAAGTGTCGACACTTTTCTTCAAGGTGTCGACACATGGACTTAGAACTTTTTCCTGCAATCCTGTAGTTACTTAACCTGCACACATAAAATCAAAGCACATCAAATACACCTTGATGTATATCATTGAGTAGGGTGAGACTTCTTAAAATCAGGTACATATATTCCAATGTACCCAACAGCCAATCTCTTAAAAGCAACAGGAAAAATGATTCTAGCAGTATATCAAGTTCCTCGTTGGACTGATGTCGTAGTCCGAGATCTCTGTACGAGCTCCTCTCCTGCAGACCGACTACTTGCCTCCCCGAGTCGACATACACCACTATAGTTGAGCCAAGCTCCTGAGAGCTGTCGACTCCAACATATCAAGTCCTTGAGTGGTAGTGTCGCCATTAGTCCAAGTCTCTGCACGAGATTCTCTCCTGCATATTGGCCAAGGACCTCCTCGAGTGAGATCAAGATCCTCATTGGAGTGATGTTGTAGTCCGAGATCTCTATACGAGCTCCTCTCCTGCAGACCGACTACTTGCCTCCCTGAGTCGACATACACCATGTTGGATCCCTAGTTTGATTTGGGCTAGGTTCACTATCTTAGGATGATGTAACCCAACATGTATAGTCAGGGTCAAAGTTGTGTCCTAGAGTCTAGGCCAAATCCTAAGAGTCAACATCACATGGACAAGCCAACATCAGACTGCCAGAGACTCAAGACATAGAGTTTTCCTAAAGATTCAGAGATTTCTCAAGAGACTAAGTAAAATGAGTTCGCCGTTCGTCGAACTCGGGTCGACGATAGTCGTTCTCAGCTCGATGATCTTAGAGATATTTTCTCTGAGTTGAGATCGACAAACTTCAATCACAGATCGATAATCCTTGGATTCCAGCTTCAAAATTCTAAGTACAGACTGTTCTCTAGACTCAGGTCGACGAACCTAGTTCTCAGGTCGACGAACTTCATTCTTTTCTCGACGATATCTGGACTTCCACTTCAACTCTATTGCCAGAGGTTCATCAATTTTTCTCTAAGTCCAGAATCATCTTCAGCTCGACGAATTCAAGGTTCTCCATACTTAGCTCGACGAACACCATTCTTCGGTCGACGAATCTTTGGACTATCACAGCATTCTGTCGAGATTATGTTCTCCAGTCTCAGGTCGACGAACCCAGTTCTCTGCCCGACAAATTCTGGAACCAGAAGACTTATGTCGACACTCAGAGTATATGTCGATATCAACTAAGTCGACACTAGAAGAACTTATGTCGACACCAAGATCATCAATCGATATTGTGTAAAGGCTATGTCGACACCACACAGAAGACTTGTGTCGACACACATGAGTAATTGTGTCGACACAGGATATTTGACAACTCCAGAATAATTGCTGAACTCCAGTCGACGAACACATTTACCAGCTCGACGAATAGGCAAAGATCAAAGGAGACAGCAGTTCAGTTTTCAGCTCGACGATCATGGAACTCAGCTCGACGAACAGAAGCCGTGTGGTCGACGAATACAATGTCTTAGCTCGACGAACTGTGAACTCAGTTCGACGAATTCTGCTATCTATTCGATGATTCTAGACTTAGTTATTTCCGGCCTTCTGTCCCCACTCTAATGCGATAATTCCTGAGTAATTAATGCTCTAACATTCTCTGAATGTATCCGTTAAAAGGAGCATGTTGAAGTATTAGACCGTGCGGCTTAGCGATCTGATCCAGCGGTTTGTTGACCGGGCGGCTTAGCGGTCTGATCCAGCGGTCTGTTGACCAAGCGGTCTGACAGTCTCACTCTGAAGCCTGGAGACCGGGCGGTCTATCGGTCTACCATTGCGGCCTGTTCTATCCTGCTGGAGTTGCCGAGCGGTTAACTCATCTGTCTAACCGCGTGGCCTGTGCGATCACCTTTATTCTAGCCGCTCAGTACTGTAAATGTTTAGTCCCACATTGTTTGTATACTCTCTCTCTTATCTCCTCCATTCTATATAAGGGAGGTCATACCTTTGTAAATGATATCTTTTTTGGATAATAAAATTTCAATTATTCAAAAGTTTTTCCGCTTGTTCTCTCTTTTCCGCTACTTTCTAACATGGTATCAGAGGACACGGTCATTTCCTCCTGATTCTGTGCGCTCTCTGTTGTTAGCGGCTTGTTTTCCGCTTTCTACGACCTGTCTCACGGCTTGCCTTCTCTTCTGTCCGCTACCCTATTCGCGCGGCTTGTTTCTGTCCGCTGCCCTGTTCGCGCGGCTTGCTTCTTCTTGGTTCTCTTCTCCTGCTGCTATTCGTCGCGGCGACCTGTTTCCTTGTCGCCGTGCTCCTTGTTCTTTCTTGCCTCTCCGACTTCCTAGTCGTTGCGGCCTGTCTCTGTCCGCGTGTCTTGTCTCTATACTCGCGGTTTGCTGTTGTGATCTGCCTGACCGTGCTGGTTGTTCCTTTCTCACCCGCATCTTGGTCGCGGTCACCTGCTCTTCTCCTCTCTTCTGTTCGCTCGGCCTTTTCAGTCCGCGCGACCTCTTTCCCGCTGTGCCTTTGACCTCTTTCTAGCCGCTGCTGTTCGCGCGGCTTCTTCTTTTTTCTAACCGCTGCGGTCTCCTTGCCGGGTTCTATGACTACCTCCAGTCTCACCACTACTCCTGCAGCTCCTTCTCCTCCTCCTCCTTCGGGCAACCTTGGCACCCTTTCCAAGCTTGTTGGCTCCAACTATCCCGATTGGATCGTTTCTTTCACCTTTCTCCTTCGTTCTCAACGCAAGCGTCATCACCTCACCGATGACCCTCCTCCTCGCACCTCTCCTGAGTTTGATGACTGGGATGCGAGTGATGCTCTTGTCCGCACCTGGCTGGCCAACAGCCTTTCTGATGAGTGCCTTCCCGTCATTCGCCATGATGAGACGGTCAAGGCCGCCTGGCTTCACCTCGCTGCTCTCTATTCTAAGGGGGGCCAGACGTCCCACATTTATACTCTCTATGCGGACCTCTTCGCCCGCCCTTCCATGTCACCGGCTGCGGCTTATCAGCAGGTTCAGGCTCTTGGTGCTGAAATCCTCCAGAATCGCCCCTTCTCCGCGGACTTGGCCGAACAGCACAAACACTTCCAGGAACTCCTGGTTGTTTGTTATCTTCTTCGTCTTCCCGACTCTTATGATATGATCCGCCAGCAGATCTTGGGTGAGGCGGAATCTCCTACTTTGGATGCCACTGCGGCTCGCATTGCCGATGTTACTTCGCTACTCCAGCGGCCTCTGTTGGCCTCCCCCCTTCCCAGGACTCCTTTGCTCACCAAGCTCAGAGGGGGGGCCCTAGTAGCCGCGGCCCCTCTGGCGGACGGGGTTCATCCCGGTTCCTCTGCTCTCACTGTGGTCGTACTGGTCATACTGTTGACCGCTGCTGGCAGAAACATCCTCATCTTCGCCCCTCCGGTGATGCTCCTTCTTCAGCCTCCGCCTCTTCTCGGCCGTCTGCCTCCGTGGCCACGACGTCAGGTAGTGCCCACGTCGTTACCCAAGGTAAATGGTTGATTGACTTCGGTGCTACAAATCATATGACGGGCCACCCTCATTGCTTCTTCCGTCTTGAGACACATGACCGCTTACCTCCGGTTCGTGTGGCGGATGGTTCACCGTCCCCGGTTCATGGGACGGGCATGGTTTAACTCACCCCATCGCTTTGCTTGGAGGATACCCTCTATGTCCCGAAGTTCCCGTGCAATTTGTTATCAGTTACTACTTTATGCCGGCAACTTCAGTGCTCCGTCTTATTCACTCCCACTACTTGTTCTTTTCAGGACCCGAGGACCCAGCGGACAATTGCTACTGGGACTGAGAGCGGCGGCCTCTACTTCCTCGACGATGTTTCTGCTCTGTCTGCCTACTCCTCCACCGATCTCCTTCAGTGGCATCTTCGTCTTGGAAATCCTCCTCCTCGGCTTCTTCACCAGCTTCTGCCCCACTTACCTCCTACCAGTTCTCCGCTCAACTGTGATGCGTGTCAGCTTGGCAAACATCATCGCTCCTCCTTACCACCGAAGCAAGGCCATGGCTCCTCTTGCATATTTGATCTTATTCATTCTGATGTATGGGGTCCTGCTCCTACCCTCACAGTTGGTCGGGGCAGTTCCTATTTTGTCACTTTTATCGATGATTTTTCTCGATGTACCTGGGTGTATCTGTTAAAAGATCGCTCTGAACTCTTTTCTGTTTGGCAATCATTTTACTTTATGATTAAGAATCAATTTGCTATTTCTATTAAAGTCTTACGTTCTGATAATGCCAAGGAATATCTGACTCATGAGTTCTCCGCGTTCTTTCACCAACATGGCCTGCTTCATCAAACGACTTGTGTTTACACCTCCCAGCAGAATGGGGTGGCAGAGCGTAAAAACCGTCACCTGCTTGATGTTGCTCGTACTCTCATGACGCAGATGCACGTCCCTCGCTCCTACCGGGGCTACGCTGTGCTCCTCGCCTGCTATCTCATCAATCGCCTTCCCTCCACGGTTCTCCACGGCCAGACTCCCTTCTCCCTTCTCTACCCCCACCAGGAACCTTTTCCTCTTCCTCTCCGTGTCTTTGGCTGTACGGCCTTTGTTCACGCTCCCTCCGCTACCCGCGACAAGCTTTCCCCCCATTCCACCACGTGTGTCTTTTTGGGGTACTCTACCACTCAAAAAGGCTATTGCTGCTTTGACCCCCTTCTCCGCAAGCAGTTTGTCTCCGCGGATGTGACTTTTTTCGAGAATGCTTCCTATTTCTCGACTCCCTCTTCTCTTCCTTCTGATATCTCCGTTCCTTCCACACCTCTCGACGTTTTCCCACCTTCGTCTCCTCCTCCACCGACTCCTTCCCAGTCCGTCTCCCCACCCACCCCTCCACCCTCCTCTCCGCTGCCGTCTCTTTCTAGTCCCGGGCCAGCCTTCTCCGCCACGGACGCTCCGGTCGCTGACGCTCCCGTCGTTGACGCTCCCGTTGACCTGGATGTTCACATTGCCCTTCGCAAAGGGGTGCGGGCGTGTACTCAACACCCGCTCACGGCTGTTGTTTCCTATGCTCAGCTTTCTCCTTCTCGCAGGTGTTTTGCCTTGGCTATCTCTGCTACTTCTACTCCCCGCACCTACCAGGAGGCTCTTGCTCTCCCTCATTGGAAGTCTGTCATGGATGAGGAGATGGCTACTCTTACTGAACGGGGTACCTGGACCCTGGTTCCTCCTCCCATGGGCACTGATGTGGTTGGCTGTCGCTGGGTATTCGTTGTGAAGTTTCGCACCGACGGCACTGTGGATCGCTACAAAGCCCGGCTGGTGGCCAAGGGCTTCACTCAGACTTACGGCGTTGATTACTTTGATACCTTCTCTCCGGTTGCTCGCCTCAGCACCATCCGAGTTCTCCTTTCTGTGGCTGTTAACCGGGCTTGGGCTATTTCCCAGCTTGATGTGAAGAATGTCTTTCTCTATGGCGATCTTCAGGAGGACGTCTATATGGAGCAACCTCCTGGGTATGTTGCTCAGGGGGAGACACGTGTATGTCATTTGAAGAAGGCCATTTATGGCCTAAAGTAGAGCCCTCGGGCATGGTTCGACAAATTCAGTGGTATTGTGGCTACCATCGGCTTTCAAAGGAGTTCGGCCGATCACTCCTTATTCATTCGCAAAACGGCCTCAGGACTGGTGGTTTTGGCCGTATATGTGGATGATATTATCCTTACTGGCGATGACCGAGATGGGGTGGACTTGACAAAGAAGCACCTCCGTCAGCACTTGGTCACGAAGGATATGGGCTCCCCAAAATACTTTTTGGGGATAGAAATCTCTCGGAAACTTGACTCCTTGGTTCTCTCTCAACGGAAGTATGCCCTTGATCTTCTACGAGAAGCAGGATTGACAGGTGCCAAACCAGCTCGTTTTCCCATGGCTATTGGAGAAGACAAAACGTGGACGGATGACTCGCCTCTTCTATCTGATGTCACACGGTACAGACGTTTGGTAGGCAAACTCATCTATCTCACGGTGACTAGACCCGACATCGCCTATGCTGTAGGCAAGGTCAGTCAGTTTATGCAAGCTCCCAGGGAGTGCCATCTTCAGTCCGCCCTGAAGATTTTAGAGTATATCAAAGCAGCACCAGGCAGAGGGTTACTCTTTCAGAAGAATGGTCATCTGAGGGTTGAGGCCTACTCAGATTCAAGTTACGCGGATGACAAAGGCGATCGTAAATCCACATCAGGTTTTTGTACCTTTGTTGGAGGTAATCTCGTGAGTTGAAAGAGCAAGAAACAATCTGTTGTCTCCAGATCCAGTGCCGAAGCCGAATACCGGAGTATGGCGTCAACCACGTGTGAGTTAAAGTGGTTGCGGGCTCTCATGCTTGACTTGGGCGAGGTATATGACTGTCCTCTCCCTATGTTCTGTGACAACAAGGCCGCTATACACATATCCAGAAATCCGGTCTTCCATGAGAGAACAAAGCATATTGAGGTTGACTGTCACTTCATTCGGGAACAGATTTTGAAGAAATAGATTTGTACTCCTTTTGTCACCTCTGACAAGGAATTGACAGATATCTTCACCAAGCCGGTTTCTACTTCCTTCTTCCGCATTTGTGACAAGCTGGGCATGGTTAATATCTATGCTTCAGCTTGAGGGGGAGTGTTGAAGTATTAGACCGGGCGGCTTAGCGATCTGATCCAGCGGTTTGTTGACCGGGCGGCTTAGCGGTCTGATCCAGCGGTCTGTTGACCAAGCGGTCTGACAGTCTCACTCTGAAGCCTGGAGACCGGGCGGTCTATCGGTCTACCATTGCGGCCTGTTCTATCCTGCTGGAGTTGCCGAGCGGTTAACCCATCTGTCTAACCGCGTGGCCTGTGCGGTCACCTTTATTCTAGCCGCTCAGTACTGTAAATGTTTAGTCCCACATTGTTTGTATACTCTCTCTCTCTTATCTCCTCCATTCTATATAAGGGAGGTCATACCTTTGTAAATGATATCTTTCTTGGATAATAAAATTTCAATTATTCAAAAGTTTTTCCGCTTGTTCTCTCTTTTTCGCTACTTTCTAACAGAGCATTAATTATGATCTTCTCCAGGATTATTGCTTGTCGTTTTTCCATGGGACAGTTGGGGAAATAAATCAATGCCAATTATTCTCAAGGCTGTCAGCATTATTTGCAGATGCATTCAAATTTTCAAAACACAGAGAAGAAGAGAATAATATACACATTCAGATACACAGAGGGAGATAAAGACTTACAGAAGAGAATCAACAACAGAAAATCATTGAGAAAGCTTCACACAGAGCATAGCTTACAGGGAAGCACATAGAGATTACAGAAAAACATTCAATTTTGCATAATCTGCTCTGTCAAAGAAGAAGCATTTTTCTGATACACAGAAGTTTTTGACTAGAAGCTCATCTGCACTTGAAGAAGAAGAACAACAATACCTATATCAAGAGTCTTCCTTCTTCAAGAACTCCAGGACACTTCAAAAGGACAACTTCAGTTCAATCTGTTAAAGAAGTTCCTGAATACTATTGCTGGTCAAGGATTCAGTTTGAAGACCTATCACCCTGAAGCTTGGCTCTTAGTTTTCCCTGATCCATTCTACATCTCAGGGGGAGCCTTAAGCTATAATCAATCCACAGTCTTCTCAGTTGTATATTGAGAAAGAGAAGATAAAATCATCTCTCTCCCCCACCTCTGTAAAGTGTTGTCATCTCCCTTCAAAAGTGATTCTTTGGTTGCAAGTCTCCTGATCAAAAAACTTGGGTTGGTTTTTGAGCACCTGATCAAAAGCTCATTGGTGTCAGACACTTGATCAAAAACCTGAGGGGATTCCTACTAAGGGTGGTAAAAGATTGGATGTACCCAGGTTGGGAATCCACTATAAAATTCTTGTATCGTCCGGTTGCCTCCTTTTCATTTGTTCTTGCTGTGCTTGTGGTTTAGGTTTATTGTTTGCCAGTTTATTAATTTCTGCACTTACTAATTTACAGCAAAAGCTGTAATAGTAGTTAATAAATTTTTAAACATACTCTATTCACCCCCCCCCCCTCCCCCCTCTAGAGTATTCCTGATCTAACACTCACTTTCAATTGGTATCAGAGAAGGTTCCTTTGGTTGTACAAGTTAAATCTTGAACAAAAAGATCCTTTGTTAGATCTACACATCACTTTATTCTTACTTAAATTATAAACACAGCATGACACAGAACAAGGATTATGCAAGCACCAGACCTCCAGTTTGCAAGCTTAATAGGTTTTCCATCTGGAAGGCAAGAATTAGGTTATACATGAATTCCATTGATGAGGACATCTACAATTCCATTTTGACAGGTCCCCCACAGACATCTACAGCTGCAACATCTTCCAGCAACAATGCATTCCCACCACCTGAGTGGACTGAAGCTTAGAAGAAAGCAAAGATTGCTGATGATAAAGCCATGAACATATTGGATCAGACTATGTCAGATGACATCTTTCAGAAGGTGGCTGAGTGCACCTCTGCAAAAGCAATCTGGGATTCACTCAATCAAATGGTTGCTGGCTCAGTAGATGAGAGGAAAGATAGAAGATCACACCTCATCACACAATATGAAAACTTCAGGAAGGATGAGGCAGAAACAGTTGAAGTGATGTACAACAGGCTTAGCTCCATCATCAGTGAGCTAAGGACCTTAGATAAAGAAATCACCTTGACTGAAGTTAATGACAAGATCCTAGTGTGCTTCCCAAGCTTATGGGACACCAGGATCTGGCCCATCAAGGAGGTCAGATGCCTGAATGAGATTTCAACTGAATCTCTATTAGGGAAACTGAAGTCATATGAGCAGCTAATCAAGTCCAGAGAGGCAGTGGAACACAGGACTCCTCCCCCGGCAAGGAAAGAATAATTCATTGCATTTAAGGCTGCTGAAGAAACTGAATCCCCAATAGTCAATGAAGAGCTAATGAGTCTCTTTGCCAAGATATTCTTCAAACTGGCAAGGAAAGACTTCAGAAGGAAGTCATCCAGAAATGACAGCCAGCCTAGGTATGACAAAACACCCACTAAAGAGGTAGTGTTTTATGGGTGCAGGAAACCAGGGAATTTCATGTCTGAATGTCCTGAAAATCAAAAGAAGGAAAGAAGAAAAGAGAAAGAATCAAGAAGCAAGCACTACAACAAGCCCTCTTCCAGCAAGCAAAAAAAGAAGGACAAAGGATTTGTGGCTGAAATATGGAGTGACACAGAAGATGAATCCACATCTTCCAGCTCCAGTGAAGAAGAAGAGGAGGCCAAGGCAAAGGAGGTTTGCCTCATGGCAATTGGTGCAAGCAGTAGCAGATCAGATACAGATGAATCTGATAATGAAGAAAACCTGTCAGCTGAAGATCAGGTAATAGCATCTTATGATTTTGAATCTGATGAATTTAAATTTGAATTTAAAAACCTATGCTTAGATTTGATAAGCTCTGAGAAGGAAATCAAACTTCTCAGAGATAAATTGAATGACCTAGATAAAATCACCTCTGAAAATGCAACTCTATCTAGTGAACTGAAATCTGTAAATGAACAAATCAGTTTTCTGAAATCAGAACTTAGCAAAGCTAAGATATTAGAAGAATCATTAAATGGTAGAAGTTTGAAATTGCTAGATATAACCAGCACAGTTAATGCTAGAACAAATAACTGCAGATTAGGATTAGGAGCCACATCTAGTGAACCACCCCTAATCCAAAGGAATCATCTTTCAAAACCTGTAAATTTTATCTCTGATAAAGGAAAGAAAAACACTGAACAAGTAAATAAGGTTAATAAAATTCTAGAACAAATTGAAGCTAAGGACAAAATTAAAAATCAGAAGAATGATAAAAATAACAATGTTCAGCAGTTATCGTCGAACCCAGATCAACGATATAGGAACAGATCGTCGAACTCAGAACGAAAATCTCTGAACGCAAACTACAATAATAATCATTTGTCTAACTGCGATCGACGAACTTTGTATGGTTCGTCGAGCAGAGGTCGACGAACGTAGGGCACAGAGAATGAACATGTTCATTCTCTGGGCAGAAATCGACGATCTCAACCCAATTCGTCGAACTTTGGTCGACGAACTTACAACAATTCATCGAACCCAGAAAGACTTAATCAAAACTGTAATTCTAACAGCAACTCACATATTTCTAAGAAACCATTTAATCCACTAGCTGACTGGATCATCCCACATAGGAGATATCACCCCCTAGGATATAAGTCTCAACCTGAATTCTCTATTATTTCCAGCTTTTCTTATCAGCCATACAAAGGACCCAAGGTAACCTGGGTCAAAAACCATTAACTGTTTTTATTGCAGGTGAAGAATTATGGAGGGGTAAATCAAACTTGGTACCTGGACAGTGGATGCTCCAAACACATGACTGGCAGTAAGGACATCTTAATCAACTACAAGTCCAAGCTGGGGCCAAAGGTTATCTTTGGTGACTCCAAATGTGGTCAGTCAGAAGGATTTGGAGAAGTGAGAATAGGAGCTATCACATTCAAAAAGGTGGCATATGTAAGTGGACTCAAGCATAAACTCATCTCCATAAGTCAGTTATGTGATCATGGTTATCAGGTATACTTTAACTCATCGACTTGTTCTATTATTGATAAAAACAACCAAACAGTTTAAACTGGAAGTAGACAAGGCAACATATACTTAGTAAATTTTCTTTCTACCAAAACTGATATCTATTTACTTAACTTAACTAGTAATCAGAATGACTTATGACACAAAAGACTAGGTCATGTAAATCTGCAAAAACATTGCTAGGCTATCTAAGCACAACCTTGTTAGAGGTCTACCTTCTGGTCCCTACAAGAAGGAAGGTCTCTGCAGGGCTTGTCAATTAGGCAAGCAAACTAAAACTAGTTTTAAATCTGTTAATAAGAGTGATTCACCTAGGTTTTTGTACTTGCTACATTTGGATCTCTTTGGACCCATTGTTGTACAAAGCCTATGAGGGAAATCCTACACTTTGGTTATAGTGGATGACTTCTATAGGTTCAGTTGGGTATTCTTTCTGAGATCAAAGTCAGATACATTCAAGGTTCTTACAGATTTTCTCAGGACCATACAGATTGAGTTCTCTACTCATGTTGCATTGATCAGAAGTGATCATGGCACAGAGTTTGAGTCTCTTCTTATGCATGAGTTCTGTGAGAAGGAAGGTATCAGACATTGCTTCTCAGCTCCTAGAACTCCCCAACAAAATGAGGTAGCTGAAAGGAAAAATAGGACACTCATTGAAGCTGTAGGTACATTGCTTGCAGATGCTTACATGCCCCTAACCTTTTGGGAAGAGGTTGTCAGCACATCAAATTATGTCCTGAACAGGAGCTTAATTCACAAATTAAAGAACAGGACTCCCTATGAATTGCTCAAAGGAAAGAAACCTAAAATAAACTATTTTAAAGTATTTGGTTGTACCTGTTACATACATAATGACAACAAGAAATACATTAGAAAGTTTGAGGCTAAGGCTGAAGAGGGATTTTTTCTAGGATACTCCCAAGTAAGCAAGGCATATAGGGTTTTTAACAAATCAACATTGAAAATTGAAGAGTCTATTCATGTTTCATTTGATGAGACTAATATGTATTGCAAGGAGAAAGAAGTTTCTACCAATAGCAACTTGCAGGTACCCCACTTGTGTGAGACCTTGGATGGACTAAACCTCACCCAAGAGGTGCCAACTCATCCCTCACCACAAGCTATTGAATAAAGTGAAGAAGAAGAAGTTGAAGATAATGAATCTCTACCAACAGCAAATACAATTCCACAGGAGGAATTAATTCCAAATGTTGTTGCATAACCAACTCCACCCACTGATTTTGTCACACTTAGGGATCACCCTAGATCTCAAGTAATTGGAGACATATCAGTAGGTGTACAGACAAGACATCAACTTACCTAAGATTTGATGCATGCCTGTTTTCTCTCTCAGGTTGAAGCTCTTTCCATTCATGATGCTGAGCAGGATCCCCACTCAATCCTTGAAATGCAGGAGGAACTAAATCAATTTGAGAGATGTAGAGTTTGGGATTTTGTTCCAAGACCCCAAAACTACCCAGTTATTGAAACCAAATGGGTTTACAGAAATAAGCCGGATGCCCAAGGAGTCATTGTGAGAAACAAGGCTAGGCTTGTTACTCAAGGATATAGGCAAGAAGAAGAAATTGATTATGATCAAACCTTTGCACCTGTTGCAAGGTTGGAATCCATAAGAATATTCATTGCCTATGCAGCATACAAGAGGTTCAAGGTCTTCCAAATGGATGTGAAGAGTGCTTTTCTAAATGGAGTGCTACAAGAAGAGGTTTATGTAGAACAACCTCCAGGTTTTGTTTCTCCAACTTACCCCTCTCATGTTTTTAAATTGCATAAGGCTCTTTATGGTCTAAAATAAGCTCCAAGAGCCTTGTATGAGACCTTAGCTAGTTTTCTATTAGAGCATTAATTTACAAGAGGAACTGTAGATAAAACTCTTTTTACTTGACATCATAAGGACCAAATCTTATTAGTACAAATTTATGTGGATGATATTATATTTGGCTCTACAGATTCCAAATTATGCAATAGGTTCTCTGATCTCATGCATTTCAAATTTGAAATGAGTAGCATGGGTGAGCTTTTCTACTTCCTTGGCCTCCAAGTGAAGCAGCTCCCTGATGGTATCTTCATCTCTCAAGCAAAATATGCTAAAGAACTTCTAAAGAAGTTTGGGATGGTTGCTGCCTCAGCAAAGAAAACTCTCATGGCTACTAATGCTGTTGTGGACTCTAATGTACTAGGGAAACCTGTGGATCAAAAACTTTATAGGGGCATTGTTGGGTCCCTATTATACCTCATAGCAAGTAGGCCAGACATTATGTTTGCCACATGTCTTTGTGTTAGGTTCCAGGTGAACCCTAAAAATTCTCATCTAATTTTACTAAAAAGGATTTTGAGATATATAAAGAGTTGTCCTAATCTAGGCCTATGGTATCCTACTGAATAAGAATTTGAGTTAAATGGATACTCTGATGTTGATTTTGTTGGATGCAGGGTAGATAAAAAAAGTACTTCAAGAACTTGCCAGTTCCTGGGTATGAGATTAGTATCTTGGTTTTGTAAAAAGCAAACATCAGTGTCAACCTCAACTACTGAAGTAGAATATATTGCAGCAGGCAGCTGTTGTTCGCAGATGCTATGGATACAAAATCAGCTACTAGATTATGGGTTCAACTTAAATAATTTAACCCTACTCTGTGATAATACAAGTGCTATAGTCATAGCCCAAAATCCAGTTCACCATAGTAGGACAAAATATATTGATATAAGACATCATTTCATTAGGGAGTGTGTAGACAAAAATAAAATCAAGCTTGTGTATATCTACACTGATTTACAAAGGGCTGATATATTCACCAAAGCTCTGGATGAGAGAAATCATATGTTCTTTGTGAATCAACTTGGAATGATCAATGAAGAAGACTTTATTTGATTTCTGTCTGCAGTCGACGAATTTTCCAGAGTTCGTCGAACGGAGTTCGACGAACCGGGGAAAGTTTGAGAGATATTCGTCGAACGGAGATCGACGAACTCTTTGTGAGTGAAACAAGTTTCGTCGAACAGAGTTCGACGGACTTGCTTCAGAAGATATTCGTCGAACGGAGTTCGACGAACTGTCTTCAATTATTCTGGTTAAGATCGACAAATTATTTCATTCAAAATTATTTCGTCGACCTCAGTTCGAAGAATTTTTTTTATTTTCGTGGAACGGAGTCTGTCGATTCATATTCTTAAAAACCCTATATTTAGGTTTCCTTCGACCTCCGTCCCGCGCTTTCTGTTCTTTTGCACTTGATCTTCGTTTCTCTCTTTTGCAGGTGATTCCATGACGATTCCAGCAGGAGCTCTAGCCGCTATGAGAGTTTGACACTGGATTTGATGTCGACTTTGAATCGTTCCAGCACTCGGATCCAATCTTCCTATATATTCTGGAACTTCTGGAAGAACGGAATCTGAAGAACCTGATGAATACAAGGATAAAGCTGGCAGGAACAGAAATCAGAGAATGAGTTTATACTTCATCCACTTCTGAAGACAATACTATGACAGGATCAATCGCGGGTAACACTGTCTCCTTAACTCCCACGGTTTTAACTGAAATATTTGGTTTGACAAATGACGAAGATGAATTAGAAATTGATTTTGAAGAGTTTGATATGATGCTAAATCTGATGGGTTATGCTGGTGACAACCCAAATAAATTGTTGAAGAAGCATTTGTCTGCAGCATACAAGTTCCTGACAGACATTGTTGGGAAGGTCTTGCTTAGCAAGCATACTGCCCATGACTACATCACAAGGCATCAGTTCTTAGTCATGTGTGCAGTAAATAAATAAGAAGCAAGTGGACTGGGCTCAGATCATCTTTGATCTGATAAAGAAGAAAAATAATAAGAAAGAAGTGTGTTTTGGAAGGGTCCTAGGGATCTTCCTCAAGGAAAAGGCTGCTGAATCACTGGTCTCCCAGACCATTTTCATCAATGCCAGTAAAAGGCTCATTTGTGCCTTATTTGAAAGGTGGGAGAGGACAATAACCAAGCCCACTAAGGCTTCTACCTCTTCCACCCCAGCTTCTGAAGGCACCAGGGCTGTTAAAGCCACTCCCTCACCTGCTGAAGAGCTTCATCCAGCACCACCATCTCTTCCAGCCCCCCTTCCAGCAACAAAAATTCCTTCCTCACCCATTATCTCTTCAACACCAGAACAACAACAACATACTCATGTTCCTACTCCACCTCCATCTCCACCAATTGACATCACTGACATTCCATCTTCCCCTCTTCAAGATAATCAACCACCAACACCTCCTGATTCCCCTCTTGACACCTACATTTCTACACCACCACAATCTCCTCTTCCCCCACATCTCTCTTCAATACCATCTTCACATCTACCAACAGACATCACTATGCAAGATGCCACCCATCCATCCCCATCAACTTCTACCATCCCTTCAGATGTTCACATACCTGATGCTCCACTTTCTATCCCTCCCATAGTTACTGGGAGATGCCGGGGATGACCTAGGGGCGTTACTTCACAAATTTCACCTATAAAATCCCAACCATTGCAAGTTGATATGCAACCACTCCCTATATTTAGATTGGATCATATGGTATTTTTTTGTAATTTCTTTTATGTAATTTTACCTTAAGTTTTGCAATTTCAATTTCTAGCATATATTTCCTATTTCATGAACTTGTAATTTTCTTTTCATAGTTATAAAAATGTTATCACCTTTTATTATTCGTAACTAATTTTATAGCATTTGACTGGATGATTTCGTAAGTACAATTATTTTGTAATCACATTTTCATAAGTTTTAGATTGGGAAAATTACGATTTACCTTTGATAATTTTCTAATCAATTTCATATTGTCGACGTATGCTAATCAAATCTTGGTCGTATTTTAGTTGATTGAGAGATCAGTGAATATGTGTAGATCACTCAAAGGTTTAAGGAGTTGAATGCACTCCTTGAGAGAGGTGACAACAATCATATGTATTGGAGTCAAATTCAATAGTTGGGTTCATAGCCTAAAGCAAGCATAAGGGTTTTGATTGACCAAGGAGTCTTAATCAAAAGGTTATAAGTTTGTAGTATTCCTCGAGAGAGGTGTTATCATGATTTGTGAACCTCCATGGTCGAATTATTCTCAATCTTTTCTTATGAATTTTGAGTTTACGAATTATTTTACTTAAGGAGGATTCCCGATCAAATTCTATCTTCTTCCTTACTTTTTATTATTTATTAATTATTCTCAAATTTATCTACCAATAAAAAAATATTAATCTGTGTGAGTAGAAGTAATCAACAGACCCGAAAATATGACATATGATATTTTATTTTAAAAATATCCTATAATATGAACGATAGGTGCTCTTACCTATAACTCATAGAATTTGGAAATATTTTATATCCTAAATTTTACATAACAATAGGGAAACCAGTTCTCACCCAGTTACAGAGGGGGAAGGCCTTATGCGATCAAAGTATGCAAGCCTGCTTGTTGGTGTAAGGGGCAAGACCCTTTCTTACTGAAGGTCACTACTCTATCCTTTAGAGACTTGTTTGCTGAGAAACACACAATAAATGAAGTCAAAAAACATTTGAAGCTATTTATTATGGATATGTTTGAGAATTTGGACTCATGACCTATGATTTTAATGAAAGACAGATTGAAGCGACACAAGTTCTTCATGTTCCAGGTGTGTGGGAGAATTTGTTCGTGTGGCCACCTAACTTGTACGTACCAGGTTTTACAACCTTAGTGTCAATAAATGACCCCACCTATATAGAGGAGAACATATCCTTTTGGGGGTCGTTACCTATTATTTCAACGTTCTAGAGAACAAGTTCCCCGATATTGACCAGACGTGGCTTCACCCTACAATTATAAAATTGTGCCATGTGAGTCTAGTATGTGGTGGCATGTTGCATCGCTCTATCTCTAACCTATGATATTAAGCCTAGCTTCGCCCAAAGTTGTTCATTCCCGGTCAAGTGAAAAGAATATACATGGGGACTTTGGTTACCGATGTCCACAGGCAAGACAACTTTATATCTATAAAAGAGATTGAATGGTGTTTCTCCTGTCGGGGTCCACTCCATGGTGCGGTATGCACAAAGTATGTTGGGGAGCATGTTTACCTACATCCCCTACCCCCCTACAAGCGTGTTTTCAATCCTAGAGGATGATGTAATTGGTGACCTCTGTCTGGTCATTTGCCTATGGGTGTGACACAATAGTGTGATGAAGATTAATCTTCAGGTGATCACAAATCCTGGTGAATACCTTCCCAATGAATTGTGTATCATTATCTGCAATGATTTTAGCCAGCATGCCAAATCTACATACGATATTTTTCAAATGAATTCTGTGAGTTCTCCTTCGAGAATTTTGCAAGCAACTCACCCTCAACCCTCTTGGTGACGTAATTAAGGCCAGGATGACAAACTTTCTTTGAACAGAGGACTATGGAAAAGCGCTGAGGAGATCAATTCTCCACGACTACAAGGGCCATGCCGACAGCTTCATATGCAGTTCGTGGATGGATTTTCTCGTATTGCCCTTCCCCTCACATCCTTGATAAGGAAAGTAGTGCCCTTTGTCTGGACCCCGCAGTGCGAGGTGACCTTTAGGAGTTAAAAAATCGACTCAGCTCGGCTCCTATACTAGCCCTTCCTTCGGGGAAGGAAGGATTCCAGGTCTACACCGACGCTTCCTACCAGGGCATGGGTACGGTGCTGATGCAAAATGGTCACGTGATAGCATACGCTTATCGGCAGCTGAAGAAGCATGAGCTGAACTACCCAATTCATGACTTAGAGATGGGAGCGGTCATATTTGCGCTGAAAGTCTGACGACACTATCTGTACGGTGTCCACTGCAACATTTACTCTGATCACAAGAACTTGAGGTATGTGGACACGCAGAAGGAGCTGAATATCAGGCAGAGGCGATGGGTGGAGTTTCTAGCAGATTACCAGTACGAGATGCACTACCACCCGGGAAAGTCGAATGTGGTGGCAGATGCGCTGAGCCGGAAGGCCACAAACTCTGGAGCAGGAACGCAATTGATGGCCTTGGAGTTGGTCCAGATGTTCGAAAAGATGCAGATATCATTTGTGTCCGAGGATCATCCTGAGCTGTACCGAGAGTACCTAGCATCGTTGTTTGCCGCAGATGACATTCGAGACCGAGTCAGAGATGGTTAGAGGCAGGATACCCAGCTTGAGCCGATATTCCGGACCTTAGAAGCAGGCACGGCTGGAGATTACTCACTAAGTGATGGGCTAGTGTATTTCAGAGGACGGATTTACATACCAGAGGGAGGCCAGGTCTGAGAGGATAGCATGACGGAGGCTCATTGCAGTCGGTATTCAGTACATTCGGGTGTTACGAAGATGACTGCGGACCTGAAGAAGACAATGTACTGGCCAGACATGAAGAAGGATATCACCTACTTCGTGACCCACTGCGAGGCATACTAGTTGGTGAAGGCAGAGTGCAGGAACTCCGCAGGACTATTGCAGCTACTCCCAGTGCCAGAGTGGAAGTTTGACGATGTTGCGATGGACTTAATACATGGGCTTCCTTGATCGCGGACGGGAAACGATTCGATCTGGGTGATCGTCGACCGGCTAACAAAGGTAGCCAGATTTATTCCGATCAGGAAGGATGACTCGGTTAGTGTGCTGGTTCGGAAGTTCGTGGAACAGTTCATCCATTATCATGGCGTACCCAGGTCGATTGTATCAGATCGGGACAGACGGATTACGTCCAGGGAGTGGAGATCAGTGCAGACATATTTGGGCACTCGGCTGACATTCAGTACAACATTTCATCCCCAGACTGATGGACAGACGGAATGCACCAATTGGACCTTGGAAGATCTACTGCGGCTTTGCATACTGGATCGCGGTGAGCCCTGGGAGAAGTGTTGCCACTGATCAAGTTCTCATATAATAACAGCTAGCAGTCCAGCATAAGGATGGCTCCTTATGAGGCTCTGTACGGACAGAGATCTGGGACTCCGCTATCGTGGATACAAGACGAGGATCCGAAGGCTTTGGGTTCGGAGTTTGTTGAGGACACCGAGGCTCAGGTTAGATTGATACGGGATAGGATGCTAGAGGCACAGAGCCGACATACTAAGTATTATGACGCTCGGCATCGTCAAGTGGAATTCCAGGTGGGGGACCAGGTGTTCTTGAAGATCCGACCAATGCATGGGGTTTCACAGGTGCGCGGTCGGAAGAAGAAGCTCAGCTCTAGATATATGGGGCCGTATAGGATCCAGGAGCAGATCAGTCCCTTGGCATACAGGCTGGAGCTGCCACCGGAGCTGGCAAGCCTGCACGGCGTATTCCATATATCCTCACTTAGGAGGGCTCTACTATGCCCGAAGCAGCAGATTATGGCCACGGATGGGCCAGTAGCCTCTGATCGGTCATTTCATCTGGAACCGGTTCGAATTGACGACAGGGGAATACGAGTCTTACACCGCAAGAAGGTTCCATTGGTCAGGGTCCTGTGGAGGAATCACGGGCGAGAGGAGTACACATGGGAGCCCCAGGACTTGATGCAGCAAAGGTACCCAGAGCTTTTCAGTCAGGTATTACTCACAACCTCCCGGGATGTTACAATTTTCCTTTCATATTTGAAACCCCGTAGGCCTAACTAGAATTTCGAGGACAAAATTTTTTTGTTATATATTGGGATTTGTAACATCCCTCAAACAACTAGACCCCAAGGAGTGGTTTTGTCATGACTAGGTCATAACAAAACCCTAGAAAGCCCAAGAAGGCCAAGTAAACCTAGGGATGTAAGTGAGACCACTATGGTCTGCAAATAGTAGATTTATGAACCCTAGTTAAGGTGATCATGGGGCTTCACCAAGACTTCAAGACCCCACCATGGCCTCACCAATCCATTGTAAATTCATCTGAATCTTAAGGGTCCATTGAAGTCGACTCAGGGTGGCCAAGTTGACTTAGGACCACTCTAGGCCTAAATTGGGCAGGATGCCCTAATTAAGGATAGTGTGCCCTAGTTAAGCCGAAATAACCCTACCAGAGTCTTCCTAGACCTAAAATGGGGTCAAAGGGGTCACTTAGGACCCTTGGAGGGCAGTCAAGGTGGTTAAGTTGACCAAAGTCAACTTACCCCTAAATGGGTCAAACTGAACTATATTGGGTCAATTGATCATCCCCTAGCCAGGTGGACCCCATTTATACCTCCTAACCCTAAGGTGGGGTCCATGGGTCACCAAGGACCCATTGGGGTCAGCCCTAATGGCTAATTTGACCCAAGTCAACCCTAACCTTAATTCGGGCAAAGTACCCTTCCTAAGGGTAGGTGACCTCCAAAGTGCCAAGTCAGCCCTACCCAACCCTACCTAGGCCTTAGGGTAGATCAATGGGTCACCAAGGATCCATTGGAGTCCTCCCAAAAGGTCAAAAAGACTAAAGTCAACTCAAGCCTACTTTGGATCAACCTAGCCCAAAAGGGGCTAGCCCAAGCCCAAGCCTCCTCATGAGACTCCTTTAGGGAATAATGGGCATGGATGGGCGGCAAATAGCTCTCCAATTTTACCAAGTCAACTTGGTGACTAGGAGAGAGGGTGAGCTCCATTCCATGTTAATGGAGGAGAGAGAAAGAAGAAGGAGGAGGTGATGAAGGGGGCTCGACCAAGGGGAGGCCAAAGGCCACCCTTAATGGTCGAATTCAACTCCCCTGAGGAAGGGGAGAAGTTTCCTGTCAATTCCCTGGCCACCAAGGCCTGGTTCAGCCCCCCTCCTCCATGGTCGAGCCTAGCCAATAATGGCTTTAATGGGCATTAATAATCCAGCCCTCCCCTCCGCAATTGAGGCTTTAAACACCATCAGTGGGTCGAGAGAAGGCTTTCCCAATCCTTACCTGAAGAAATCGAGCACCCCCAGTATGCAGTTGCAGAAACCGAGCGGTGCCGCCTTCATGAATGGCTTTCCGGCGATCTTCTCGACTTCAGCACTCCGGCAAGGCCCTCCTCCTCTCCTTACCTCATGGCTAGATCATAACAATGTTTAGGTTCAAGGTTCGGGCTCAATTGAGCCCGAACCAATTCTTGGTTTTCATGGTTTCGGGTCGAGAAATTTTCTTGGTAGAACCGCCGGAATCCTCCCCTCCGGCGGTTGTGTCGCCGCCAGTCGATAGCCACCACCTCGGTGGAGGTGTTGGTGGCGGTGGCCGGCTGGGGAAGTGTCGGGATGGGCGGCAGCGACGGTTGGAAGTGGCTCTAGGCTCGGGCTATCTCAGCCGTTGGTTGGAGGTAGACGATGAGCACGGGCCACTGGATCTGCGCCAAAATTCGTGCGCCAGTTTGATAAGAATCATTTAAATTCATTTCTATATCATTTCTGTCACACTTTTTGCTGGGGATGGTTTTAATTTTTAAAAATACTTAGGCTCCTCTACTGAAAACGTCACCAACATAAAGTTTATATCCCTAAGTGTCTACTTTAATTCAAAATTGATTTGAACCATTTTGGACCTCTGGTTGGACTAGGGCACCCATTTTGGTGTGACCTATACCTAGGGCTATCCTGAGGTTAAAAAGGGTGCCCACTCTTCATCCCTTGTCCAAATGAACTGAAATTTGGGCAAGGGGTCACCCTTAGCGATATCTAGGGCCTCTACAAAAATGGGATTTAGGAGATACTTTGTCTATGGTTTTTATATTTATTTAATAATACAAGGATAAATTAATTAGATGGCATAACTACCTCCAAACCCTCCCAAATTTTGGTGAGTGGTCCCTGGACTCATGATATATCTCTGTATAAATTTTCACCTCATTTGGATGTGTTTTGGATAGGAAATGAGCTAACCCTAATTTTGCCTTAATGAGGGGTTCTTAAGTAAAAAGTGCACCTTGAGGTTGAGTGGTCTAATCACCTCAATAGAGGTTGGAATTTTGGCCACTGACTTGACATAACCTTAGAGACCCTCATAGGGATTATGGGGTGGTCTAGGGTAGTTTTGCCCTAGGATCCAAACTCAAACCTTAAGGAGGGGCTCTTGAGTGTTGTGAAGGGCATGGGGTCACATGCCCTTGTGTGATCTTGCAACTTGGTAGAAATGATGCTAGGGTAGCCAAAGCCCTCTGATATGAATCTTAGAGGATTTGGAGATGGATAGATGTACAACCCCGTGTCCGGCGAGCAAGGTCACCAGGGGGCGAACAGATCAGACTGGGAGCAGCAAGCGAGCTCGGCAGCGGTAGGGGCGAGGCTGAGCTCGGCGTTCGTCGGCCAGAGATCGTCGATCGGCGACCCCGAGCTCGACATTCGCCGAGCGGGCTGCAACTCGCGCCCTCGCAAGTAGAGCTCGGCAGCAGCGGGCGAGCAGAGCATGCCGAGGTGGCCAGAGCTCCCAGCTCGCCTGGGTGTCAGAGGTACTTTTTTACTATTTTATCCCTGCTGGTCTGCCCATAGCCCTTCAAAACAGCGGAGTTTGGCTGTTGGCAGACCCAGCCGAGGGTTTTCTGGTAATTTCAGGTCAGTTATTTTGGTTATTGGCAGTCCGGATTTCAAAAACTATAAATAGGACCCAAGGGGTACCCCAGAAAGCAAGGTTCTTCCCTGTGCTCTTCTCCCCAAAATCTTCAAGTGCTTTCTGAGGGTGCCTTAGATCGACTTCTGGCTAAGGAGGGGAAGCGCTCTGAGATCTTCCGGGTTTGTGGTGGGACCTCCTTGCCGAGCCCTTGGGTCTGTTTCTCCTTGTTTGTCTTTTTTCTTGCATGAACGAAGTAGGCGCGAGACCACCCCCTTCCCCAAGGGCGAGCTCCACAGGAAGCCGGGTTCCGGTTCCAACATTTTGGTGCGGTGAGCGTGGATAGTGGTCAGCGCAGAAAAGTTTCTGCGAGCTCAATGACGGGACAAGGATCCGATAGGCCGAGCTCGCCGCCCCCCCCCCCCCCCCCCCCCCCGCCTCTCGCAACGGTGGGAATGTTCGAAGATTTCAGAAACGAGGTGTTGACCCTGGTCAAGTTCGCACTCGGCACGCGGGCCGAGTGCTCGACTCCGGCGATCCAGATCGCGGCGGCCCCCTCCTTGGGTGAGGACGCTCCCGGCAGGCGAGCTGGGAAGGAAGTGGCTGAGGAAGGCCGAGGGTGCGAGCTCCCCGGGCGCGAGCTCTTCCCCGGCTCGGCAGGCCGAGGTCGCTTCGGCGAGCTGGGCTCGCGAGACTCGCCAACTCGCTCAGTGGGGGGAGGGAGCCCTTTCAGCGAGTTGGTCTCTTCAGCTCCGGTTCCAGATGGGTTCAGGGAGCCCGAGATGTCCTATTACACTGGGAAGGGAGACCCGGTCCAGCATGTCCAATGGTTCGAGGACGTGGTCTCCATCCGTCAGATGTCGGACGGATTCAAGTGCCGGCTCTTCGCCATCACCCTCCGGGAAAAAGCGAGAGAATGGTTCCACCAGCTACCGGCCAGCTCCATCTACTGCTTCGAGGACCTGCGTCGAGGATTCATGCTGAGATTCACCACCTCGAAGAAGAGGAAGAAGGAGTCTGAGTCTCTGTTTCACATCAAGCAGGGGGTGAACGAGACGTTGGGGAGCTACGTGGACCGATTTCAGGAGGAGGTTACTCAGGTCCAGGAGATGTCGGGCCATAGTCTGATGATGGCCTTTACCCTGGGCCTGCAGCAGGGTTTCTTCCGGATGGAGCTGAAGAGAGTTCCCCCCCTCTCCTACGAGGAGTTGATGGAGAGGGCGGCGAGAGAGGTCAACGGGGAGGCGTCCAACCCGGAATTTGCAAGGAAACTGGCCAGGTGGGCCACAGAGGAAGAGAAAGAGTCAAGAGGAGTGAAGGCACAAGAGGAGAGAAGAGGGGAACTGAGGCAGAGGGAGCAGAGGCAGCTCCAAGGGCCGCAGCAGCCGGGGTGGGGGCGTCAGGAGCCCGACCGTCGGTTACGCTGGAGGCCTGAGTGGCAGGGGCAGGGGCCACAGAGGGGGAACTTCGGAAGGGGTCACTTTCAGGGGAGGCAAGACCAATTCCACCCCCCAGGCTGGAGGCAGGGCCAGAGGCCCCGGCTCCCCGATCAAGAGGAGGCCATGGCCATAGCCTTGGGGGCCAGGAGAGGAGTGTGGAGGAGAAGAAGGAGGGAGGTCAGGATAGAGCTGCCCTATTGCGACTTCCATCAGGAAGAGGGGCACGCAACAGCCACGTGCCCGGAATTCATGGAGATGAGGGGGAACAGGGAGCGGCAGCAGCAGCAGCAGGAGGCGCGGCAGGAAGTGAGGATTGAGGAGGTCCTGCCTCGGGCGGAGGAGGATCGGTGCGAGGACCGGGTGGATGTGGGGACCCGAGGGGGGATCGGGATGATCCACGGGGGAGTAGGGATCGAGGCCTCCCGCAAGGCCAGTCTCCACACCATGTACCGGCGGAGCGTCGCCTCTACATCCCAAACCCCACCTCCGGAGGAGAGGTTCACCTTCTCCAGGAGTGATATGTCAGACCACGAGGATCCGTTCTGCGATGCGCTGGTCATCAAGGCGGCCATCGAGAACTTCACCGTCTCTCGGATCCTCGTGGACAACGGGAGTTCCGTCAACGTCGTCTTCAAAAAGGCATTTGAAGCGATGAAGGTGGAGGCCAAGAGGGTGCTGGCCTCGGACGGGCCCTTGTTCGGGTTCTCGGGAGAAAGGAAGTAGAGGGAGGAGTTGGCCTCCATGTCACCCTGGGGGGACAGTCCCGAAATTGCAAGTTCGTCATTGTGGACGCCCCCAGCAGCTACAGTGCCATCTTCGGGAGGCCTCTCATCAGCGCCTTCCATTGCGTCCCCTCGTCTTTCCATCAGTGTTTGAAGTTCAACGCCGAGGGGGTCCAGGTCAGGGTTAGGGGGGACCCGAAGATGGCGCGGGAGTGTTATGTCACCGCGGTGAACACCATCTCCTGGCAGGAGGGAGCCGAGGAGATGGGGCGAAGGATGGAGGAGGGCGAGCAGGAAGCAGAAGGAGAGGAGCTGGGAGTGAAGGACTGCGCAGAGAAGGCGTCAGGAGGAGATCTGGAGGAGGTGACCGAGGTAAGGGCCGAGAGGGAGGAGATGGAGGTAGAGGTCCCCATTCCGGAGGAAGGGGATGCCGAGGGATGGGGGGAGCAATCCAGGCTGGAGGCAGCAGAGGAGGTGGTGGAGCTGGAAGTGCTCACCCGAGGAGGAAGGACGGAGAAGATCCGCATCAGCGGGGGGCTGACCCCGGAGGACCAGGGCATGATGCTGGAGTGCATCCAGAAGAACGTGGACATCTTCGCCTGGAACGCCGCGGAGATGCCGGGGGTTGACGTGGATGTGGCTTGCCACCGCCTCAACCTGGACCCGGGAACACGCCCCGTTCAGCAGAAAAAGAGGTCCACCGCGGACAAGCTGGCAGAGCCCATCCGGGAGGAGGTGGCGAAACTCCTCAAGGCAGGCTTCGTGTCTGAGATTCAGTACCCCGGCTGGGTCTCCAACGTGGTTATGGTTAAAAAAGGAGATGGCCGGTGGAGGATGTGTATCGACTTTTCCTTACTTAATAAAGCTTGTCCTAAGGATTGTTACCCCTTGCCTCGGATCGACGCGCTGGTTGACTCAGCCGTCGGTTTTTCTGTAATGAGTTTTTTGGATGCTTTTTCAGGTTACCACCAGATCCGGATGCACCCCCCAGACATCAAGGATGTCTCGTTCATCACCGGGGATGGATGCTACTGCTACAAGATGATGCCCTTTGAGCTGAAAAATGCTGGGGCTACCTACCAGAAAATGATGGACAGGGTCTTCAAGGAGCAAAGGGGAAGGAATTTGGAGGTGTATGTAGATGACCTCATGATCAAGAGCCGGGATGTGGACTCCCACCTCCGGGACCTGGAGGAGACCTTCGCCACCCTGCGCAAGTACAAGATGCGATTGAATCCACTGAAATGTGTCTTTGGGGCCAGCAGGGGAAAGTTCTTGGGGCACCTCCTCACCCCCGCAGGGGTCGAGCCGAATCCAGACAAGGTCAAGGCTATCCTGGAGCTGGGGTCCCCGCGGAATACAAAGGAGGTCCAACGGTTGACAGGGAAGCTGGCAGGGCTGAGTCGCTTCCTTTCACGGGCAGGAGAAAAGTGCTCCCCCTTCTTCAAGACGCTAAGGGGGGGGGCAGAAGTTTGAATGGAGCAAGGAGTGTGAAGAGGCATTCCAGACCCTCAAGGTGCAGTTGACACAGGCTCCGTTGCTCCAAGGGTCGAAGGAAGGGGAGGACCTGTTCTTGTATCTGGGGGTCGGGACGGAGGCCTTGAGCTCGGTCCTGGTTCGTGAAGAGGGGAAGAGGCAGCTCCCAATTTATTACGTAAGTCGGGTCCTAAAGAAGGCCGAGCTCAGGTATCCGATTTTAGAAAAGCTAGCCTTCGCACTGATCATCTCGGCTCGGAGGCTGCGACCTTACTTCCAGGCACACTCAATCCGAGTGGTAACCGACCACCCCCTCCGCAACATCTTTGAGGGGGTGGAGAATTCAGGCAGGTTGGCTAAGTGGTCGGTGGAGATGAGCGAGTTCGACGTCTCCTTCGTTCCGCGGCTCTCGATCAAAGCCCAGGCGATGGCCGACTTTCTTGCTGACTACGTGGTTGAGGTGGCGGAGGAAGAACTCACTCGCCCGGCTCCTTGGAAGGTGAGGGTGGATGGAGCCTCGGGAAGGCATTCCTTAGGAGTAGGGGTGATCCTAGAAAGCCCTCAAGGGACCCGAATCGAGCAGACTGTGGTGGTACACTTTCTCATTACCAACAACCAGGCCGAGTACGAGGCCGTGATAGCAGGGCTTCGCCTGGCCAGGGAGCTTGGAGTGTCGGATGTGGAGGTCCTCACAGACTCCATGGTAGTAGCCTCCCAAATAAACGGGGAGTTCGAGGCAAGGGAGCCCACCCTGCGTTCATACTTGGCCAAATTAAAGGGGATCATTGGCACTTTTCAAACTTTCACCATCCGACATGTGCACAGGGAAGAGAATGAACAGGCTGATCAGTTGGCTAAGCATGGCCCCCAGGTGGGGGCACCATCACCGACCTATTCCGCCCCTCCATCGAAGAAGGAGAACTCATGGAAATCGATCAACAAGCTTCATGGATGGATCCAGTGGTGGTTTTTCTCTCCACAGGAGAGTATCCGGAGGGGGTAGACAAGAAGAAGCTGAGGCATAAGTCAGCATACTACCTCCTCCAGGACGGGCAGCTATACAGAAAGACCCTCTCAGGGATGCTGGACCGTTGCGTGACCGAGGGAGAAGCGCGAAGGATCTTGGAGGAAGTCCACTCCGGGGAATGTGGGAGTCACTCCGGGAGTCGGACCCTGGAAGGGAGGATAGTCAGGCAAGGTTATTTCTAGCCCACCCTAGGCCGGGACGCTGCAGAATTCGCAAGAAGATGTCACAAGTGCCAGCTGTTTGCCCCTCTCCAGCTGCAGCCGGCCCAGCAGCTCCGAAGTATCACGACCCCATGGCCCTTCGCAATTTGGGGAATGGATTTGGTTGGGCCGTTCCCCCAAGCCAGCGGCCAGAGAAGGTTCCTCCTGGTGATGATAGACTACTTCTCAAAGTGGATGGAGGTGAAGGCATTGGCCAAGGTGACCTCCCAGGTGATCAGGAATTTTGTTTGGGGGGAGATCATCTGTCGCCATGGGCTGCCGCAGGCCATCGTCACGGACAACGGGCCCCAGTTCGCCAGTGCCGAGTTCACCAGCTTCTGCGAGCAGCTTGGGATCGATCTCAGGTTCGCCTCGGTCCATCATCCCAGGAGTAACGGGCAGGTGGAGGCCGCAAACAAAATCATCGTCAACCTCCTCAAAAAGAAGGTGGAGAACCTGAAAGGGAGTTGGGTGGAGCAGCTTCCTGCGGTTCTTTGGGCCCTGAGAACCACCCCCAACACAGCTACAGGAGAGACCCCCTTCAAACTCTCCCACGGGTGCGAGGCCGTGCTCCCCATTGAATTCGAAGTCCAAACGCCGCGAGTCGTGGCGACAAGAGAAGGCCGTGAGGAATGGCAAGCAGAGAATGAGGAGGAACTAAGGCTCTCCCTTGACATGGGGGAAGAAGTAAGAGACCTCTCCGCCATCCGACAGGAGGAGGTAAAGAGAAGAATGGTCAAGTACTTCGACAAGCACGTCAGGATCAAACAGTTCGTGGAAGGGGACTTGGTACTGAAGAAAGTACGCACTACAAGAAAATTAATCTTTAGTGACAAAAATTTTGTGGCGAAATATATATCGTCACTAAAGGTATTTATTTAGTGACAAAATATATTTCGTCACAAAAGACATGTTTATAGTGATGAAATATAAGCTTGGTCACTATAGGCATGTCGTTAGCGAAAAAATATAAATCTGGTCACTAAAAACAAGCCTATAGTGACGAAATATAAATTTGGACACTAAAAACACGTTTTTAGTGACACAATATAAGTTTGATCACAATAATTATTTTTTAGAGACGAAAATTAATTTAGTCACTAGTCATAAAAATTTAAACTTTTTCTCCTAAATAAAAAATATATTTACAATAAAATCATAAAACATATGAGAAAATCTAATTAATTTTGTCCAGTTTAGTATATAAGTACTAAAAAATTAATTATCACTAAACTATTTTGTTGATTTTTTTAAATTGGTGATAGAATTATGTTCCCACAAAAAAAGTTTAAATCTTTTAATTGACGAAGATATTGTGACGAAATATACGCGGTCACTTAAGACGTGTTTAGTGACAAAATATATTTCATCACTAAATGTGTGCCTTTAATGACAAAAGATAAGTTTGCTCACTAAAACACACCCTTAGTGATGAAATATAAATCTGGTCACTAAAAACACGTATTTAGTGACACAATATAAGACCGGCCACTATAACTAATTTTTAGCAACGAAAACTAATTTAGCCACAAATCATAAATATTAGAACTTTTCTCATAAATAAAATTTTTAATAATAAATTCATTAAACATATAAAAAAATCAATTTAATTTTATATAGGTAACTAATATAAATATTTACAATTAGCATGATATTATAACATTCGGTCCATGGTAAATGCCTATCTAATTTTGTAAAAACTAAAAATTTTTCTCCGTCAAAAAAATTTGATCCTCACCGTCCATCTTAGCTCGGGATCTTTTAACTTTCCACTATTCTCGCTCCCACACATTTCCTCTTGATCCTGTTGGTGCCCATGACATCCACGCAAATTGTGTTTTTTTCCCGCAACCCTCATCCGCCTGTCAGAAGCCTTACTCACTCTTTTAGCAATTCGCGATGCCCGACCTTGATCCGAGATCGACAACTCTCATCCCAATCAATGGAAGTCCTCTTGCCTGCTACCTCTCCATTCCCTTTCTCCCGTGCGATGCCTTCCTCACGGGTGAGGAGTCAAAGCTCGAAGGAACGGACCCTCTTCCCTCAATGAAACACTCATCCCCCTGACATCTTCAAGTTGATTTATGACGGCGTTTTTTTGTGACGCTTTTAAAAATGCCGCCATAAATTTATCGTCAGAACACTGCTAATTCTTTGTTTTTGTCTATGGCGGCGTTTTTTACCATAGGCTGGGCACAAAATATTTTTTGCGTGTATTACTTACTTCGCCACTCCCGATTTAGGGCGCGTGATCTTGTGAATTTCATCTTCCGCTCCTCTCCAGTCACCGAAAGAAGTTTGCCCCAGAACTCTCCATCTCCTGCAGGCCACTAGAAGCACCGGAAGAACTCCCCAGAACTCTGCTCGCTCTCCTGCAGGCCGCTGGAGGAAGAACTTCGTGAGAACTCCGCTCAATCTTCTGCAAGCCGCCGGAAGAAGGGTGAACTTCGCTCGATCGCCAGGCTAGCGTGTGAACCCCGCTCGATCTCCACGCCATCTAACCGGCTCTCTGCCCCTCTCTCCCTACCCCACGATCTTTGAAGTGATCTCTCATTTCCTGCCCTAGAAGAGGGTTTTGCGAGGTAAGGTCTTGCTTCTTCCTCCTTCTGATCGAATGTGAGGTATTTTCTTGATCCATGTTATGTATTTTCCTTTGAAATAATCAGGTTATTATTGATGTTTTAGAGCATCAGAATTGTATGATAATGATTTGCATAATTGAACATGGTTTATCTTGAGAATTTCTTCTCAGCATTGAGGGGAGATGCCCTTTTTATGATATGTTGACCTCATCTTCTTTTGTGTTCGTTAGATGCTTTTTTTGTAATATTATTGTAGGGTAATTCCTTGAGGTTCATTTGTTTGGTCTTGAGTCTTAACCATGTGGTGCCCCAGAATAATATTTTGAATTTGTGGTACCACGACGATGTATTTGCTTTTAATGGTAGAACAGTGATTGTTGAGTTAGGGTGAGTTGATTTTGGATTTTCATTAATTTCATTTGACTAGTAAGTGTTGTTGTTGCAAAGTTGTGTGATTTTATTGCGATGTTGTACGTTAGGTGTGTGTGTGTGTGCGCGCGCAAAGATGTCCTTTTCCAAGCATGGGTGATAGCTGGTGTAAAAGAGAGTAGAGCTCTACATACATTATATTAGGAAGAGGAGAACTATATGTAGATAGTCGTACTTCTAAAAAGGGGGGGGGGGGGGGGGACAATTGGTCGATGTTTAAGCCACATCAAAAAAAGTAAGGATGTATCCTTCTTCGTCTTCCCGGTAGTTCAATATCCATAAAAAGTTTTCATGTGAATTCAAGTACTTTTACTTTTTAGGCTGCTTTAGAGAAGGCAATCGAGAAGAGCACGTATTACAATGTCCCCCAGACACGCCATTGAATGACATTCATGAAGCTGCTTTTAGGTAAAAAAACATGCATTATATTTCATTGCAATATTATATCAATGTGATGGATGGTATAACATCTTTGTTTAGGTCCACATTTGGAGAAAAATATTATGGTCGATGCCAAGGTATGGGAATTGGCATCACTGCCATTCAAGCGCATCCTGAACTATCACATCGCTCACAAGCTACAAGCATGAGACAATGAAATTCGATAGGCTCATAAGAAATAGATAACTTGAAGTTACTGACAACGATGCAAACAACAATTGATTTTCTTGGGAATGCTATTTCTCACGAAGATAGTAGAGACGATCTCTCTAGAACATTCGTAGAACCTGGAATACACCTATCCTCGGATCAGGTGCAGTTGAATAATGCTAGTTGTGTATAAGTATTTAAATTTCAACTAACTCATTATAATGATCTTATAAATGTATATATGTGCCATTTATGAGGATGATGTCTCTTATTTGTGGGTAGAACTCAAACAATGAAGCTACTTCTAATGATATGCATCAAACAAAACATATTACAAGAGTTAGCCCCGAGCCCCCGAAGAAGGTAATAAAAATTGACGCTAAATTGTGTATTAATATGTGAATTAATTTAAAAGACTAATCAATACATTTGATAGTAGGTGATCAGGCAGAAAATGATGGTGGTGTCTCTTAAATTGGCTTTTGACTTTTTTGTAATGTCAGGGAAATCACGTGGTTGATGACTCTTATTTAAGTTGTTCTTTCCTGTTATTTTAGATTATAAATGATTGTTCTTTTTACTTCCCTGGAATTCTGTATCATTTTTAAAATTTTAGGACTGTGTTTGACACATTTTAAAATATTGACCGTGGGTAAAATATGCTACCAATTTTTCCTGATTGGACTCTTATTTTAATTGCCATATACTTTCCGGGAACTTCGTATGATTTTAAAGTATGGACCGTGGGCATTATGAGGACCACTTACTATAAATTTGGTGCAAGCACTAGAGGTGTGATTAATCACTTGAACTTTGCAAGAGTTTGTTCAGTATCTTCTACTGCTAGTTTGAAGAGTAATATTGGCCTTGTCTAGTAAAATCTGAGAGTCCTCTCAAGGGCTTGTTATCATCCAAACCTCCAATTTTTGGTAGTTATGTTACTGATTTTTTGTTCTATATTAGATTTATTGGGTAAATTATTATCTTTCTTCTATATTTGCATTGTTCGATTTCTAGTGCAGAGAAGTCAAGAGATCACTTTTGTATACATTTGAAGGTAAGGATCACCTCCAAATGATTCAGTGCCTCAACATTCAGATTTAGTGTCACATTTCTTTTGATCTAATTCCTATTTCACACACTGACGAGACTTATTCCCCCTGAGACCTTGATTTTCTATTGCACATTGTAAAGAAACATGCGCTTCTATTACTTGTCATTTGTTTAAATTTTTTCTTACACTTGTTAATCTTTTTCACACCATACATTTATTTATGTTGTTAATTTTTATCATGTCCTAAGTTTGTTTGAGCCTTCACCACATCCAGTTTATTTCAGTCATGATATTGTTAGCATAGGCTGAACTTGAATGTTATATAAATGTAGTTAACCTTTGATTAATTATAGATAAAAATGTCTGATATCTATATTAAGTGTTGGTGGATATCAAAAATTATATTAGAATCTGCTAACCTGGTCAAGATCAAGTGGTGTTTAGATGAAACAAAATTTAATTGCAATGTTTCTCTGCCTTTTATTAAAATAAAAATATTTTTTTTGCTGCGCTTTTATATTATATAACGCCACTAGAGATGTTTTTTATTTTAAATTTTAGCTAAATTCGCGACGATTTAAATTAAAACACGCCGTGGAAAGCGTTAATATAATGTGTCGTTTCAATTAAAAATGCCACCTAATGCATCGTAGTTGGCTTTTGTAGATTTGGGGTGACATGCCGATGCATTCATCTTCCCAAACATGAAACTGGTAGAGCTTAGCCTTTTGACATGTTAATTGAATTAATTCAGTGATCTCCAATATTTTATCTAAATGTTTTAATAGTTATTAATTGCAATTTAATGTTATTTATTTCAAGGGAGTTGGTGAAAATTTATAAATATTATAGAAATATAAAACTAGCCAGTGCCAAATGTTTCCTCTATGTATTCCTTTACCTATTGGTTTTGTCTCTCCCTTATAATGTTGTTCCAACTATGACTTTGCATGCAGTTAATCACCCGGGAACATTTTAATTGGTTTGGGTGTTAATGTTATGAGCAAACTAGGAAGAAGAGATCTAGGGGAAGAAGAGAGGTGCTAGGGTAGAAATGAGAGGGAAAAGAGAAATACCTTGGTTAATTCTTGCATGCCTCCAAAAGAGAGGGGTCCGGGTATATATAACCCCGGACCCAAGGCCGGCCAACCAAGGGGGCCGGCCGGCCCTCATGGGGCTGAACCAAATGTGGTTCAGCCCCCTTGAGCCGATTTTTAAGAAGAGGGGGCTGAACCCATTGGTTCAGCCCCGTTGTTGCCTTGCACGCGCCGTTGCCGCCGCTGGTAATGTTGCCCGAATAGCCTAGCCTCGTCGGGAGGCTTAACATTCCCTTCCCCATCAAAAGCCAGCCTGTCCTCAAGTGGGTAATCGGGGTAAAGCTCCCGGAACTCCAGCAAGTCCACCCACGTATTGTGCTCCGCGGAGAGATCCTTCCATTTAATTAACAGCTCCGGACAGTGCACTGTGCCCCGACGTCGCCACTTGACCAAGAGTACCTCCGTCGGTAGGGGGCGAAGCTCGCCTCCGGAAGTAGCCTCGGGCAGGACGGGAAAGACCGGAACCGCCTCACCCAGCTTACGCTTCAACAAGGAGACATGAAAGGTAGGATGAATCCGTGAGCCTTCGGGCAATGCCAAGGTATACGCAACTGGCCCGACCCGGCGCGTGATCCGAAATGGACCATAGTAGCGGGGTGCCAGCTTCTGATTCGTCCTCTGCGCCACAGACAACTGCCGGTAAGGGCGAAGTTTGAGGAACACCTCGTCCCCCACCTGGAACTCTCGTTCCGTCCGATGTCGATCTGCCTGTGCCTTCATACGATCCTGCGCCGCCCGAAGATTCTCGCGCAGGGTGGCGAGGGTCCGATCACGATCACGGAGGGCTCGATCAACTGCTGCCACCGCGGTACTGCCTGACTCATAACTGCTGAAGGAGGGAGGTGGCCGTCCATAGACGACCTCAAAGGGGGTGAGCTTGCTAGCGGAGTGATACGACGTGTTGAAGCAGTACTCCGCCCAATGTAACCAATTGGCCCATGTCCTCGGCTCATCCATGACAAAGCAACGAAGGTAAGTTTCCACGCCCCGATTCAAGACCTCCGTCTGTCCATCGGTCTGGGGATGGTGAGCCGTGCTGAAACGCAAGGAAGTCCCCTGCAAGCGGAAGAGTTCCGTCCAAAATCGGCCAACGAAGGTAGGGTCCCGATCGGAGATAATCGCCCGAGGGATCCCATGCAATCGAACAATCTCCCGAACAAATAAAGCCGCCACCGACTCCCCTGCGTAAGGGTGGCTCAGAGCAAGGAAGTGCCCATACTTGGACAACTTGTCCACCACCACTAAGATAACTGTTTTACCCTGCGACTTGGGCAGCCCATCAATGAAGTCCATAGAAACCGTGTCCCAGATTTGATGCGGAATCTCCAAGGGGGTGAGTAGCCCGGCTGGAGAAGTAGTCTCATACTTCTGCCGTTGGCAGATATCACATTTCTGAACAAACTCCTGAATGTCACGGCGCATCCCCTTCCAAAATACATTGGCCCGGGCCCGCTGGAGAGTGCGAGAAATACCCGCGTGACCGCCCGTCGGCGACGAATGGAACTCATGCATCATTACCGTCCTCCAAGCTGACTGCCAAGGGATGACCACCCGTCCCTGATAATAGAGCCGGTCATTTTGTAAGTGATAACCTGGGGTTACCTCACGAGCTTGCCGCAGGTTCTCCACAATAACCCGTAACTCGGGATCACGCTGCACCTCCTCCTGAATCTCATCCAGCGACTCCAACTGTGGCATCGAAATGTGTGCCAAGGCCCCCTCTGGTAAGCACGAGAGGGCGTCCGCCACCCGATTGTCCTTCCCCGGCCGATACTCGATCTCATAATCATATCCCAACAACTTGGTGACCCACTTCTGTTGAAGAGGGGAGGAAATCCGCTGGTCGAGAAAGTGCCTCAAGCTCTGATGATCTGTCCGTATTTTAAAACGATGTCCCAGTAGGTATGGCCGCCATAAGGGCACCGCATGAATAACCGCGAGCATCTCCTTTTCATACACCGATAGGCCCAGTGTCCGTGGAGTCAAGGCCTTACTGTTGAAAGCAATCGGCCGCCCCTCCTGCATCAAGACTGCTCCCATTCCCACGCCGGAAGCATCCGTTTCGACCACAAATTCCTTAGTAAAATCAGGGAGTGCCAGCACTGGAGTCGTCGTCATCGCCTGCTTCAACGCCTGAAAGGCGGTCTCGGCCTCATCCTGCCACGAGAAAGCATCATTCTGTAGCAGTTGCGTAAGTGGCCGTGCAATCTTCCCATAATCCCGAACGAAACGCTGGTAGTACCCAGTGAGGCCCAAGAACCCGCGCAGCGCCCGGATGGTCAGAGGTCGGGGCCACGAAAGCATACTCTCGATCTTCCGTGGGTCGGCTTTCACCCCTTCCGCGGAAACGAGATGCCCCAAGTACTCCACCTCCTGTTGTCCAAAAGAACACTTGGACTTCTTAGCGTAGAGTTTATGTTGCCGAAGAGTAGAGAAGACCTGAGCCACATGACGTAAATGATCCTCCCAAGTAGCGATGTAGATCAGAATGTCATCAAAGAAGATCAAGACGAAGTGTCGCAGGAATGGGCGAAAAATCTCATTCATATTGTCCTGAAAGGTAGACGGCCCCCCCGTCAAGCCATTCGCCATAACTAAGAACTCGTAGTGGCCATCATGAGTCCTGAACGCCGTTTTATGCACGTCCTCCGCCTTCATAAGAATCTGATAATAGCCGGATCGCAAATCCAGCTTCGTGAATGTAGTCGCCCCACTCAACTCATCCAGCAGCTCCTCAATCACGGGAATCGGAAACTTATCCTTCACGGTGACACTGTTTAAGGCGCGGTAATCTACGCAGAAACGCCACGATCCGTCCTTCTTTTTAACCAGAATAATCGGTGCTGAGAAGGAGCTAGTACTAGGCCGTATAATGCCGGCCTCAAGCATTTCCTTCACACTACGCTCGATCTCTGCCTTCTGCATGTGGGGGTACCTGTAAGGACGAGTGTAGGGCGGCTCCGCCCCCGTCTGTAGCACAATCTGGTGATCACGGAACCGTGACGGTGGAAGCGTCCCCGGCTCCTGAAAAACGTCATCATACTCCTCCACTAACGCTCGCAGCTGGTCAGGAACCTCCGTCGGTCTATCCTCGCCAGACCTCACCCCCAACAGGGCCGTCATCAGACTAGCGGACTCCTGAAGCTGCTGTAAGCTGCGAATGGAGATCTCTTTGACCGGAGAAGATCGGAGCCCCTTCAAACAGAACTGGCGCCTCCCTTGCGAGAACTCCATCGTCATCTGGTCCCAATCAAAAGTCACCCTCCTCAACTGTTGTAGCCACTGCACTCCAAGCACCATATCTGAACCCCGGATCGGTAAGAGATAGACATCCGTGCACCCCACATAACCCTGCATCTGAAGCTCCATCGCCTTCAACACCCCTTGGCACTGTAGTTTGTTACCGCCTGCAACCATAACCTGGAACGCCGCTCCGGCGTCAATCTCGTGCCCCACCCTTTGTGCCACATCGGGATGAATAAAATTATGAGTACTCCCACTGTCCACCAGGATGGTCACCCTCTCCTGTCGAATCCTCCCCGCCAGCCGCATAGTAAGCGGAGGTGGATTGCACCCTTCCATGGCATGAAGGGACACACCCAACTCCGTCAAATCGAAGTCCCCCCCAGGCTCCAAATCCTCCTCCAGTAACTCGTCCCCCTCAAGCTGCTCCTCCTGATGTAACATAAAGACTTGAACCTTCTGACATTTGTGTCCTGGCGTAAATTTCTCATCACAGTTAAAGCAAAGGCCCTTCTCCTTCCGTGCTTGTAACTCGTTCCAAGACAGCCGTGTCACCGTAGGTCGGCCGGTCACTGGAGTCTCCCTCCTGGTCGCGGCCGGTGTAGTAGTGTGCCTTGCCAGACTGCGGGCTCGCTGCCTATTCAACTTTTCCTCTTGGATGCGCGCCAAGCTGATCGCGTGGTTCAGACTACGGGGCATGTAGGCATGAACCTCATCGCGTAAGTGATCCTTCAGTCCCGATACAAAACAGCCGAGTCCCCATCACCAACTGATACGACCCCGCCTGGCGCTGGGCTGCTCGCAGGGCCATCTAACCCAGGATCCATAGCCAGCCGGCAGCCGGTCGCACCAGGGCACGCGGCCCATACACCCCAACCCTTCTCCACTGCGGGACCCAGGCTGCTCACAGGGCCCAACGCGAAGTCAGCCACCCAGGATCCATAGCTGAGCTACCCGCAGTGACGGGATGTTGAGGCGGGGGCTCGATCCCCCTACTCAGCGGAAGCGAGTCTTATGTCTAGGAGGTAGGGGGATCGAGCCCCCGCCTCAACATCCCGTCACTGCGGGTAGCTCAGCTATGGATCCTGGGTGGCTGACTTCGCGTTGGGCCCTGTGAGCAGCCTGGGTCCCGCAGTGGAGAAGGGTTGGGGTGTATGGGCTGCGTGCCCTGGTGCGACCGGCTGCCGGCTGGCTATGGATCCTGGGTTAGATGGCCCTGCGAGCAGCCTAGCGCCAGGCGGGGTCGTATCAGTTAAAGTGTTCATGTCTTTTCATTTAATTTGTGGGTTGTAAAGCGGAGGCACTGATATATTCCAACATGAATTGTTATTTAGTTTTTTATTTTATGTTTACCTGACAAGAACAATATCTGGAGGGTATTAGATAATCATATGGGTTCTTCATTCTCCAAGAATAAGGTATTTGAAAACATTTGCAGCCATGAGTTAATTGTTATTTGGTCACATCTGCTAAAAGTAAACTGCATCCTTAGCAATCATTTAAAAAAAAATTGAATGTGCTAGTGTTCTTGTTGCTAGTGTTTTGGTGTAATTCTCGTGTAGTTACTAGCACATTTCTAATAAATCTCATTAAACATGTTTTTAATATTTGTAGTCGTGGAATTGAACTAGGTGTTGGAGTGTTTTGAACTCTAGCATGACAACAACATATTCTACAACATAACTAAATGTCAGTTATGCCAACAATAAATACACTTCTTGCTGACATTTCTAAGAAGGAATATGGTGGCTTCTAACTGTTCAATGAAACCTGACTGGAGTTGAAACTTCAGAAGTGTTTTGTAGAGCTTGTTGATGATGACTTTGTTCATTGCCGTGTATTTTATTTTAATTTTTTGTGATGACATCTTCTACACTATTTTAATATGTGCATTAGTTTTATTTTGGTTTTTTTCATTTAACAGTAAAATACTATTTCTGTAACATTAATTTTTTCATTGTTCTTTTAACACGAATATCTTATTTTTGTTTTGTTACTCTATTGTTATTCTGGATCATGTTTTAACTGTCATTTAGCCGATATTGACTAGTTTATTTTCAATTTTTCATTACTTTGCCTGCATCTTGATTTCTATCAGGTGTGCTATTAGAAGATCAACTTGCAGCTGAAGATCTAGCTGCTGTTGAGCCATCAACTGTAGCATCTCATGCTGCTGCTGCTGCTGCTACTGCCAACATACAACCTAGAAGATCACCTGGGAGATGCACATTCTCAGATGAAAGGGAAATTAAGGTTGTCCCTGAGTCAGTCCCTAATGGTTCTGTAGTCCTTGGTACCCAGTTGCAAAGCTTAAGAAATTGTGGGGTTTTGTCATAGAGAATAGAATGGAGATTGAGAGGTTGAAAAGATTGAGAAGTTTATCAATTATTATTGATTGGAGGGTATTACTTTTAGCAAGAGCGGTTCTTTGTTTGATTTCTTGAGTTATTCCTAGAAGCATTTCTCCTGGTTTGCTACCTCAAGATGTAGTCAATTATGTACGTTAATGATATTTGATTGTTGACATAAAATATTCTAATTTTTCATATATTAGTGAGGTTTTCCAAAAATTCTAATTATGCTAATAACCTGATGTGTATTGCAGGACGGAGAATGCATATCTCTTATTGCTTCTGCTCACAATAAAATGAGGCAAATAATATGAAGATAATATCTGTTTGATGGAAGACTACATCTTGAGGTAGCAAAGGCTTTGGATCATATCCAAAGAAAATTCTTCCTAGCCATTTACCATGGCAGAAAATAAGGTGCCAAGACGTTTTTCATAGTTCTATTTCTTGTCCTGCTCACATTTTTTTAGGCATTTAGTGTAGGTTGGAGTCTTTACTAGAAACATCTAAACAACAAAAAGGTATGCTGATATTAATGTTATAGAAATTCAATATTATTACCAAATTTGCATTTTTTTAATTAAGCAGGAATATTGATTTATTATGAGTTTCCAATAATTTCTATCATTTTATAATGAGAGAAATCAATGGGATTTCTTTTTTGTTGAATTTCTTAGAATGTATGACCTTTTTATTTCGATTCAAATTTTTTTAAAAAAATTTCTATTATCTGTATCCTTAGTTTATTATAGTTGTAAGTTGATTTCTCATGAGTTTTAATGTATTACTTGAAGCTATGCTAATCATTTATTATTTATAATTTCATTGCAGATTGCATTTTGGAAGACTACAAACTTCATCTTTCAAGTTTTATTCCTCTGAAGGCTTGTGTTAAAGAATCCATATTTATAGATTTTTCTTTATTATAAATATTTGTTTATGTATTTTAGTTTAATTGGAGATGAAAGAATCCATATTTGTTCATGTGTTAAAGAATCAATATTACTCTGTATTGAGGGGTTTGGGCTATCTCCTACTCTCTTTTTCTCTACTAATCAAATAATACATCTATGTTGAACAATCTTTTTATTGCAATTTAGTATATATGTATTGTTGTATTTGAATGTTCAAATATGAATTTTAGTGAATAACAAATGAAATAATTATATGATATTGTGAGAAATTGAGCAAAGTTTAGTGATAGATTCTAACTATTGTGTCATTTTTTTTAGTGACCATATATTCTGTCACTGAAATACATAGTGATCGAATTAATTTGATCGTTAAAATTATTTATTTTTAGTGACCAAATTTATTTGGTCACTAAAAATTACTTGTTTTTAGTGAGCAAATTAATTTGGTCACTAAAATTTCTAATAGTTGATTACTAAAATCTCATTTACTGACCGAATTAATGCAATCACTAAATATGTGTATTTAGTGATGAAACTGGTTTGTTACTAAAAATATTTAGTGAGGGGGCATTCTTTGTCACTAAAAGTTCTTTTAGTGACCGTTGAACATTGGTCACTATAATTTCTTTTAGTGACCGAAATAAATTAATCACTAAATATGCACATTAGTGACAAAACTCTTCTCGATCACAAAAAACATTTAGTGGCGGGGCTTTTGTGACCACTTTGTGACTCGATGAATTTGGTCACTAAATATCTTTAGTGACCGCAATTCAATATTTAGTGACGAAAAATTTTGTCACTAAAAGTTAATTTTCCAGTAGTGGCATGCAGCAGGGAGGTCGGCATCCGTGGGGAAGCTCAATCCCAGCTGGGAGGGACCATTCATTGTAAAGGTAGTCTTGGGGTCAGGGGGCTATCGACTCCAAAATATAGAAGGCGAGACCCTGAGTCTCACATGGAGTGGTGACGACCTCAAACGGTTTTTCCCCTGAAACATGTAAGCAGCCCTTTGATTATAATAAATTCCTTCAAGCTCTCTGATATTGTGGTAACTAGCCTGCATGGTGGAATGTGATATGTTTTGGACCCCGAGCAGATCCCGCTGTCAGGCTCTCACCTAGCTGGCAGGGCTGGAAGTCACTCGGTGTCATCCTTGGCCTCGGGCAGATCCCGCTGTCAGGCTCTCACCTAGCTGGCAGGGCTGGAAGTCACTCGATGGTGGTAGTGGACCCCGAGCAGATCCCGCTGTCAGGCTCTCACCTAGCTGGCAGGGCTGGAAGTCACTCGGTGTCATCCTTGGCCTCGAGCAGATCCCGCTGTCAGGCTCTCACCTACCTGGCAGGGCTGGAAGTCACTCGATGGTGGTAGTAGAGGACCCCGAGCAGATCCCGTTGTCAGGCTCTCACCTAGCTGGCAGGGCTGGAAGTCACTCGGTGTCATCCTTGGCCTCGAGCAGATCCCGCTGTCAGGCTCTCACCTAGCTGGCAGGGCTGGAAGTCACTCGATGGTGGTAGTAGTGGACCCCGAGCAGATCCCGCTGTCAGGCTCTCACCTAGCTGGCATGGCTGGAAGTCATTCGGTGTCATCCTTGGCCTCGAGCAGATCCCGCTGTCAGGCTCTCACCTAGCTGTCAGGGCTGGAAGTCACTCGATGGTGGTAGTAGTGGACCCCGAGCAAATCCCGCTGTCAGGCTCTCACCTAGCTGGCAGGGCTGGAAGTCACTCGGTGTCATCCTTGGCCTCGAGCAGATCCCGCTGTCAGGCTCTCACCTAGCTGGCAGGGCTGGAAGTCACTCGATGGTGGTAGTAGTTGACCCCGAGCAGATCCCGCTGTCAGGCTCTCACCTAGCTGGCAGGGCTGGAAGTCACTCGGTGTCATCCTTGGCCTCGAGCAGATCCCGCTGTCAGGCTCTCACCTAGCTGGCAGGGCTAGAAGTCACTCGATGGTGGTAGTAGTGGACCCCGAGCAGATCCCGCTGTCAGGCTCTCACCTAGCTGGCAGGGCTGGAAGTCACTCGGTGTCATCCTTGGCCTCGAGCAGATCCCGCTGTCAGGCTCTCACCTAGCTGGCAGGGCTGGAAGTCACTCGATGGCGGTAGTAGTGGACCCCGAGCAGATCCCGCTGTCAGGCTCTCACCTAGATGGCAGGGCTGGAAGTCACTCGGAGTCATCCTCGGCCTCGAGCAGATCCCGCTGTCAGGCTCTCGCCTAGCTGGCAGGGCCGGAGGACACTCGATGGTGTTGGCCTTGAAGTCGTCAGGTGCAGGCCAAAGTCTGTGGCAGGGAGCAAGGGGGAAGGGTCCTGTCAGGGCGAGCTCGGGCTCGGCGAACTCAGCTCAGCATAATCGAGAAGGCAAGTTGGGCTGGAGGGCTCTGCATGGGCGAGTTCGGGCTCGTCATTCCCGGCTCGGCATTAGAGAGTAGGCCGCAAGCCCGGGCCTCGCCGAAGGAAGACAAGCCAGACCAGGGGATCTCGCCCCCTGGGCCCATTACACCAAAAAATTTCTTCGACGGGCACCTGAATGGCTCGCGTGCGAGTAATAGTGGCGTAATAAGGGCGGAGAGCAACTCGCCACGAAATCGTTTGGGGCTCGGCGAACACTCAAAACGCGTCTCGCTCGCGTGCGCGCTCTCATAATCACTCTGCTCGCCGAACCTGTCTCTGCGAGGTCGCGGGAAGAAGCACTCACATACATTCATGACACAAGCATAGTAAAGAAAGGAGCACCGGTATGATCAAAAAACGTTCATTAATTATTCGCAAATGTACAGGGAGCTCGCCACGGCGAGTAGTCAAAAAAGGGAAGAAAGAAGAAAAAATACAAGGCTGTCAGCTGGCCTCGCCCCCTCCGCCGGACTGGTCCTCGCCGTCGCCCGAATGGTCCTGGAAGCTCTTCCCGAACATTGCGTCCAGGCTATCTTCCTTCTCGCTGGGAGGCGTCGCCGGAAACAGACTCGGCATCAGGTCCCGAGCAGAGATCTCCCCGCATCCTTCCACCAGCACCCCGGAGTCCTTCATCATCGCGAGGGTGCACTCGGCGGTCTGGATTGAGTTGATCTGCAGTCTCTCGACGAGGTCGGCCTCGCCGAAGATGCGTGGGCTCTTGTAGGGGAGTGTGGGATCGATGTCGTGCGACGGGAAGAAGATCTCCGCCTGGCGACGCACCTCGCCGAGAAGGTGCTGGTTCTCCCCCTTCAGCTTTGCGTTCGCACCCTCCGCTCGCCAAGGCGTGCGCGCAGTCGGCCGATCTCCTCCCCTTGCTCGGCGTTGCGAGCTTGGAGCTCCCCAGCAGCGTCGGCATCCGCGGCCAGTTGCGCGCGCAGTCGGCTGATCTCCTCCCCCAGCTCAGTGTTACGAGCCTGGAGCTCGCCCGCCTCCTTGGCATCCTGGAAAAAAGCCCATTTAGCAGCAGCACAAAGCTTTCTAAGTGAAAGAGAGCGGTGCGTAACACTTACCAGCCCGCCAGCAGTCTGGGCGAGAAGACTATCCGCGATGCCGAGCCGCCTCGCCTGATCGGCGACCTGCTCCTTGGCGAGGTCGCGAGCCTGCTCGGCCTTCTCGAGCTGGTGGCTGAGGGCGAAGCTGCGGCGCGCCAGTATGTGGTGCAGCTCCAGAGTCCGCAGGTGGGACTGCAGACCCTCATGGCCGAGCTGCCGGAGGGTCATCCTCTTGTAGGCCTCGGCATCCTCCCGGCCATAAAGGCCGAAGCCGAGGGCGTAGGCGTGACCGGTGGCAGGCTCGCGGTCGTTCCAGGACGGGTGCAGAGTGGAGACGGAGACTCGATGAGCGAGCTCGTCCCACTGCAGCATGGGCTCGCCCGCGGAATCCTTCCAGCGCGCGCCGAAGTTGAAGAGGGGGTGCTGCTTCGGCGGCGCGCGCTCGCGGGCAGCCCTCTTCGCCGAAGGAGGAGGGGAGATCGCAGCCGAGGTAGAAGGGCCCTTGCCACCCTTTCGGCCCTTGCTGGTCGTCTCCTTCAGCGGGCTCCCCGGTGACGCGTCGGGAGGAGTCTCCGACGAGCTGATGTACTTGGGGCTGGGCTGATGTTGTTGTTGTTGTTGCCCCCGCGGAGCCAGCAGGGCTCTCCGCATCTTTTTCATCTGACGGGGGCCGGATGGCGGGTTCGACCCCGCGTCCTCAGGTCGCCTCTTGCCGGAAGAGGGCTGCAAGAAGGCCGCCTCATCTCGGCACGCCGCCGCCGCCGCCCTCTCGCGGGCAAGAGGGTCGGTATCAAGCCCCGGGTCCGCAAACGGCGGGTTCGCGGGGATTATTCGCTCCCCTGCAGAAAAACACTTGGAAAGGTTAGGGATTCCAGATATGATGATGAGCCGAGCTCGGCGAGTAGGCGGGCTCGGCAAGGTGAGGAGAGCATACCTTCGCCGGGCAGAACCGGGGGGAGCGCGTCGAGGCCCCTCCGCAGGAAGGCGACCTCGAAATCTTTGTGGAGGAAGAATTTGTGGAGCTCGGCGTCGTTGCCGGACACGGCCGGCGGGCGGTACACCTCCTCGCCTTTTTGTTGCGACGAGTAGGGGATGTTGCCGAGATCGCCCTTGATGAAGGCGATCTTGGTCATCCATGTATGGTGATTGTTCGCGATCTCGCGAACTTTGATCAAGGAGCCGCCGAAGTAGGCGACCCCGTCCGTCGTCGCCTTATAGGAGAAGAGTTTCCTGAACACCGTCAGGTTGAACTCGATCCTCTCCCGCCGGAGGTAGCTCGCGAACGCCACCATCATGGCGATGGCGTTTGAGTTCAGCTGCGCGGGGACGGCCCCGTAGTATTTCAGGATCTGCCGGATCTCCGGCCACAAGGGAAGTCGCAGCCCCACCTCGAAGTGCGAGATGGGGAATGCGAGCTCGTTCTCATAGAACGTGTTGATGGCCTCGCCCGGCCCCGGCCTGCGTGCCTCAAAGCCCGGCGGCACATACAGGGCTATGAATTCTGCGAGCTCCTCCTCGCTGGTGTGGCCGTCGAAGAAGCAGAAATCTGCGAAGTGTTGCACGCATTTGGAGCGGCCATCGGCGTCCGGGTTGGTCTTGCCCATGATCGCAGAGAAGAAGCGAAGCGCAGTGCGAGCAGAGAAAGGAAAAAAGCAAGGAAGGGAAAGCAAAGCAATAAAGGCGGTACGGGGGTAGGTGAGGGGGGGCTATTTATAGGAAAAGGAATCTGAGGCAGGCTGTCACATCGGCGCAGCTCGCCGCCCCAGCTTGCCACCCCAGCTCGCCACCCCAGCTCGCCGACTTCTGACGCATCCCAACTGAGGCTAAGTCAAACATTACGGTTTTTTATTTAAATAACATAATTAAGAATGTTCTAAGAATTGTTCATCACAGAAGGGGAAAGTTCAGAACAGAAAACGGGGCGCGCGAGCAGGGAGGGCACCGGGATGCGAGCGTCGGTCGGCTCGGCAGGGGAGCCCGCAGACTTACCTACCCCGGCCTCGCGACCCCCGCCCCCCAGACTGCCGCGCGCGGAGTAGCTCGCGGATCCTTCCAGAATTCCTTTGCGCAACCAAGAGACTGTCGTCTATCTCATCCAGGAGTCGGGAGGGAGACATCAACTCGCCAGCTCGGCCGAGGCGCACCTCCTCAGCAAGACGCGCGTAGTCGCGCTGCAGTGTCTTGTTGACTCCTTGCACCTCGCGCAGTCCGCACACCAGCTTCTTGAGGAGCTTGACCTCCTTCCTAGACAACTCGCCCTGATCCACATCCGGACCCAGGTAAGAGTCCAGCGAGCTCGGAGACGGGAGGGGAGAATGGTTGGCTGCCCGCGAGGACTCCTCAGCAGCCGATTGACTGGGAAGGGCTGTAAAGGCAAATGTCAGCGGAGCAAAAGCTTGTAAAGCACAGAGTTGAGCGAGGCAGACCTGAAGAGCTCGACGGCTCAAAGGAGATGCGAGGAGGGATGAACCTCAGGTCCTTCCCGCGACCTGGGCCGCGAGCCCCCGGCGAGATGAGCTCGAAGCCCGGGACAGGAATGGACCCCAGACCTCCCCCGGCGGCCGCGTCAATTTGCCGAGGAGGGGAGCCCTGTGGTGAAGCTGGCCTCTGCGAGCTCACAGGCAGGATCCCGAAGAGGAGCGGCGGATCCCGGGGATGGCTGTCCGGTGCCGAGAGTCGCGAAGTGGCGAGCGTGACCTCGCCTCACGGCGTGGGGACCCGCGGCGCGGTGCCCTCGCCATCTGGTAGGCCGCCCTGATCGTCGCCGACAACAATGACCTCCCTATCATTCTCTAGAATAGTTCGAGTAGAAGAGCCGGTCTCGCGAGCCAGGGTGGCCCTCAGGTCGTGGAAGATGGGCTCGGCCGCCTCGGGGAATGGCTTTGTCCTCTTAGAGCTCGGCTCGGCGGAATCAATATGGGGAACTTTCGCGGGGACCGCCGTCAGCGCAGCAACACGAGCCGCGGAAGCCTGGCGAGCTCGGTCTATGCGCTCTTGAATCTCCTTGGGAAGGGGCATCTTGGCAAGGCAACATGGGAAATGGCAGGAGCCAGGCAGCAGAGCAGGTGCATATATATAGCCGCAGGTGGCCCCCACCAGAAGATTCCCTCCAACTCGCCAGCCAGAGCTCGCCGCACACTTCGGGTTGGATGTTTCTTTCCGAGCTCTTAGACAAGCTCGAAAAGAGCGGGGATTGTGTACAACCCCGTGTCCGGCGAGCAAGGTCACCAAGGGGCGAACAGATCAGACTGGGAGCAGCAAGCGAGCTCGGCAGCGGCAGGGGCGAGGCTGAGCTCGGCGTTCGTCGGCCAGAGATCGTCGATCGGCGACCCCGAGCTTGGCATTGGCCGAGCGGGCTGCAACTCGCGCCCTCGCAAGTAGAGCTCGGCAGCAGCGGGCGAGCAGAGCATGCCGAGGTGGCCAGAGCTCCCAGCTCGCCTGGGTGTCAGAGGTACTTTTTTACTGTTTTATCCCTGCTGGTCTGCCCATAGCCCTTCAAAACAGCGGAGTTTGGCTGTTAGCAGACCCAGCCGAGGGTTTTCTGGTAATTTCAGGTCAGTTATTTTAGTTATTGGCAGTCCGGATTTCAAAAACTATAAATATGACCCAAGGGGTACCCCAGAAAGCAAGGTTCTTCCCTGTGCTCTTCTCCCCAAAATCTTCAAGTGCTTTCTGAGGGTGCCTTAGATCGGCTTCTGGCTAAGGAGGGGAAGCGCTCTGAGATCTTCCGGGTTTGTGGTGGGACCTCCCTGCCGAGCCCTTGGGTCTGTTTCTCCTTGTTTGTCTTTTTTCTTGCAGGAACGAAGTAGGCGCGAGACCACCCCCTTCCCCAAGGGCGAGCTCCACAGGAAGCTGGGTTCCGGTTCCAACAATAGACTTCTCAAATCCCTAACCCTAGTTTAGGGCATATCCACCTTTTGTGTAGAATAAGCCACCAAAACTTACTAAAAAGGTGTGAAACTTAGGTAGCATGAATTTTAAGTTAGTTAGGATCTCTGGTGAATTTGTTGGAATTTTATGAGTAATATTACTAGCACCCCCTTTGTTATACATGATGTGACCCTAAATGGTATTTTATTTATTATGATCACACTATTCATTCTAGACTCATGAAATTTGGTCAGGAGATGTTTTAAGTCAAAATTATTATTCCTGAATTTTTTTATAAATTTTAGTTGAACAACTTTATTACTTCCTTCCCAAATTTGGAAAGGTGCAATTATGGTCAATAAATTATTTAGAGCTATTTGTTTGTTGAAAAATTATGAAATTGGGTCTCTGATAATTTTAGGTCAATAACCACCTGTAGAAATTAATTCATGATTTTTAGATGATTATTTGCAGTATATGCTTTACAAACCCATAATTTTGGGGTTTGACGTATAATTTATTCAGATGATTATTTTCCTGCAAACAAATTGGTTGACACTAGATTACTTGTTGAATAGTCATATTGAATTTATCATAAATTTTGTAGAGCATTTTCCTGTTTGAAATGGGTACTTCATGTTCAAACTTGGATTTTTGGGAGTACTAGAATAAATAAATAAATTATCAGATAAATTAAGAAAATTATGAATTTCTGGATTTAGGCTAAAATGTCATTATAGCCCTCCAACAATTATTATAGGGGTACAGGGTGATTATATTGTGTACCTCCCATTATACACTCCATATAGTTTAGGTTGGTCTGCAATTAGTAAAATCACAGAAATTGCGTTGGAATAAGAATTGGGGCACATGAGCTGAGGTTAGATGTTTGCTGATTTGGGTGAATGAAAAAGAGTTCGTCGTTGGAAGTTGGGATGAGTAAGGGGTTGGAATGGCTTGTGTCTGGTGGTGCTCGGGATCAACAAAAGATCGTCTTTCCCGTAAGGAGGAAGTGTCTAATGCACTAGGGTTAGATCCAGTAAATAATGAAGGGTTGGGAAATCTGGTAGCAACCAATAATAGTAAGTGTCTTGCGAAAGGGAGCTTTGTGCGTAATCTCATCGTTGTTCCTAGTGCATTCGAGAGCCCTTCACGGGATATACATTGGGCAGTCCTGGGCTAACATAAATAGTAGGTAAAACTGAAATGCAAGAGTAAGTAGAAGTAATCTAGGGTTGCACTCACACTCCCCGCAGTTGTGGGAGTTAGGTTAGGTCACTCGGGCATTAGGCCCGGTGGATTTGGAGATGGGCAAATTGGTCGGCGAGCTTTGGCTCGATTGTAGTTGGTGACGGACGAGTTGGTCGGGGAGCTTTGGCTCAGTGGTTATACATCAAGGTTGCATGTGCATAAAGTAAAGGTGGTGGGTCTTCGGTATTGGTGAGTCGATGAACCGACGCCAATACGTTGACTCAGCAAGTGTGGTTTAACACTTGACCAAGTAAAGTCCGGTGCGCCAGCCGACAAGAGTATGCAGGAGATCCGCTTAGTGCACCAGCGTTGAGGCGTACGATTGGTCTGACTGGTAGTGCAATTACCGGTTTAAAGGTGGGCGAGGCCCAACCCACCGCTTCTGTTTGCCACTATGGAGGTATCCTGGGAGGTTCGGCTCCAGAAAGGAGGAACTAAAGGTCTGTGTACACATAGTTGAGTGGGTGTGTTGCACTTGCATGTTCACAGTATGGCATAATTGTATTTCATAGCATAACCATTGCATTCAACCTTGACACCTATTGTATAAAGTGGTATGGGGCGCTTTATACAATAGGCTCTACAAAACGACCTCTTGGTTTATAAGTTCGTGCGAGCATGCTTATAAGTTAAGGTTTATTTCAGAAATCTTTATATGTATGCTTTATAGAAAACTGACACCCTATCGTATAAACAGGTATGCGACTCTTTATACGATAGGAGCCCTGCAAAAGATCTCTCGGCTTATGTGTTCTCGCATAAGTTAAGGTTATTTTTCCTGCTTAATTTCTCATGCTTTTATTACTGCCTTATATACTATTGGACTACTAGTTAGTTCCGCCGCCATCTGATCATTTTGTCATTCTTCACCTTCATGTCCTCTCCTTTCCTCCTCCCCGCTCGGTGCCTAGGTGACATGGGGGTAAGGGAGGGGGATGATAGGACTTAGTCTTTTAGACTAATGGTTTTCCAACCACATCATTTTAGGGAACTGTGGAGCCCAGCATGGAGGAGCAGCCCCAGAGGGCGACGCGCTTGGAGATGAGGCAGTCTAGTACCAGAGTTCAGACGGCAGGGACTGTGAATCCTGGCCCCTACTAGATATATTATTTTTGCTTCCGCGACGAGAGATTTGTAGTGAGGACATTGATGTACTGGGCATGAGCCCAAGATTTTGTATTTTTATTATATCTGTGGACACTCACTTCGTGGAGATCATTTACTATTTTTGTGACTTCTGTGGACTTGCTTTTATTACTTTGCTACTGTTGAGATCGATTTGGCCGACAAGATCGGCGTTTTGTAGTGATGACCTTCCCGGGAGTGGATGTGTCACCGCAAAACGGCGGTTCTGGGGCTAAGACCCTGTGGTGTTAAAAAGAAAAAAAAAGGGGGGTCTTACACTTGGTGTGAGGAATGGCTAGTTGAGTAGTGCAGCCAGTGCGCGATTGATCGTCGCTGGATCGCCGGACTTGGGCGTTGCGGCTCTGTATTTGGGGCTTGGAGGTTGCGGCTCGTGTTTGGAGGAGATGAATTGAGGAGGCGAAGGTGGTTTTAGGAGGCTGTAGGTCTGGATAGATTGCCAAATTTAGAGCTTGGAGGCTGCGGCGAGATATTAAATCCCGCCCAGGCGGGATTAATCTCGCCTACCTAGGCGGGATTTAATCCCGCCTAAGTGCGTGATTTAATCCCGCAAATAGTTGGGATTTAATCCCGCCTAAGTTCCTAAGTGCGTGATTTAATCCCGCAAATAGTTGGGATTTAATCCCGCCTAAGTTCAGGATTTAATCCTGGCTTTATTTAAATATTTATAATTGGGGGCGGGCGCAGTCAGGTGCGGGCGAAGCCCGCCGTCACGGGTTGGGTACTGTAGCGCGTAGCCATAGGGGCGGAGCCCCGTATCGGGCACTAGTATATATATATATATATATATATATATATATATATATATATATATATATATATATATATATATAAAACATTTCATAAAGAAATATGGATGACTTTTAAATGCCTTGCATTAAAAACCATCAAATCAATATTAGCCTTTGGATCAAGTTAATCTGGCTTGCAAATAACCAAATCTCCAAAAAAATCTTCTTCCCAAACTACAGAAAATCTCGATGCCCTCATGAGCTCCGCCCGAACTCCGGTTTCTTCCACGCCGCCGCCGCTGGAGCTGCCGGCGGGCTGACCGGTGCTCACCGGAGGGTTCGCCGAACCCCGACGAACTCTCCAGGGGTTGTCCGGCGGCGAGCGGGCAGGGCCACGGTGGCCTTGCCCGTGAGACCCTAAACTAGAGGGCGGGGTCCGGCGAACGCTCCGGTGAGCACCGGTCAGCCGACCGGCAGCTCCGCCGGTTGCGACATGGAGAATATGTACAGGAGGGCGGTGGATCGGAGAGGGGTAGTTTTTTTTTAGATTTTTTAATTTCATTATTATAAAAAATTAACAATAAGTATATTATATATAATAAAATAACTTTAATAATTTTAAAAATTAATAATTAAAAAATGTGTTTAATTAAAACAATATTAAAGAAAAACATCTAAATATAATAGTTCAAATTAGAAAACAAAAATAAATATAATATTTTAAATTTAAAATAATTAAAAATTACATGATTAAAAAATGTCGGCGAAGCAGGCAGCCGCTGGCCGGGTACTGTCGCAAAATGTTGGGGGCGGGCTTCGCCCGTCAGGGGTAGCGTGGGCGGGCGAAGCCCGCCGCTACCGGCTGGGTACTGTCGCGCGGGGCACAAGAGCTGGAGGTATATATATATATGTACATATATATATATATGTACATGTACATATATATATATATGTACATGTACATATATATATATATGTACATGTACATATATATATATACATGTACATATATATATATACATGTACATATATATATATATATATATACATGTACATATATATATATACATGTATATATATATATATATATATATATATATATATATATATATATATATATATATATATATATATATATGT